>CP137672.1:27223687-27551294 GCA_037976565.1 Mesocentrotus franciscanus
AACATCACCAAAACGACACTTCATGCAAGTGGTTTAAAATGCAATATGCTTGCACTCCTATTTTTAACTTTGAATATTCATTACCTCTAAGTGATCAATCTTGGTAGCAGCATTTTCAATCTCTTCTTGTAGTCTGGTCTGTAGCACTCTGACCTGCTGCTTGAGGTCATTCTCACTGGCTTCGATCTGTTTAGAGTTGACCTCTGACCTCTCAGCTCTTGCCTGGGCTTCCCTCAGCTGGTCTTTTAGAGTGAAGATCTCCTCCTCATACTTGTCAGCCACCTACAGACAGAAGATCAAATGATAGGAAAATAAGATAAACTAATATAAAATAAAATATAAGTAGACACAAAAACAAAAAAAGTCCAACATCTTCAATACATTTCAATCCAGACCATGTGAAACAACTAGTAGTAGGAGAAAAATAAACAGTATTAATAAAGCAAGGTGAAAAGTTGAATGTCAAGGCATTAACAAAATAAGTCCTCTGGTAATTTTTATATTTGGATGACTAGCAAAGTTAGATGACTTCAAGAAGAGTGTATTTGTGGAGACCAAGTTCAATGATAAGAATTCAAAAGAAAAATACTGAGATAAGAAAGTGATGTGAAAGTTCCCACAGATTACTATATACCATAACACCTAAAAATACCTCAGGCCCAGTTAGGTCATGCCTGGTCTAGTTTAGCCCATATCTCATCAGATTGGTTTGTTAGACTAGACAGGGCTCTCTGAGCTTTTTCAGCTCAAACTCTAGAAAGCAAACCTGACTTTTATGTTAGTCTGTCCTGATTAACATTTTAAAATTTACCTTGTCTAGTTTGGATTGCATCTCTTTGGACTGGTCTGTTAGGCTAGACCTAGCTCTTTTGGGCTTGCCTCAGCTTACACTCTAGACAGGCAATATGACTTTTAAATCTGTCTGTTCTAATGTACATTTTAAAACTTACCTTGTCTAGTTTGGATTGCATCTCTTTGGACTGGTCTGTTAGACTAGACCTAGCTCTCTGGGCCTGCTTCAACTCAAACTCTAGACGGCTAACCTGCGTCTGAAGATACAGCCTGTCCTGGTTCAAATCTGAAAACTTCTCAGCTTCAACACGTCTACAAAGAAAACAGCAGCAAATCTCAAGCGTTATCATTTATACACCATTTTTATTTATCAAGCATAGTACTCACAGAGAAACCAGTACTGTAAAGGCAGCTAATAATATCCTAAATATGGACTTGTTTTCCTTCCGTGTAAATCCAAATAACAATCATAACTTGTAAAATATAAATATATATATTCATTCAGAGATAACAAATTTACCACCATTGACAGACTTAGAGTGCACTTCCTTGACTTGTGTGCAATTATAGAATTCCATCTCAGGCGAAATATTCTGATAGGACCTTTAACCAGTTTCATTACACGTTTGGTGTGATGTTGTAATACCAAGCATGGGGGAGTTCAGAAGAAGAAAGACGAAAGAGTATATCCTCCCCCCCACAAGGGTATCAACAAGGGTAATACATAATGTTAATGCATATCATCAGGCTGTAGGAATGCTTTGGTCTTTCTTAAACTGTTTTCCCTACCGCCCCGGGTATCATCTGGCTTGTGTCAGCTCCCTGAGTAACTTTTCTTGACCTTTTGCAAAGGATCGCCATCATTTCGATGGTTCCAGAATGTCATTAAAATCCACTGATAAAGATTAAATGTCTTTCCGCGAACGTGTTTACATCAAGTTATGGTATAGAAAGGCTTACTTGAATTCTTTCTTCTCTTGCTGTGAGAAAGTATGTCGGTCAGCAACCATCTTATCTATCTGAGCTTGAAGAACCTTCACTTGATTGTCTAGAACTGAGATGGTCTGAAACAAAAGATAACGATCTCCACTATTAGCTTGTCAACATGGCCACTGTTCCTGTCTTCTCCGGTGGTTGAAAAATGCATTGAGCCTTGCTGTGCCACAGATCTTAGTATTTGGTCAAATGAAAATTTAGCGCTATTCAAGGCGCTTCCAGATTATCTTAGATGTATTATTTTTTATATTGCTCTCAAGACTATACATTTATTGCAAAAATAACATGAACAGAGATTTAACTGAATGTATATTTGATGAAAAATGTCAACAAAATTGACAGCTTAGAATGATTAAGTGACACATTTCACAGCCAATGGTATACAAAATTTTTACTATTCAAAAATATTACTAAGAAATTAGAAAGTCTCTGGCAAACATATTATGTAGGATGTCTACTGAAAATGTACAATCTATTTGTTTACGTATAAATTTGTGTTGCTGAAAAATTGCCTGAAACTTGTATAAACTATGTCCCAGTTCATCTTTTTGTCTCAAGTGACATTTTAACAAAAGGGCTTTCCTCAGAGTCAGAAAGGCATTGTCTCATGTCATTCAACACAGGGTCAATGCCCTTCTGCCTCTCAACAGACACCATACCTCATCTTGTTCTTGTATCTTTTTCAGATGTGAGTCCTGGCAGTCGGCTTGAAGAGAGGATACCCTGTCCAGAGTCTGTCTATCTCTCTTAGCCACCGATCGAGCTGCTTTACTTCCTAAACAAAGTAAAACATAATTACAGTCAATGTCTATCCTTTACTGCTGTTCTGTTTATAACTTTGTGAATCAAACTGTTATATAATTTTAAAGTTTAACCCTATTTAAGATTAATGCCCAAGTCCCACCAAAAATAACTTACTTTCAATAGAACCAGAAAAATCAGACAAACCAATCAAAAAAAGTTTGAGCAAAATCGGATAACTAATAAGAAAGTTATGAATTTTTAATGACATGAAAAACTTTGAAAATCACTACACAAATTGGCAACTCACTCATGAGTCTGTGACGTATGGTCCTCACTATCCACTAATTATTTTCTTTATATTGATAATATAAATTTCCTATTTTCACCCTAAGAATCTTATTTCTTCACACCAGCATCCAAGTTAGATTGTTAGTAATATGTTTTTGTGTGGATGCACAAATGAAGAGTAATTTTTGTCCAGTTAAATCATGAAAAATTGAATTTTGATAAACTATTTATATAAAAATCAATAATTATGAAATACAATATTCAGAAAATAGTATCAATTCTTCAAAATTCATAAAAGTTTTGGGAAATGTCATGCACGCAATATGATACAAATCATATAACCTGGGCAAAGGCATGAGGAAATCAAGTTTTGGGGGATATAAAGGGAAATTAATGGGATTAAACTATATAAAGCAATTGATAAGTTGTGAGGACATGACGTCACAAACTGATAACCATCTTGGCAATTTGTGTTGTGATTCTCATTGTTCCATATAGTTTTACATACTTTTTCAAAATTCATAACTTTCTTATTAGTTATCCGATTTTGCTCAAACTTATTTTGATTGGTTTGTCTGATTTTTCTGCTTTTATTGAAAGTAAGTTTTTTGGAGTGGACTTGCCCTTTAACCTGTACAGACTATGAATATTTCAAGGATTAACAGATTTGTTTCCTTCGCAGCTCAGTGTCTATTTAATTTTTTTCTTAGCCGTACATCAAAGCTGTTCTCCCTAAAACTAAGCAAGAAATAATAACATTCACTGTCTATTTTTTTCTTACTAGGGAATCAAAGCTATTTTTATATTTTTAAAGGTACTGATTGACACTTTGACATGGTTGCAAAAGTAGCTGAATCATTAGTAGAATCTAGATTTTGAATTTTGAAAATATGCAATTTGTAAAAATCTGTTCTTTGTTTTCAAGTTCTCTTGTTTTAGCTGCTAGATCATGTTCATACTCTCTGGTATTGTATTTCTCGCTATGTGATTTCTACAAACCTGTTCTATGTTGTTTAGTTCTCTTGTTTTAGCTGCTACATCGTGTTCATATTCTCTGCATGCTCTGCCAGCTGATGTTACCTTATTCTCCATTTCCTTTAAAAAATCAAAACAAAACTTGACTTTGAAAAATTACTTTCAAATTAGAATAAAATTGTTCAGAGTTATTGTGTCTTCAAATATACATATATGAGATTATATGAGATATGTCAGCTTATTTAAGTATCATATGGGCTACACATATAAAATGTAAATGGTTTGACCACACATATAGAAAGAAAATACATGAAGCTAGGGAGCCTACATTACATTTATTCATAGATTTCTACAGTTCTGACATATAAGGCAATCTAACAGAAGAAAATCAATCAACTTGCTAATTAATCTCAGATTTCTTGAATTTCACTGACTCAAGTCTGGCTTTAATCTGTTTGTTTTTTGTTAAATTATTCATTTGAACAACAATGTTGTTAAAATTATTCATTCACAACACACAGATGTTTCAACAACAGACAGCCAACTTACAGTTTCAACATTTCCACTTTAATCAACTTACCACAACCTGATTGGCTAGATCCTGTGTTAGACCATGTTTAGATTCCACCTGCTCCTTCAGTCGCTTTTCTCTTTCTTGGACCATTCTCAAACGATTCTCAAGACTGCGTTGATCGTCCTAAAAATCAAATTAAAAAATTGGATATGAAACCTAGCAGAGATTTTTTTAAGTCAACGATCTTGAAAGTCTTCTCTTTTCATTGAGTTATGCAATCATTTTTTTTTTTTTTTTGGAAAAAGAGAGCAATTTGGATTAAAATGAAAAATGTTGAAATCTTGTGATTAGATCAAGCAACAGCTTCATGTCCATAGGACAAAAATATGGAGAAAAAAATACAATTAAGAAACACAAAACATAGAGAGCTCTCCTTTGCTTGCAATTTAGACAACAGGCAATCATTAATAAAAGGGATAAATTGAAAAGCTTACATGTGTGTAATCCAATTGTTGTATCGATTCACTCTACTGCATCAAAAATATAGAACTTGGGTTAGTGTTAGGATTAAACTTGGTTTAAGATTAGGTTTAGAGTTAGGGTTACATTTGGATTTTAAACTGGGTTTGGAGTTTGAGTTAATGTTACAGTTTGGTTTTGGATTAGGTCTAGAGTTAGCATTAGATATAAAGTTTGGTCAACTTGGTCAAGATTTAATGGTAGAAAGTGGCCATGGAGCAATTGTCACTGAAACATGTTGAATTACAATGAGAATATAATTTACTTGGCTCTCCTGGAGCTGTTGCTGTAGATCCATGACGGAGGCTCTCATCTCCTGGACAGACCCTTGACACTGCTCCTGGACGATCTCCCTCATCTCCGTCTTCTCCTTCCTCAGCCGATCAGTGGTACGGTTGGCCCTCTCTTCAGCCTCGCTGGCCTCGCGTAGCTTCACTCTCAACTCGTCGAGTTGGACCTTGCTACTCCTACTAAGCTGGAAACAAGATGGGTAGGTGAAAAACATGTAGAAATCTTACAGTCCTAGAATGTTGATTCTGGTTAATAGAGGCTTTGATGATATAACAAAGTAAGTTAGTGTGTAACTAGTGTGTGCCTACTGATATTTAGATTAAAATTTCTTTGTGAGAAAAGACAATCAAATGTTTTACCACATAATAATGTCAAATTCACAATCCAAATAATACAAAATTGTCTGGCTGTATTGCGATGAATCATCCTCTACTCATACCCCCTGATCTGCACATATTACGATACAGAAATGTGAAACACTCTCCACTCATTTCATTCAATTTTACCGCCTTGAGTCTGAATAGGGCTTGACAATTTTACCTTCTCTAGTTGAGACTGTAGCTCTTCCACCTCACTCCGAGATCCTTCACAAGACTATAATGAAACACATGTCACAATTAAAGAAAAACTGGAAGAAAACTGGAGACAGAGACACTGAACAGAAAAACAAGTTCTATGATGTTTTAGTGTTAGGCTTCCTGGGAGAAGTTTCAATTGTTGCAAAGAAATTTTTGGCTTGCACTCAGTAGACTGCCATGGACCAGTGATGGCCTGGGCCATTTCTCGAAACCATCATAAGTGTAACTTCTTAGACATCCCATTAATACATGTGTTATAGATATAACACGCATTTCTATGGGATATCCACGAACTTAGACTTACGACGATTTCGAGAAACTGGCCCTGGTGGTAGATGGCAGTAGATGGCAGGTTCAAAACCCGCTGGTTCCAAAGAAATGTCTGACTTGTTTTCAATTACATCTTTATCTACTGGGTGCAAGCCAAAAATTTCTTTCCAACAAAACTTCTGTGTACATCATGAAGCGAAAAGAGCTTTGCATTGAAAGACACAGTAAATATCAAAATTTTATTTTGCAAGCATAAAGAAATACACTTAAATGAACATTATCTAACATAACCAATATCTCATCTTCAGCATTTAACATTACATTGCTTTTACTACTGTTCACACTTATTACAATAATGGATGAATAATATGGCTGTGTTTAATTCAAGAAGAAATGCAATCATGTAGAGGTGTCATGGTCGAGTGGATACGTCGCCAGACTGTCGATCACAAGGTCCGCGGTTCGAGTCCCGCCGCGGCACTAATGTCCTTTGGCAAGACATTGATCTACATTTGCCACACTCAACCCAGGTGATGTAAATGGGTACCTGGCAGGAATTAATTCCTTGAAATGCTGGAGCGCTGTAATGGCAGCTATGCTAAAGCCGGGGTAATAATAAATGCGCCTCGGAATAGAATTTCTAGATAGACGGCGCTATAGAAATGCCTATTATTATTATTATTATTATCATCATTTTGTCCATATACAGCCTGTCTACAAAGCCCACATGTTTTGTTTCCCTTGAAAATGGTTTCTCATTGAAACATGTACTAAAGGAACCTGTCTACAAAGACCACCTGTCTACAAAGACCCCTTTTTGTGTTTCCCTTGGCGGTCGCTATAGACAGGTTTGACTGTATATCAGAAAGTGTATCAAAATCTGGACTACTGGACTTTTCTAAAGCACTAAATCAAACCATACCAAACCATACCTTAGTGAGCTTTGACTTGACATTGTGAACCTGAGCCTTGAAATCATCACATTCCTGTGTCTTCTGTCGGAGCTCAGCCTCCAGCTTCTGGGCTCTCTTGACTGCTACCTGACGATCAGTCTCCATCTGAGAGAAAGCTTGCTTGTAGCCCTCAACTTCAGCTCTGAAAGACAACAACAAAAAACAAACTTATATTCGGGATAATGTAATACTTTAACCCTACTAGGGCCCGAGGATAAACACCCCTTACCCCCTTACTGTTGCCGCAAAACATGTTCTTGGTGGGTGGGGGGGGGAATGTTTTAAACTGTGAGGTTTAATAACACTATATCCTCAAGTTGGACGCATCACTTGAGACCAAATTCATAAATTTCAATGATCAGTTAAGGTAGAGTAATTTCACAGTAGAAGTTAATACCATTGTCACCACCAATAGAATATTGCTTCATGTGACATTTAGGAATGATTTTTCAACAGTAATGAAGTGCCTTTAGTAATTCATTCAGAGGCTTTTACTCACCTCCATTCTTCATCTCTAAGTTGTTGTTCTTTCTTGCTGGTCTGCCGTATCTCTCCCATCAGTCTTACTGCCTTGCTATCCATATCCTTCTGCTCATTTCTCTCCTGCTCTAGAGTACGCCTCAGTTTCTACAGGAAAAATATATATATATATATATATAATAGCCTATTAAGAACTTATTTTCTCAGTTTCTACATCAAAATAATTAGTAAATTCAGTGATTTCACTGTCTTACTTTTCCATTCGAAAAACTACAGTGCACTCAGTTTTGAACTTGATTACTGAGTTCTGCGTATATGCCATTTGGTCTACCAAGAGTTGAAAGAGAGACAGCAGAAACTCTGGAGGTCTGAATGATTCATGAGAATGTATTTCTAAAGTAGTTTCTAAAGTGAAATATGACTAAATATAAAAAGAGATATAGCAGAACCGCCAAATTTGGTCTAGAATTTAAGCATTCTACAATCTGAAATCGTGATGCCACAATTAAAACAGAAATACAGTGTAATGAACAGAAGAGTGAGAGTTCAGGTTATAGGTAATCCATGTGCTTTGCAGCAGAGAAAGCAGAAGAAAGATTTCCCCATATTTTTACTTCAGCATGTTTGAATTTGTAATCCGTACTTGTAACAGCTCTACAAATCTGAAAAGACATACCAGTAATACTTACAGTAAGATCAGCGACTGATTCAGCTAGTTTTTCTCCACGGCATTCTTCTCAGGCTGAATAGTCTTCAAAGAATCTGTCTTCTCCTTCAAACTCTTACTCAGCTCATTGTTCTGTCTAGTGAGGGAGCTATGCTGAGATTCAAGACGTCTGCAACGATCTTGAAGTTTCTGATCGGGCATGGAGCTCATCTCTAGTGGTGCCGACAGTGTGGTGTTCATCATTGATCTAATAGTAAACAAAAAGTGACTTACCAAGATATTCCACAAAGGAATAGCTACTAGCAGACTACCATACATTGTAAATGAAGATGCCATGGAGACAACACTGCACAGAGTAGGGTATACAATCCTCAAACCCACAATATCAAGTAAACTAAACAATAAGTAATGAAGCGATAATGTCGATCAAGATATGTTCAGGGTATATACAAAGTGTATACCATCTAAATGTATAGGAGATACAGATGATCGAGTTAGAAATAGGAGAATAAGTGAACAGGAGGTCTTACATTTAAGTAACTTGGCCAACTCGAACAAAATAAAACAAAACAAAAACAAGAAAAAATGAGTAAAGAACTGTACAGGGATAAAGAGAGAGAGGGAGAAGGGAAAGAAGAGAAGGATACAGAGAGCTGGTTAGAAAGAGACAACGAGGAATTCAGGAACAGACTTCATGACAGATTAAGAGAGATGAAAAGAAAGAGAAAAGGCAGAGAGAAGAAGAAAAAAAACAGAAAGAAAAACAGAAAATGACAAACCAACTAGCATAAAAATAGGGAGATAAATTTACATTTTTCAGAGGTATGACTCACATATCACCCAGCCCTTGGTTGTTACTGGATGTCTTTGAGTAGGTGAATCCCACGAAGGGCAGGTCATGCCCTGAGAAACCTCCCTTACATCTCATGAGAATGCTAGCGTTGTGCTTCATTGGCTCGATAGGATCAAACTCATCAAAGTTAGAAACGTCATCCACGCTGCTTACAGTAGGTACAAAGGGTGGTACACCTGTAGGGAATATAAAGATTCAATTGTATGTATCTCCTTGACTTTAATAATCCCTCAAATAGGACTTACAGCTGCAGGACCCCTGAAGCATATCTCCAGGCATACATTTGCTTAGTTAAATGTACTACTCAATGTAAATTAAATGGCAGTATAACCCTTGTTGAATTGAACTTAACTAGTTGAAACATTTGAGAATAGAAAAATGAGAGAAAGAGGTTGGTGAAAGGTTGGCAAAATTGGATTTATATTGAGAAATGTATGAATGGTAAGAAGGTGAGATTACTAAACATGCTGATGGATACTATTTCAAGACATGTCATTACTACTGATTTGCCAATTTGAAAGTTGAAAAGGTATAGTCGTTTCAACTTTTTAAAAATTCATAAGTTTCTTATTGTTCACGCAATTTCTTGACAATGTACCCGCTCTGTTCTATGAATTTTCAGCTTTCCTTCACAGCAACTTGCTGTTTAAGGGGAAGTCCACCCTGATGTTATGTTGGTTTTAATAAAAATAGGACAGTAATGAATTTTTAAAGTCGTCATCAGAGGAACAAAAATTGGCAACACTGACATATCTTGCGAGCTCATCTCCAATTTGCTCTGTACAGAAAATTTCCTAACCTTTCATTTTCTTAGTTATTGATGACGGAATAGATTTGTTTCATGCTGGGGTTGTATAAAAAAAACATATTTGCTATAGTTATATTAAGGGTAAATGTGTCATTGAAAATTGTCTGAAGGGAAAATATATATATTTGAACTCTTTTAGTACTGGGCTAATTGAGAGGGGAGCTCGCAATATACGTCACAGAGTTGCCAATTTGTGTTTGATTGATCGCACCTTCAAAAATTAAAACTTTCTAATTTTTAGTCGGCTTTTGCTCAAACTTTCGCTGACCTGCTTCTAACAAAACCAACTTAATATCAGGGTGGACTTCCCCTTTAACATTGGGTTGCCCGTTCAGCAATGAATCAAACACACTTACCATCTCGAAGTGTTGCCCACTCAATGCCAGTGAAGAACTCATGATATCCCAGCTTGTCATAGCCGATCCTCACTGACCTGTCACACAGCAGCTGCTTGATGAGACTGGAAGCTCGAGGACTTAGGGGAGAACTGGTAGGAAAGGACAGCTTTCTCTGAATGAATAAAAAGATATTTTTGAGATATTAAAGGGAATATGTTTCATATGTAAATAAAGATATATAATAATAATCCGTTCTTGCATAGCGCATAACATATTATGATATAACGTCCCTACCACAATACCTCTACATATTCATATATATGTCTCATGAAAAGGATTGCTTAAATTCCAGAAAGAGAGGAGAGGAGAAGGAAAAAAGGGAGGGTTCACACCAGTTCAAACTTGGTAATGATTATTTCCAAGGGCCCTACCAATATAAAGTTGCATTTAAATTCAACTCCAAGATTACCCATGTGTCCAAAGTACTCAATCCTGATTCATTGAAAAATGAAGTTTTGTTTAGCTGTTTATGCAAGTGGTTATACACATAACACATAGGTCTTCTATCTATGTTATTCTTCCTCAAGTTGTCAAATTGTATATTTTTAACAAATTTACACAAAATTACCCCGATTCTTGAATCTGCTTACCTGAAAATCCATGATGTTGCTGTAGGTGACGACCATGGAGTCATCACTGAATGGGGTCTTACCGACCATCATCTCGTAGGCAACTATACCCAGAGACCACCAGTCACACTCGGTACCATAGCTGGCGTCTAAGGAACCGTTGAGGCTCATGAGAACCTCTGGGGCTACGTAGTCTGGTGTACCCACCGGCATCTTAGAGCTGACCTACAGGCAGACAAAAGAAAGAGTGGAACATCACAAATAATGAAAATACAGAAAAAGTGTCACATAAAGACCATCAGCTTGGGACATGAAAGCAGTCTTTACAGGCAGATCCTCTCTATGAAAAGGAGGTCACTCAAACAGGTTTGAAAGTAATGGTGATGGAAAACCTTAGGTTGTCAACAGAAAGAATACAAATTGCAATGATAATCCGGATCAACATGATCATTCTGACCAGAATTTTTGGATTTATACAAACAAAATAACCTCCACTCCCCTGGGAGTACCCTTAGCATACAATCACATTTAAAGACAAATGGCAAATTTTATCACAATAGATTTTTTTCAGCATCCTCTCCTAGCTAAATATTTGAAAATTTACATTACTGTCTTGCCAGAGAACACCAGTACTCTGAAGAATTACCCACTGGACACCATGAAACAACTTCAAATTACCACTGGTCACTTGTCTGGCACTTGTCACAGACTTGGCATGGGCCTAGCTACCCTATCGAACTGAAAGTTATTTCTTTATTGATCTAAACAAACACAGTGACTTACTGTATTTTTCTCTCCTAATTTAGCCGCAGATCCAAAGTCAGCCAACTTGATGTGCCCGGTGCGATCCAAGAGAACGTTGTCTGGCTTGATATCTCTGTAAAAAATGTAGAAAAAAAAAGACACGCAATCATGGAAACTGGCTGGAAGCCTCGGGTATTAATGAATGGGGATCATATGGTAAATTAATGGAAATCCTCACATAGACTGGAAAAAAAGCAAAATATTGCGATGTACTTTGGTTTATTTCCTATGATGTAATATGTCCTGTTTTCTTTAATCAGTGTATTATTTTTTACAAAGAGTAATTACATTATATTTTCTTGTTGTCAAACAATATTTCAGGAGGATTCCAATCAATCCGATTAATGTAGGTTTCTCGGCAAGGACTTTGTTAACCCCTCATCCAAAGTGAGTGAGATATAGCCTTGTGGCACGTCAGGGGTAGTTTGAGAGGTCTAAACCAATTTCGTAAGTTATCATATTGACTACTCAATTCTATCATTCCAATAGACTATATACAGGTACCATGTGGTTCCTATTGACAATCAGTTAAAAGTATTCACTGACATATTTATTATCCTTGTCTGTGCCATTATTGGGAAGGCTTTACCTTTGGTATGTTTGTTAGGTTAAAACCTTGTGTATTTACTCACCTATGAACATATCCCATGGTGTGTAGGCTATGAATCGCAGCCACGAGTTCAGCCAGGTAGAACCTTGCCATGGTCTCCTCGAAGACATCGTCAAACCTGGCCAGGAGAGACAGAAGGTCACCCCCAGGATGGAACTCCATCATCAGGTACAGGTTATCATCATCCTGGAAGGCGTACTGGAGCTTGGTCAGCCATGGACTCGATGCCCTGGCCATGATGTCCTTCTCCTCTTCAAAGAAGGCAACCTGGAGAAATCAAATACCACACATATCTTTTCAGGCTCAGATTAACCCACTTTTCCAAAGGTTTGAAAGATCAGTCTTGCCTCCTCAGATTGACAATCATATTTGTCTTAAATTCTCACTTTTAGAACAAATGAAATGTATAGTTAACGAACATGTATGCAATAAACAACAGCTAAATGTGGTGACAGGAATTCAATTTTTTTGTCTAAATTTTGAACGATTTAAAGATTCAAGAACCAATTTTAATTCACAATGTTCTTATCCTAAACAAATGCAATAAAATGCGCCTTGTTTTAACCAACTTACATTTTCTTTGGCAAGGGTCTCAGCCTTGTGCAGTACTTTCATGGCATATACATCATTGGTCACTTTCTCCCTAACCACTTGGACCTGTCCGAAGTGACCACGCCCAATCACATCCTTCACTTCAAAGTCATTGATACTGATCTGAAGATTCTTGACCTTGCTGACCGTTTGTTTGACTGGTAAAAATAGAAGAAAAAAACACAATTTAAATGCCAAACTTTAATCAAAATATTTCATTTCATTTCATCTTATAAAGATTTAAATACATTGATATTGCAGTCAGTTAAAACATTTTTTTTTCCAATGAGAGAAGCAAGTACCAACAGCAAACACTAATATCGAAAGTTCAAACCAAAACTACGAAAAGTACATTTTACAAAAGCTCATTTTTATTTTTATTTAATATTTTTTGACAACTTTCTACCATTAAAATAATATAATCTACAACAATAAATAAATAGTAATACTGACATAACCAGACATTGAGCAGAGCCAACACTTACTTTCCATTAATTTCTTTTATCAACATGTATAAATTTATACAATAAATTTACATTTCCAATTTTATTGGGAAAATATTTGTTTGTGCTTACATTTGTTCACAAATTGTGCAGCATGTTTGTTGGTTCGCTTGAGCTGGTCTTGACTGCACTCCCCATACAGAGCTAACAGGGCATCAACTAACCCATCACGGCTCAGATGAGAGCAAGATGTAGCATTTAATCCTCCTTTAGCTTTGCCAGCAAACAGCTGGTTTAGCTTGCTGGTGCGCAGGCCAGGTGGCTCAGACTTCCCGGCCATCTTTGCTTCTATTTGGAAGAAAAGAATAAAGGATAAAAAAAGGAGAAAAGGAGATAATATAAACAATGAACACAAAAACAGATATGAAAAGGGTTTGATATGAAAATAACCTTGTACATGTATGGTGGTGCATGGTGTGAGTGCGTGTGACCATACTTCGTGAGTGACCTTAATCACGGACAGTTCTATATCTTAAAAAATCAGTAAGATTTTGAAAATCTGATACCACCAATGGAAAGAGGAACCTAAAATTATCCAGACACAAAATTTTCTTTGGAATAAGGTTTGAAGACCGCCCAATTTTGCGGTCTTCTTGCATCCTTTTCGATAATTTTGAACTTACTGACAAGGGTCCAGTCACCGTCCAGGAATCTTCATACTTCATAGCGAGAGAAGTCATCAAAATTGTAAATATAAAGTGATACCAACTGATTGGGTGATATTTTGCATTCAAAATTTAATGCAATCATCTTATTTTACGCATTGCCAAGGCGCGGATCGGTCACCCTACACCCGCAGAGCGACAAAGAAGAAAAAAGTGATTTGTCCAAGTTAAGGAAGATATCCTCGTTTATGCGGACGATCCTTATTCTCGGACCAGCAAGAGTGAGAGAATGACAAATAAATGATGTTTGCAAATGCAAGTTGCAGATCATGCAAGAAATATTGAAGTTACAATGATGATAGGCCTTCGGCCATCGGCCATGGGCGCGGCGGCGGATCGGAGCTCCCGGCTCCCTGGAAGCTGGACCTGGGCCCCGTAGACCCTATTACAAAGAGTTGATATCAATCGTAACTTATTTGCGATTGATATCAATCGTAAGTCGTAACTATGTACATAAGAGATAGGAGACTGCAAACTTGCGATTGATTGGAGGACTTACGATTGATTTGGATCAATCGTAACTCTTTGTAAGACGGGGCCCTGGAGTTATAACAAAACATGAACAAGAACACATGGGACTAGGCTAAGATTAGATGTATTTGCACAGCCACAGATCGAAACATAGATTTAGCCTTCCTTCATTCACACCATATTAGTAGATCACAAATCATATCAGTCACAAATATTCTTATCTGCCCCTAAATTTCTACATTTCCATCATTCTTATATGTAATTAGTCAAAGTAAACGGTAATATCAGTCAAAATGTCACTTACCGACGAGAGAAGACTTATCAATCAAATAATCCGCCTTTGGTTTTTTATTTGTATTACGATGAGAGATGGTCGTTCATTGGAATTGGCGGTGCCCGAGAACTCTCATATGAATTAGTTCATATGATTGGTCTAATGATCTAACATATTGGCGCATGCGTAATGCCTGTATGTCGAAAGACGTCATGACACCAAGAATATTAGAAGAAGAAGAAGAAGAAGAAGAAGAAGAAGAAGAAGAAGAAGAAGAAGAAGAAGAAGAAGAAGAAGAAGAAGAAGAAGAAGAAGAAGAAGAAGAAGAAGAAGAAGAAGAAGAAGAAGAAGAAGAAGAAGAAGAAGAAGAAGAAGAAGAAGAAGAAGAAGAAGAAGAAGAAGAAGAAGAAGAAGAAGAAGAAGAAGAAGAAGAAGAAGAAGAAGAAGAAGAGCTGCATGAGCTAGCACGAGAATGAGGAGGAAGGAGTAGGAGAAGAACAAAGGCCAGGAGGAATGAGAAGGAGAAGGAGAAGAAGAAGAAGAAATATAAGAAGAAGAAGAAGAAGAAGAAGAAGAAGAAGAAGGATCAAGGAGGAGGAGAAGGAGTAGAAATTGGAGATCGAAGAAGAAGAAGATCTATAGATCGAAGAAGAAGAACTTGGAAGAAGAAGTAGTAGAAGAAGAAGAAGAAGAAGAAGATCGATAGATCGAAGAAGAAGAACTTGGAAGAAGAAGTATATAGAAGAAGAAGAAGAAGAAGAAGAAGAAGAAGAAGAGCTGCATGAGCTAGCACGAGAATGAGGAGGAAGGAGTAGGAGAAGAACAAAGGCCAGGAGGAATGAGAAGGAGAAGGAGAAGAAGAAGAAGAAATATAAGAAGAAGAAGAAGAAGAAGAAGAAGAAGAAGAAGAAGGATCAAGGAGGAGGAGAAGGAGTAGAAATTGGAGATCGAAGAAGAAGAAGATCTATATAGATCGAAAAAGAAGAATTTGGAAGAAGAAGTAGTAGAAGAAGAAGAAGAAGAAGAAGAAGAAGAAGAAGATCGATAGATCGAAGAAGAAGAACTTGGAAGAAGAAGTATATAGAAGAAGAAGAAGAAGAAGAAGAAGAAGAAGAAGAAGATTGAAGATGAAGAAGTGATTAATAATATGCCATTAATTAAAGTTCTTCACTTTCGAGTTTCGATCATACGAATTATACTTTCAATGTAACAAAAACTAACTGCATTAAAATAGAATATCACGATCGATCTTAGATGGGTACATATCTCGGTCGGATATAACTTTGAATAACCCTGAAATATTTTCTTTAATTCATTCTCCTCCTCCTCTTCTTCTTCTTCTTCTTTATATATTGTGACCCCATTGAAGAAAGAAAAAACATGGAAACATATATGTTTTCATACACCAGAAGGGATATTTCACCTTAAAACTTAAAAAGGGCATATAACTTTGATAATGATCATCTGTAATTAGTTCTTATTCTGCGTTCATACACACTATATATAATATATAGATGGTTGTCAATATCGTTCTTCTAAACTCTCAGCGGCCAACTATTTTGTGCCCCAACACATTTAATTTGAATTTGAATTTAAATAAGTTACGAACAACAACAACACACCACAATAATGACTGTATAAACAATCGTACAATGCAAATAATAATTATGATAACGGAAGAGTACTGTTGATTGAACAGTAGTAGTTTTAAAACGATATTTAGACCTGGGATTCCAACTCCCTGTTTAGAGTAAAATTTTCAATTCAATTTTCAATTTATTTATTTCATAAAAAATCACATACAATATATATACACTGAGAAGTGTACTGGATCATTAGCACCCGAGTAGACATAGATCTGCATACTATTAAATGTATACAAGATATACACGTAAATATGTGTATTACTAATATTTACGTAAAATTGTTAATGAGAACTAGAAGTTAGCGCAAGTGCTTTAGTCGAGCCTAGTTCCATTCTTTGGCAGGATTTTTAAAAATGTTAATATATGCGTGTAAAATATGTTTGTTTTGTATTTACATATATAAAAATGATAATACAGTATCCTGTAGCTTTCTAACATTTCTAAAAGAAAAAAAATAGTTAAAGCCTACAGTATTATAATGAACGACAACGAATCTTTAAACAAATACAACCATCACTATGGTCATAAAATGCAAAGGATGTATTAATAAAAAATAAAATCATACAGATGTGCGTACATAATTATGCGCAAATCCTGTGAAAGTTTAAGGGCAGCTATAAGTCGTAAACAAGTGTATACATAAAAGGAAGACAGGTAAAAAATTATTTAAAAAAAAAAACCTCAAAAAACGAAAGGGTGGTGGGGGGTGAGCCCACGTCATTTACATAGAAGGTAGATGGAAAGATGCCTTCGAAAAGATGACCTTGATGTATTCAATCTTATTTCATCTGGGAAATCATTCCACAGCTTTTTTCCTACAAAAGAACTATCAAATACGAAATACAAAAAAACACAGGCGGCGCTCCCGGGGGGGGGGGCAGGGGCACAGTGCCGGGAGTGCCCCCTCCCACTTTTTCAAGTACCCCAAAGTGCCCCTTTTTACATAGGAAAAGTACCCCTTTAACTTTGTAAGAGGTGCCACATTTTACTTAGTAAAAGTGCCCCTTCCCCTTTTCACCTCTGATAAGTGCCCCTTTTATTTTGACACATGCCTCTTTTCTTTCGACAAGTTCCCACTTTCCTTTGCAATAAGTATCCATTTTCCATTCTCATAAGTTCCCTTTTTAATCTCTAGTAAGTGCCCCTTTCTACCTCTGATAATTGCCCTTTTCAAATCTGAGAGGTGCCCCTTTTCCTTTGACAAGTGACCCCTTTCCTTTGTAAGAAGTGCCCCTTCTCTTTTTAATAAATATCTCTTTTTTAACTCGGATAAGCGCTCCTTTTATTTTTACATGTGCCTCTTTTTCTTTTTAATAAGTGCCACTTCCCCCTTTTCATAAAAGCCCCCCTTCACCTCCGATAAATGCCCCTATTAAAATCTGATCGGTGACCCTTTTCTTTAAAAAAATGCACATTTTCATTTATTATAAGTGCCCTTTTTTCATTCTCATAAGTGCCCCTTTTCATATCTGGTCAGTACCCCTTTTCAGGTGCGATAAGTTCCCCTTTTCGCTTCTGATAAATGCCCCTATCAAAATCTCATTGGTGCCCCTTTTCCGTCGACAAATGCCCATTTCCCTTTCTCATAAGTCCCCTTTTTCATCCCAGGAGAGTGCCTCTTTTCAGATGTAAGAAGTGCCCCAATTTCACCTCTGACAATTACCCTTTGTACTTTGACACGTGCTCCTTTTCTCTTCTAATAAGTGTCTTATCCCTTTCGATAAGTGTCCCCTTTTTCTCTAAAGTTTAAAGTGACCAATTAAGAGGAATTTCCCCAAAAGCTTGCTCGCATTTTTAGATGATATAATTATGTTACTTATCAAAGGTCTTTTCAGTAATGTTTTCCGTTATGAGAATGGCTTATACCCCCATCAGGATTGGGTTTTTCCTCTTTATAAGATGTAATTTTTCGCACTGCGAATGAATATTCAGACCATCACACCCAACTGCAAAGTAAGATGCTTAAGCAATATATTGTATGATGTATAAAGAGAAACAAATATTGAAATCATCCCTGATAATGTAATCACAATGTATAGGGGAATATACCAATGTCTACAAAAATGGAATATTTTCGCCTTGAGATCTTCCTTTGTAGGTGCCCTTTTCTTTCTCCATCTAATTTACTTAAATTTAAGTTAAGAGTATCGTGACTCGATCAAGCCTTCATCAATAGGCTATAATCGGCTATAAAATAAAGAATAAATTAGGCTATGTTGCCCCCTCTCTGTTTTTAAATAATTTGTTGTTTGCATCACAATGGAATATAATAAATATATCTGAATAACAAGCTGGAGACAAGTCCGAAAACTTTCCTTATTAGTAAAATTAAAGAAGAAGAAGAAAAACCTGGGGAGTTTTTATTATGTACTTAAAGTATGGCGCCTAGTCGGGTTTTGCAGAGGGGAGGGGCCGAGGGGGGTTGGGGTGGTATGGTGCTTAACTCGTGCCCACCTGGATCTACCATGCACGTACATGCATGTGCCTCTCGAGTCTCGCCACTCATCACCATGGTTGACTTTCTTTTCAACCGTCTTTCGCATATGCGAACATTTTACCTAATAAATCATTATAAACTTTAACAATGTGGCACGTTCAAAAGCAGATCACAAAAACATCATATTTTATTTAGTTTTCTACCAGTTCATTAATGCGATGAAAATATTGGTAAGGCCAAGAATAATTTGATTGTAGTTTAGGGATGATGAAAAAAGATTTAAAAGCTATCAGTTTGCAGGAGCTGCATGATCCAGGGTAAAGGATGATGGATTCTGGCTCCCTCCCCGTGGTAACACGATATCGGAAGGGGGTCCCTAAGTAAACAAAAATCATATCTTGAGGGTAGGATATGTCAGGAAAAAAATGGTGAAGTTATAGGCCTATTCTATATTTTGTCAGTTTACACCTTTGTTAATTGTCCATTACACATGCCATGATCGATTGCCCCATGGATCTACCTATTGCTCAATTCGTTTGTCTTTCACTAATAACTTAAAGCATATTCAATAATTCATTGTTTTCTCTCCATCTAATTTTGTTTCCGGAAAGCTGTAATTGCAAATTTTGTTTACTGCCCCGCCCCCTCTGTTATGTAATATTAACGGCACATTGCACACGTACACAGGGCTAGGGCTAGGTACATTTTACTGCTTATTGAAATAGCTGGCGCTGTTTATAATTGCAAGAAGAGACGTATTCGATGCAAAATATCAGCTGAAAGTGCGTTAAATTTACTACTTTATGCTGGAGATGACAATTAAGTGAATCAACATCATGCCCCTCTTTAAGAGGAAATCAGGTAAGGTTCATTCGTTGTTATTTTTAGATAATTTTAACTCTATTAAGTGAAATTAAGCTGGAAACATTCTTGCGATTGATAAGTAGCCGGCGAGTATTTTGTACTGGCCCGTTCGTAAGATGTGTGTAGGCCTATTGTGCATTGTGTGTTGAGTTGAGTGTGGTCGTTTGAATGGGGCATTATAAATGTTCTGTAGAGTGTAGTGTGTAGGCCTAGGGCTAGGCCCTAACTCCTAAGTACAGAAAGACTGTAGCTGTGACTAGTAAGTAGTATCACTATCAGTGTAGAACTAGAAGTCATTAATTCATTTTCTGAATTTCAATTACTTGAAGAAGGATTCAGGAATATACCATGTCTAAGTCAGTAAATGACTTGATAAATAGACCTAGTAGGCCTATAATTTAAATAATAAGTCATTAATTGTGATCATGTCCATCTGTCCGGTCATCACCGTCATGTACTGTCAATGGATGTCTATCATTAAATTTTTTTCCTTGCCAATGTCAATAACAGGATGTAAATTAAGGTTAAGCCCTAACGCCAACTCTGGCAACTACAGGCAAAGTTTCTTCCCAAGAACACCGGGCTGCGCCGGGACTGGGATGGGCTCCCTACCAACTTCATTGAAGTTTGAACTACCATCTGTGGAAAAGTTCAAGGAGCCATCCGTTCAGAATCATAGGAGGAACTGTTTGACTCGCACAACTTGTATACATATGCACGCTGCACAATTCAATCGTGACCACTATATATGAGAAACACCACGCCACAATTTCATCGTTTAGTTGCTGAAAAGGTTTCGACAAGTACTATTAGCATAGAAGTAGACTCTAGAACTGTATTCTAAATTATCTATTATGCAACATTAATTTTTTATCTGCTGGAGGGATGCAAATTTCATCCTGATTTATAATACTAGATCTAAATAATGTCAGGAGAACAGAATGCTATAGCCTATACACATGTACATAAAAAGTGTCCCTTTCAATGAAACAAAAATTGAAATGAAATAAAGTACATGCATAATCATAGACCTGCATTTTCATTGTGGCTTTCTAGTTGTAGAAAAAAAAGGGCAGCAGCCTACTGTACGGCAGACGTCACAGCATGGGTCTCCACAAGGGAAGACAACCCAGCAGCACCAGAGAGGACAGCAGCAGCATCCGCAGCAACTCAAGAACAGCCCTCAGCATGCTGGACATACATCACCAAACTCCAATCAGTCTGGCCAGCCTGGCCCTAGACCTGGTCCACCTGGCCCAAGACTTGGTCTTCCTGATGGAGATTCCAGGAGGGTGGAAAAGATCAATGATGGCACAGCTGCCATGGCTGCAAGCAGGAACCTTAGAGATAGTCGGATGGTAGCAGGTGCCCAGTTCAGCAACGAGGAAAGTGATGCATTAGGAGACTTGGGTACAGGTGAGAAGCAGACATACCCCCTCAAAACTAAGGCTCAAAACTAATAGTAAGAGGCCCCCTATTGACCTCAAATTGTAAATGCAAACAAACAACCCCCTCCCCCTAGGGGAAAAAGACCCCTCAAATTTATACGTAAGGCCCATTTGCAAACAGACTTTAAAAATATTAGTCTGGAGTCCAAAGAAAAAATAGCTAGGCTACCAATTTCAGTGCGACTTTAAAGGAATTCATTCCTATAAGGTACCCATGTTATCTTAACTGGGTAAGTATCAGAAGAATGACAAATGTTGGTTAATGTCTTGCCACAAAACATTAGTTTTGAGCTGAGGCTTGGACCCATGACATTTGCATGCCCAGTCAATGTTTAAACCACTGTGACATCTTGACATGACATTTCACAGAATTTTAAACAGGTGTCTGTTAATACATGTACATATTTTAGTTCCATTGATCCAACTAAAAGGTATTTCATGACATCATACACATGCACACTACACTGTGTCTACATGAGGAAAATACTGTATATCTCCTTTGTAATGTGATTTGGGGGTGATTTCCTTGTAGACCCGTTGTAAAAGGAAGTGACCTATTTCAATGCAGTGATTACCAGTGATCATTGAAACTTTTTTTGTTTGCTCATCTCTTGTTTTCATGTGCCAAGGGATTGGTAAGCTGGAGACGACAGACCAGCCCATCAATCGATCCCGGCTATGTAAGAGCTTGAATGAAGCCCTTCACGACAACGGAGCCCTGCCCTACTTCATTCAATACATGGCGTCCTGTGACAGGAAACAACTCGTCCAGTTCTGGTTAGCGGCAGAGAGCTTCAGCAATGCCTCTTGGTCCAAAATGAGAACAGACTCGATGACCGTGGGGGATTCCTCTGTTGCTGGAAACCATATAACAACAACAATACCAGAGGATCGGTCAGAGAATGTGGATCAAACTCAGAGCAAAGAAACAAACTTGTCTGTGATCAATAGCAAAGAGACTATATGTAATTCGAGAGAACCTTCACTGGGAAGCAATTCAACCGAAGTGAAAAATAACAATATTGACTTGCCAAATGTGGATAAAGGTGATTCATCAAGTAAAGACACAAGAGTTGTAGTGGAGCCTCCTGTATCTGTGGACAAGGAGAGTGAATCACCAAGTAGATCTCCTCAAAAGACTCACACAAGGGCGATGTCCGATTCAGCTGTAGGTGTCGGCAAGATGTTTGGTAGTGGTGCCAGTTTCCAGCCTGGTCATCAGAGACATAACTCATGGAAAGAAGTCGACCCAAGAACTGGTAATTTCTAAATGCTCCGCATGAGTTTTTTTTTTTTCATTGCCTGGAGTGAATTATCTTTTGAGATGGAATTTGTATGGTTAAAGATCACAAATTTAAATTGTTATTTGCATTTAAAGATTGCATCCTCAAAGGTGTATGAAACTGGTAAGTACAAAATACTCTGATAAGATGATAAGAAAAGAACGATAGATATGCTTTTGCTGAAAAATAAATCTTCTTGGCTGAGTGTCCATTTTACCATGAATACATAAGATTTGATTCAGTTTGATTCAATGTAATGCTCTAATGCTCTTAAATCTATGTTTTTTAGATATTCAAGTGGGAGATACATTTCTTACCATTCTTTCTGTCCACATCACTTTGGAATTATTTTAATCTGAATTATAAGCTAAATGTCAATACAATCAAGCGATGTCTCTAGAAATTACACCAAATACTTTTGTCTATACATTTCTTATGAATATGATTTGTGTTTCTTTTTTTATTTCATATCCTGTACATGTACTTTCCTGAAAAAATTGCATTAAATTAGATTAGTGTGTTTGTACATGTATGCTTAATAGCAATTATAGCTTCAGTTCAGTATAGATATTTTCATAATTCATTTGTTTAAAACTAATCCAATCTGGCTCCCTTGAATTTATTCATGAGGTTACTGGTAATAAATTCTATTTTTAACGTGTTCAGTTGTATTAAGTAAAGCAAATACTGTACAATGAATGCCCAATTCTTTACTAGGGAAGGTTGATACAAAAAAAAGTTTTCCAAATCCTGACATTCTTTACAAAAATAAGGTTGGATCGTTTTCTACTACTGTATAGAAGCTCTACGTGATAGATTGATAAACAAATGCTAAATTCTCAGGTGAAGAAATAATTACTTATTCCAAAGTACACTCATTGTTTTCATCTATAGCGGTGGAGAGAGATGCCATTAACATATATACCAGGTACATCTGTAAAGATGCCACAGCACCCATCGGGGTTCCAGAGGATATTAGAATAGATATTATAGGTAAGTTCTACTGGATTTTATCATTCCCAGTGTTCCATTAAGGTTATTAAATATATGCTCCAGCCTCCAGGCTATATTTCAATACAACCATGGTTGGGGTTAGGTATAATGGTGGGTCCAGGGTTAACAATTCGGAAGAATTCCGCTAGTGTAGGGGCAATTATTGCCAGAACATGTGTTTTATTATGATGTTATGGTTGAATTCAGTTTGAATTTATTCATTAATTTTTGAGAGAAAAAAATACATGCTGGAAATTTTTGAGCAAAATGGTTATCACATTGGACTTTAATACTGTACACCTTCTTTGTTTACCAGCATGCAAGAAATATTATAGAAAATTCTCACTTTTGGTATTTTTGAGTACTTTGCTGCCCAAAGCTGTCCAGATTTCAAATGGTATCATTAAAAGCTTTGATTGTTAAGACCTTGAACAAAGTGTGAAGATACTTCAGTGTAGCATGATATTTTAGAAGATAAAATATCAGTTCAAAGAGTTGTAATTTCATTGTATTTTTATTCTTTTCCAGCCAAGATTTGTCCCAAAGATGGCCAGTTTGATCCAGACAGTTTCAAAGCGGCCCAGAGCTATGCATTCGGTGTTATGGAGAAGCAGTGAGTATATTACAATTCAGTATGAGTGTTAACTTTTGAGTTATGAAAGATCAAAAGTTTCACATTAATGTTTTTAAGACCTAGTTATTTTATGTCCTGTTCTTTATACTGCTCTTTTGTTTGCTCTGAAGATTGATTAAATACATGTCCTTCAATTAGAGTTTAGTTTCACTGATTGATATTCTCTGTATCACAAATACTCTTTACCTCGAAACCTTCAAAACAAATGCATTAACCCTATACAGGGCATTGGCAGTTATTCTAGAAGGTGTTCTTTTGTTAGTTAATTATACATGAAATGTGCAATGATTGACATTTCTTATACTGAAATTTATTTTCATTTGACAAATTGGAAATCATTTAAAACTGTGCAAGATGTTCTTTTGTTCATATGTGAAATGTACAAACCGACATAATTACTTCAACTAGTTTACATCAAACATGATGTTTTTATTCATTTTGTGTTCAGATATTTCCAGTCATTCCTGATGAGTGAATTCCATTGTAAATATCAGATAGATGTACTAACGAGTGGGCGTGTCTACCTGGCAGACATACTCTACAACGATGTAGCCACCTTCTACTTCATGGAGGTAACTCACTTCAATCTCTCCTTTAAAATAATTGAAGATAATAAATATGATAATGAGATAATTAATATAATAATGAATTGGAAATAAGAATGATAGCTTGATGCATATGGTTCTCTTCCTCACGATACAAAGTGCTGATTTTTTATCATATTTATTCACTTTGGTTAAAGAATGTTAGATCTGACAGTGATTCCATACAACTTTTGCTTGTTTTGCATATAGCCCCCGAGTCCCAGAGAAATGTGTAATACACCACATAATCACTCATCTGAAACATTCTCACATCATTCATGTTGTAGTACCTGGAGCAAGAGAATGCCGTCCATCTGCTGCAGTTCTGGTTGGCTGGAGAGAACTTTCAGCAGCATTTATTATCGCAGCAAGGGCAGTATGACCCTATGGAGGCTCAGAATGATGCTATGGTGCTCTATGAAAAGTAAGATATCACTCAGCATGTCACACAATATTTTCTTTCTTGAAGATCTTATCATTTTATTTTGTAGGTTGTAGATGTTGGAAATCCTGCTAATACCATAAACCAATTGCTATTTAAGAGGCCATGTCCTCTGTTTGGAGCCTGAAGGATGTTAAATCTATGTAAAATGATTAGTTACCGGTAGTACTCTTCTGTGTCCACAGAGATTAATAATTTCTATATTAAACACCCAAACTTTTTGTCAGATTTTCAAAGATGGATAGCAAGACACTGGCATTTCTGAGATGCAGATAAGTTTTTCTATCTCTCTATAAGTTGAATATACAAATGAAGATGAAAGATAATTCATATTCTGACCTTTGTTATAATTCGGAGGTGTGAAAATGTTCTGTCAAATTTATGGACAGCTGTGTGTGCACACTTTGCTTAACCCTTGGGATTTGGCTCTCCTTGCAGAGATTACATTAAAATTCATGGTTGTTGTGGTTGGGGTATGAGGCACATCTGCACATATACCTTTTGATGCAGGTGGAGCAATCAAGACCATATTGAACATGTCATTACTATTTCCATTTTGCTACTAAATGTTATCTTTAACCAACAGGTACTTTTCGTTGCAAGCTACCAGCCCCTTAGGCTTTGATGATAAAATCCGATTTGAGGTGGAGAGTAATATATGTCGGGAACGTGGACCGCTACCATCATGCTTCTCTGCACCCATGAGACAAACCTATACTACACTAGAAACAGTAAGTATTCATAAACCCCAATGAGGGGGAAGGATGGGGATTGGGATGGGATGATGGGGGGTGGGGTGAGAGGGAGGTGAGAGGGAGGTGAGAGGAAGGGCAAGTGGGAGAGGGAAGAGAGGGGACAGAGGTAGAGAGGGAGATCGGGTGGATATAGAGATAGGAGGAGAGGAGGAATGATACAGAGATACATAGAGGGAGAAAAATGAACATAATGCTTCATGTACATTATGCATTTTAATCTGTCATTTTTTCATATGTCTCAAATCCAAGAAAGGCATATGACATGTCTAGTTTATTCTGCCCATGCAATAATGCTTTCTGATTTCCTTACACATTTCTAGATGCATTTTCCTGGGTTTCTGCGCACCGATCTGTACTACAAGTTCCTCAACGAGCTCATCAGCAACATCAAGAGTGAGCACGGGTCTATGGCTTCTGCCGCAGGGTCTGTTGCCACGGCCCTGTATGATGATCAATCGTCCGTCTCCTCTGAGCCCACTACTAAAGGGATGCGCAACACCCTGCTAGCAGAGGGCAATGTGGTCAAGCTCTTTGATGGGGATCTTAATATCGACCAGATGAAGTTTGATCCAGACAGTCTCTGGCAGAGACCTCAAGCAGGGTGAGATGATTATGTCAGATTGGTCATATGCTACATGTATATTGGTCTGTCCCACTTATGGTCATGTATACCAATGATCCTTTATGTATGCCTTGGTCCTTGGTCCTAAACATAACCCTTAGCCTAAACCTTATTATGAACTAACTCTAAATCTAACCCTAACTTAATAACACTAAACATTATCCCAATCATAACACTACACCTATCCCTACACCTAAACTTAGACCCAACTTTAGGCATAACCTTTATGATCTAGATATTTGGGGAGGACCTATTTTGGATAAGACCATTGGGATCTGTCACCAGTGAGATTACAACTATATATATGCATCTTTACTCTTGTTTTTGTATTGTTTCAGTAATTTTGGTGAGCAAATTATTCATCTATTGATGACACTCATGGCGGAATTTGTTTTCATGATAATTTTCAAAATTAGCCAAGCTTCTGATCTAAAGCTTGTATAAAGTGGAAAAAAGAATCATGCATTGACAATGCTGCAGGTCTTAAGTAGCGGAGAGCAGAGTATAGTATTGGCCAGAAAAAAAAAATGCCCTCCTCTCCAACTGGTTAAGTTTTGTATTTATCTTGCTCATCCTATTTTTTCTTCTTCAGGAATACCGGTATGATGTTTGGTAAGATGGATCATCTAGGTCAGTTTGTACCTGAATATGAACCAGATCCAGAGTCACTTCTGAAGAGAAATTTGTCCACTAAATTCTCTCTCAAGAAATTTGTTACCAAAGAGGAAGATAAGGTGGGTTGTGTTTATACGTTCTTGAAATAATTTTATTGAAACAATTTGAAAAGTATATGGTTCTTGAATGTTGGATTTATTTCTATATACCTTGACTTATCTGTATGTTTTTAGAGGCCGTTGGTTTGCTCTGAGTTGCAAAAAGTCTGGATGCTTCAACTCTTGCACAATAAGCCTAATTTTGAAAAAATGATTTGAACATTAAATCCATTTTATTTCAAGCATGTCTGTGTGAATACTAAAATTCATGCGGCTAATGTTCAGTGTACTACCTAATTTCAGGTCTTGACATCTCCCCATCGTTAGTTCTTTTCAGGCATTATATCGTGCAGCACATGTAGTGCTCAATTATGTCTTGGCCTCATTCCATGCTCACATGGTAAAATCAACAGGTGTCTGTGTAAAATGATCCCAGGGAGTTTACTTGTTCCATTCCATAGATTCATTTAGATTTATCTAGCTTTATGGGGAAAGTCTATTGTTTTGTGCTGTTGTAATAAGGAGATCAACCACAGTGAATTAAAGATATTTTGTTTGTATATATTTGTTTTCAGAGTAAAGAAGAGATGGCTTTGAAGATAGCCCAGATGATCATCAACGATGTCAACATGCAAACCCAGGGATTAGCAGGGGACGATATACCATCCCCTACTGCAGCTAAACCACCACAGGGATTATAGCACAGGATGCCATACTTATCTCATCAGAAGAGATGATAAAAGGCCAGTCCCAGTGACTGATAATGATAACAATAACTGCAAATGATTCCCGAAAGGTTCTTGAAGGTATTTGATATTGGTGTAGTAATGCCTCTGATGTGAAAAAATAGGTGCTGAAGTTTCACTAGGTTATAGGTCAAATTTTGTGGCTTTGTATATTTCCTTCCAATATATCATCTCTATGGGAGGGAACTATGTGGAGCTCCATGAAATGACTTGACTAATCAGGAAAATCTTTGGTGATGTAATTATCTCTCTCAACGAGTGTTTGAGTACTGGTAAATAATGAGATGGGACCTGCAACACCGATAGCCATTAAATTTTTGGTGTTAAATTTCAGGATCGAGGCTGATTTGAGAACAGTTTATGGTTGGAGTTATCGTTATCATTATTGGTCAACTGGGACCAGTCACGAAGGTTTGCATGGTGTTTGTAAGGTGTTTGAAGCTGGTGTGCATCATATATATATATATATAGGACAATTTGATTCTCTTGCCAAATGAATACAATTTATTAGCATAGACGGATATATATGTATGTCGACTTCTGTTGTATGAAGTGTTGCAGCTCGTAGTGGTAGATACATCAAGATTTGAGAGTCAGATGACAGTATCAATTGTCTCTTGATGGATATCTTTATGCCTCCCGGAAACTTTGGTCAGCATGTGATCAATAATGATGTGCAAGAGGGTTCAGTCTTGATGACATCAATCGCACACTGAGCTGTCTCATATTTTCTATAAGTGAAGGTTGTTAACTACTCGTGTAATGCAGCTTGTTAGTGTAGACATAAGCATATGTGTTTGTCAGCTAGATTGAAAATACATTAAAATAATTCAGTTGAATTCATTTGTTGGATATGATTTCATTTTGGTATAATACACATTTTCCATTGACACCAGAGGGATCATGGACTTAATATCAAACAGGTTAATAAGTTTCTAAGATTCAAATCCAGTTACTGGTACTTGTGAGCTTTCAAATCTTCCAATCACATGAGAAAAGAATCAATAGTGCCAGAGAAGGAGTCCATATATATATTTCATATACATCTAATAGCCATAGTAGAAAGTCCAATTGTTCTTTGGTCCCACTTGTGCATATTTTTGTTTGTTTACCAATTTGATTATTCCAACAACCTTCTTGTCTTTTGTAGTATTCTTAAATTGCTACATTATCAAACATTAAAAATCAAATAAGGATATATAAAATGCAATCCATCAAGATCACTTGTACTTTGTAGTTCAGTTCAGTTCAACATGTTTCAGCACCATAGTTCAATATGGTGGATAACTGGGATGTTTACTATTGTGTTTTCAGCCGATTTGTAAGGCCAGATGACAATCAACACCCTCATTTCTATGGAAATCCAACCTCCTAAATTTGTTTTTAAGTACACAGCCTCACCAGTGCTGTCTTATCGGCCAAATTTTCTAATAATCTGACAAAATGGAAGAAAAAGATTTTTTGGTATATGATTGTGTTGTTGGTATATTTGTCAAAATCATTAACATCAAAACGTGTATTTAGGGAAATAAACTGTGGTATGTTTCATATTACTCACAAAATATCTGGTTGTATTGGATGTGGATTGTGAATTATTGATCAATCTCAAGTTTTAGAATTTCAGTAATACGTGTATATAAGAAGCTGGTGACCCTGTTAAAAAGCTTGCCATGTTCTTCCCATTGTATATTATTACATCCCTACTTACTTTCATTGTAAACTTTAATTAGTAGAAAATAGCGACATAAGTTAGGAAAGTGTTTTTGCCTTGCTAGTAATGTTTTTTTCTCCAAAAATGTCTCTTTATTTGTTTATTTTTTAAATCTTCTTAATGAATTCTTTAACTAATCATGAAAACAAGAAGGGTCTGCATAATTATCACTTGGAAATGGAACTATGTCAAAACTTTTCAAATTCTTGTTGCTATTCTCCCTTTCATCTCTGTTCAAGTTGTCACACAGTAGAGCATTGATTGCATATGTCTCATACATACATGTACTACATGTATTCAAATTGTGTGTATTTTTCGCATTCACGACATAACATCAATTATTGTATACTACTGGCTTTCTGGCCATTTGGAATATATACGTGTAATAGGTCATAATGGCTTAGTGAAATCAATAGATACATTATATTTTGAGGAACTGATATATTTTGCTTTTAGTAATTATCTAAATGAATTGCTTGGAGGCACTGTGCTTTCTGGTAGTCTGTCCGTCCAAGATGTGAACTCTACATATTATAACTCATGAGTTTTAAATCACTTTGGTTTACATTTCTAGGAGAGTGTGCATTGCTTTCATTTGGTCCAATCGTAGGTGAAGTTTGTGATAAGTTTATATAGTTCGACATTTGAGCACAGAAATCTTCATAACTTATAGCACATGAGTTCTGTTCAGTGAATTGCATGTCAAGAGTTACTGGTTTACGTAAATTGATTCCAACTTCAATATGAAAATGTGCGCCGATATCAGAACAATCGATCTCATTGAATGAATTTACACAGTTCGGACCACTTTGGTCATTTCGATCTGTGGCTAGCGTTTTGCTGCTCTGCACAGGTTGAATGATGTCGATCTGCGAGCTGCAAAATTGGCCTGTCACAGCTAGATGTTGGGGCGCTGTTAATAGTGAATCCACCCTATTCTAAGTGTGAAAAGCATGATAGTCTACTGATGATGCAGTAATTACTGATGTAATCCTTTGTGATCTTTTGTGTCATATTGGTGATATTATGTGAAAGATGTGATCAAAACAATGAAAGCAATATTAATTATGTGTTATTATAGGTGGTTGTCTGTACTTTTGTGTGATGTACATACTGCAGGAAGTATTTTATCAAGATTGTGATGACTCTTAGAAGTGATACTGGTATCTGTTGTTTTCTCATTATGAGATGTAATGCATGATTTAAGATCAAATTAGTGGGCAAGTCTGTAGCTAGCCTGTTATTAGTTCTAAAAGTAATTTATTAGCTGTTGTATTGTGACAAGGTATTCTTAATTACTTTTTCCTAGCTGCTAAATGACACGAGTAAATAATATATGTGGCTCAGTGGTACAGCAGTGGTTTTGTAACCACGGGTCCTGGGTTCAAAACCAAGTTGATGTGTTGGTGCCCTTTGGTAAGGCATTATTCCTCAGTCCCAAGTCCCTCAGAGAGGACTTAGAGCTGTCGGTCCCCTGGTTGCATACTATACAAGCTTACACATGGTTTCTCAGCAGTCGGGTTAAAGAAACAAACTAATGCACATCAATACTAGATCCTAAAAGAGAGCTGAAAGAAAAATTCCGGTTTATTCTGAAATGAATTTTGAAAAGCAATCTCTTCTACACCAAAATTTAATGGAAGGCCCTAAAATTTGCTCGAGTTGATAAATAGCTTAATATATCAGTCATCACAACTTCCAGTTTAATTGGAATTCCAGAAAATCAATACCACTTTTACATCCACATAACCCTCATAACATGCTTGATTTGGCAATACACCTATGGCATTAACGTAACTTTTGGAAAGGGGGGAGGGGTGGATGGATAGACAACCACAAATTTCCCATCAGGATTCCTTAAATCTATATCTGCATGGTTTCAGATTTTCAAATTATCCAACAAAATCAAAAGGGGTGGCGGGTCGGATGGATGGATGTCGGACATCCCTTATAGCAACAGCCTTTATTTATCGTGTGTGCTCTGCAAAATGTCTGATTTGTGTATATCACTGCATGAAATTATTTGCAATTAATACATGTTACATTCATTCCATTGTAAACTGCATTGAAATATAAATGTAATGCACAAAAGTGTCAAAAATTGTTTCTTTTGTCATTCCACACTGTATCGTATTGCACCATATTGCTAGTTTTAATTAGAAACTAAAGGTTTTGGTTGATTTTCACCGTCTTCGAATAGGGTATGTATTTTTACCTCATGAATTTAGGTGAATATTCTTTATTTTTATTAAAAAAATACCTCCACAAGCTGCATGTAGAATAGTATGTAGCAACATTTATTATTACTAAAGGATTTGTGTTCTGTAGATAACATACAAGTAGAATAGTGAAAATGAATTTCATGGAGTACGGTAGTAATACTCTGCCATTCTCACCTATGCTGCATCTCTGGAATTTCTTTTTTCTTGTAACTTTGAATTTTCCATGCTTGCGTAAACTAGTGTTCATCGTTTTATATTGTCTAGAAATGCTATCCTCCATTATAAATGTAGGCTTTATTTTTATACAGAGGTGCAGCTCTATATTCAGATTATATCAGTAATAGTTTTTGTTAAAGTGTACCAATGACCTCAAATTGTTTCTTTATGTGAGGGGGTTCGATGTCACTATACTATATCAAAAATATGAGCTTCAAATATTACTTCTATTGCAAGTTTTTACACTCGGAATTAACATAGAAAGTGACTTGTGGGTAGTTTTATTGAGGCACCCGTACCCTCTCGCATAGAATAAGGTACGCAGCCTGACTTACGATACGTTCTGTGCATGGGATTTTATGTTATTCTCTATTTTCTTCATACTCCAGGTCTGTTGGTCCACCTCTTTGAGGTTATTTTATACATTCTTGCTATAACCAAATACAAAAAAAAAGTGATTGGTACACTTTAAAATCAATACCGGTAATGTTGTTTGTTCATTGATAGTTACTTTGTTTTCCCTATCCCTAACAGTGCATAAGGACAGGGCCGTAGCCAGAGTTTGATGTTTGGGGCACATACATGTAATTGATCGACGTCCTGGGGAGGGTCTATGAGGATGGGTGTATGATCTTGAATTTTTTTGGGGGCACGTGCCCTCTACGGCCTGCATAGGGACTGCATTTGTGGTGATATGCACATTAGAAATAAAGTTCATTAGTATTATTATTGTTACTTAAGGTGCGTTCCACTCTATTTGTGAATAGTGTGTTGATAACACTTATTTAATGAATCAACCCTTTCAATGCTACAGTTCTCTTTTATGTAGCAAAGAACCATAGAGGTGTGTGCTTAAAAGAAACCTGTTGTATTGACTTGATTTGCATTCAATTCTCCCCATCACAGGTTGGGAGCTGCTCCAGGAACTTTTAGAATTCTGCAAAATTTTGTAGCAAAAGTTTTTAACATATAAATTGTTTCAAGCCAGGCTTCCGAACATATGGGAAGAGAGATTTATAACTGTGAATAGTAGTGCTATATATAATAATTCTTGTTTGACGAATTACATTACTTCTGTGCTTATATATTTAAGAAGTTAGGGGAGATTTTTAAATTTTTCAATCATTATTTTTTGTTGCTGTAAATTAGAAATTTATTTGCGAGACTTACTCTCTAAATTTGTATTATATCTTAATTCAAAACATTTTTTTCTGAAGATTCGCAATCTTATTCAAGGTTCATCACAGCAATCAGGGCTATTTATGGGTGATGATGTATTATCCAATGATGAAATGTGGAACTTGTTACTTGTAAGTCTACTAATAGCTCGATATACCACAGTTATTATGAAATGTCCAATGTACATTGTATATATCCATTACTATTTTGTCCAATTGGAGGTGTTTTATATGTGAAATCTTATGCGATCCAAGACGTTTTTGTATGTGATGTTGAATTATCTTAGCATGGTATTGCCAATCACTAATAATACAGGTCAAAGAAATATATGTACTGTACATGTATGGAATATTATCAGAAATATAACATTTTTGAGTATATGTTATCTTCTTGTGAAAATTTAATGGCCATTTTTAATTGTGAATCTTCTCCAACTATCAGTATAAGAGAATATCACGAAATAAAGGCTAGTTTGTAAGGTGAAATGAGAGTAACAAATGGAAAAGAGAAAGGAGTAGGAGATGGCAGAGACAGGGAAATATATATATATATAGAGAGAGAAAGAGGGGGAGAGGAGAGAAAGAGATAGAGAGAGCCAGAGACAGATATCTTGTACTGTATCTCCTATTATCCTACATTTCTAACCCCTTCCTGTTTCTTCTCTTCATCTCTCTCTCTCTCTCTCTCTCTCACCTGTATCTTTCTTAGGCATGTTTGTTATTATTGACCAAAAAATAAAAGGTACCAGTACATGTAATTGTATTGAATATCTTACAGTCTATGCTTTACACATCAAAAAATGAACGATGAACAAACAAAAAAAATACCAAGAGATGGGAGAATCTTCAGCCTGATAAGGAGTGCTTCTAAAAAAAAAGTTTTGGAGTACAAGATCTATAGATTGTCATCATAATTACAAATACATGTAGACAATAGAGTGTCTTAAAAGTATCGAGTCATAGTTCATAGCAAAACCACTCGAAGCTAATCACTTTATTGGGCTTCAGATTTGATTCAAATCTGCTTGTAGTTGTCAAGGACCTGTTCCAAACTTGCAAAGCTGTCAATAAACTTCTCTTCTTCCATGCCATGCCTGACATACCAATGCACATAGGCCCTCATGGCGAACATGTCCCATGCTTTCCTTACAATCGTGTTCAGGCTACCAACTGCAGTTCTTCCATTGCTCATCAGGCAGGCTGACTTTTCGTACATTCCGAACTGCCTGGACTGATGGGAACATGTGAAGGCACAGTCTGAAGGGATCCAGTCAATGTAGAGGGCGCTGTTCTGTAAAGGAGAAATGTCTGCTGTGGTGGAGTCCTTTCCTCTGAGGATGAGGTGATTGCTGATGCACTTGTTGCTTTGTGTTGAACCCGGCTTGACTTGCCAGTTAAGACCTGTAAAAAAAAAAGAAGAATAAGATTTGAAGAATAAGATTTGAAAAATAAAATCTTCATGAAATTTCATACATTATCATTGTAGTGAAGACACAGAGCTTACACCTTTTTGCAGTACCTATTTTCTTATATAGGAATTTACCCAGTAAAGGATTTGACATTAATATCCTGCCACTATGTATTTACTTCTATAATATTCTTAATGTGATGTCTACACTTTATAAAGATATTTAAGTGTCTAATGAGCACTTCATTAATTACGAAATTGTTAGATGACTAGACATTTTTCACTTTATCCCCTAGATACTCCTTTTGACCATACATATTCTGTGTATAAGTGTAAGAGAAATTTAGTTGTATATCCAACTCTTTCCTTAAACAATTGGAGTGAATGAGATGGAAGCTTTAGACTTCGGATGCTACTGAAGCATACACATTAATTCGAGCACTTGGGCAATAAATAAATAACTTGTGTTCTTGCTCCATAAGTATTAAGTGGGCCTCTTACATAAACTTGTGCTAAAGTTAAGCAAAATCTTATTCTAAATTCTAGTGAGTACATTAAATATGTACCTTCCTCCATGACTGATGCATTGACGACCATCTGATGGAGGCGTTTCATAAGACCAGGCCAGGCAAAGGTACTGAATGGAAGGGATGCCTCAGAGGTCTGTGGTACACAATACATGGTGAGTAGCTTATAGTCAGGGTGTGACACCAAAGTCTCCATCATGTCACAGAGTGTGGACGACCTGCCACTGTGGTGGCTAGGTTGAAGCAATAAAGCCATGTGCTCTGCGATGAGTTTATTCATGTCGGTGAAAGATACCCCACTGTTTGAGCTTCCTGTGCTGCTGAAGCTGGAGCAAATCTCCCGCATGTGGTCATTGTGGATGATGTTGATGGCATCAGCACATTCATAGAGGTGAGCCAGGGACAGGACAGCGTTGTAATTCTGCAGGATGACCTCACCACTGCAGTGCGGCCACACTAGTTGGTTCATGAGCAAAGCCTGTGGATAACGATCTTTCAGGCATTGCGTGATGCGTGTACCTACACCAGACCCTGTACCACCTGCTACACTCATCAGGCTCAGGAAGCCACCAAACCTGTCACACTTCTCCACCTCCCGTTGAACCATCTCCAGAACTTGCTCCTCCACCACTGATCCATGACCATAGAACCCATCTGCCCAATTATTCCCTGCCCCACGCTTTCTGCAGAACTGTTGCTTGTCTGGATATTGCCAGGTGCCCGACTTCTTCGCAGTAGCAACAGTATTCTGGATGACTTTGCTTTCCATGTCAACCATGACAGCTCTGGCCAAGGGTGTGGTCTTTGAGGATCCTTCCTCAAGGGAGTGATGGAAGAACCTCTCAAGACATTCGTCCTTGTAATCCTGATTGGGACTCACTGTACTGTGGGTGAGGTCAGACATGAGGGTCTGAAAAAAAGACAGTCCGATCTGATTTCCACATTGTCCAAGCTGCACAGTCACAATTGACATGATTGCTCTTGGGCCAGACCTCAAGCGTATTTAGCTGTGCCTAGTCACCAAAGGCTTTACCTGTGCCGGCAAAATGAGATATGGATTAACATAAAATGCAGGAGTATATATTGATTAATATTTCAGAACATCAGATTTTGATCAATTCAATTTATTAACAAGAACAAACAAAAATAAACTCAGATTTTAAAAAAGTATGAAAATAAAACTGGTATATCGAGTCTGGAGGCCATATTCTGAAAATGACATTTTTTATATTTTAAGTTTTATGTCATGGAAACCTATGTCGATTGTCATAACAATTTGAAATCGTGCGAAATTAACACTCATCACCAGTGTTTGCGCAGATGTCTCTTTTAACTTTACGCAAACACTGCCAGCTTTGTGCACACATTAACCAATAAGGCAATATGACAGTCCTTATCTTGATTTGTTGACAATTAACACTGTTTACTACATTGTTTTTTCAGAATGCCACCCTGGGTCTATAATATTATTCAATTTGGCCATTAATCTATTAATTATGGTGACAAATAAATAATGTCCCAAAATGTACTGTCATTGATTCAATATTTTAAATATTAAAAAGATTCAAAATATGTATTTTTGGTGTAATCAATGTCATCCGACCGTACTGCAATAATAATCTTTGTCGATCGTTTAATGTTATTCCACTAAAGGCACTGCATGTATGTCTTGTCTATGTGTTGCTGGTGTGGGTTCAAAGTCTAAGTCTATAAAGATATTACTTGTATTTATTATCAATATCATTATGCATGTGGAAAAAATTATATCTTTAAAGTGAACCGGTAACATTGTTGAAGGACAAGGTTGATGAAAAAAACTGTGTAATTTGTGTATGAAATGTTACTTATTATATTCCTTATAATATATTATATTCCTTATAATATATTATATACTGTTAACTGTACTAACCCTTTAACATACAAAAAATCCTGAAAAAATTCTCAAACCACAAATATATTTTTGGTTTTCTTTGAAGGTGTCACTGTGGGACACTCTCTAACAGTAAATTCTCCCGTTTTGCCATGAAAATAAGATGTAAAACAGGCTTTTAAAAATCTTTCAACACTTAAATGTTTGGAATGGTATACAGGCCTAGAGCAAATTCATTGCTTTGTGACGATTTACATTCACCTAATATTCAATTAAATTACAATATTATAGTTGGGAGAATTAAGGAATCAATCAACCAGTTTTCCCCAATTTATATCATTAATTAATAATGGTCTGTTTTCACTTAAACTTTCAGATTATCTTTAAGTGTACATCTAGCATTGAAGTCAATACCTATTACCTTAGCACCATTTTCTCTCATCTGAACAATGTTACAAATTCCCTTTGAAGTTTAACATTTAAGTTTTTCAGAACTAGGTCTAGAGTAGAGGAACCATGAATGAAATACAACAATGTTAATATTACAATTTGTTGCCATTGTTCTTTGTTGGTCATTACTTTAACTTAGTTTACTTTTACCACTTGAGTTGAGTATAATGATTTTGATAAATTGATCATCATCATCTGAGCTGATGACTTTCTTGCCTAATTTAATTAAGCTAAGCTAGCTAACACTTTGTAAGACTACAGTTAAAATAAAGTACAGACAACAGTGGCTAAAAATTGATAAAAAAGCTCATATTCATACTTGACTACAGTTCAATCGTGATCACAGTGTTCGTTACGCCGACAAATACAAGGGTAACAATTCTGACATTCCAACCAAGTCCAGGAATCTCAAGCTCAGCCTCAGTCAGTCATTACTCTTGAGTCTTGTCAGTGTTCTCAGTCTCAGAAGACAGAACATCCTACACTAAAGTCAGAGCCGACAAATTTGCCGCGCGAGCTAGCCGATTCTGCTGGATGACATCGCCGGGCCAGCCCCGCCCACATGCATCTGTCTGGAAACGTCCGATAAAGCTCGATAAGTGGTGCGGAGCGTGTCGAGTGCTAGCAGAAAGTCGCGCCTGTCCGTCCGGCCGGTGACGTGGCGGATCACCGCTAGTACATGTGCACTTGTATTTCATGTACGATACGGTCGGTCGCGGAATTGAATGTTGCCAGATAGATGATTGCGCAATTCAAAATGGATCCTGCCTGTGAACCTGCAATGAATGAAAGCTCCAACACACCGTTTTCAGATGAAAGGTATGAAACCAAATCTTTAATAATTGTGGAAATGATAAATTTCATAAGATGGAAGACTAATCAAATGTGCGTTTTCTTTGACGAGGTGATGTTTTGAACGTCTGGAATGCCGGAGTCGAGTTGTTAGTGCCAATTAATTGTGGTGTTTGTGTGTGGCAATTGTGTTGTCCCACGTATAGACCTACGCGTATTGCGCTTGAGATAATGGTCAAACAAAATGTGACATAGCTGCATTACTAATACTATCATCATGGCTGTGTATTAAAAGCTGTGCTATTGATTCTCAACATTTCAAGCACCACTGTAAAAAAACTAACTGATTTCACTAAAAATCGGTACTTTAGAATTAGAGTTTAGTGACAATTGATGACACCTAGATCTAGGTCTATGACCTAAAATAAATAGTCTAGCAGTAAAAAAAATTAAAATACAATTTTTTTCAACATACCGATGTTAGAAAGAATAATTTAAAAATTCAAATTGTAAGTCTACTGTCAAACTTGCCGATCAGCCACATCGGCATGATTGTGTGCATATGTGTATTATAAGTCTATTGACTATTCATGTGTGCACATGCTGCCCATTAACACTGGTTACCCCTATACACAAGTCGGGAGAAAAGTGTGACCCCTCCAACTACAGACCGATCTCACTTACCTGTGTCTGCTGCAAAGTAATGGAACACATCCTGAGCCATGTGTCGAAGCATGTTGCAGTGAATAATATCCTCACTGATGCACAGCATGGCTTCCGACGGGGTTTGTCAACAACCACTCAACTGACAACAGCCGTCCACGATTGGTCCTCCATCCTACAGCAGCGCAGTCAAGTTGATATAATCTTCTTGGACTTCAAGAAGGCATTCGATCGAGTACCACACCTTCTCCTGTCGACCAAACTTCAGTACTATGGAATTAGAGGTGACTCACTCCAGTGGATAATGTCACTCCTCACTGATAGACAACAGGCTGTCGTAGTTGATGGATCTAAATCAACATGGAGGGATGTAACATCTGGTGTCCCCCAGGGATCCGTCATCGGCCCTATCCTGTTCCTGTTGTATATCAACGATATCCAAGACAACATCCAGTCCACAATGCGTCTCTTTGCAGATGACAGCACCCTCTATCTTGAGATTCAACGCCCTGAGGACCATCAAATCCTAATGGACGATCTCCAACAGTTGTTCAGGTGGTCTACAAACTGGATGATTGACTTCAATGTGAAAAAGTGCGCTATCCTCACCATCACACGGAAGCGTACTCCCAAAGAGTACAAGTACCTTGGAGTAACAGTTTCTGCTGATCTTCGCTGGCACAAGCACTGTCAATCTATCCGGCATAAAGCAAGCCGCACTCTAGGTCTTCTTCGCAGGACTCTCTCACCCTGTACCAGGGATGTAAAGTCCAGAGCCTACTCAGCCCTAGTGCGCCCCCAATTGGAGTATGCCTCGGAGGCTTGGAACCCACACAGCGTCACGGTCACAAAATGCTAGAGCAAGTACAAAGAACAGCGGCTCGCTTTGTGTACTGTGATTACAGATACACCACATCACCCTCGGCTCTTGTGACAGCACTAGGGTGGGACACGCTTCACACACGTCGAATCCTCGACCAATGCACCCTCCTCTACAAGATCCATCACTGACTTGTCTCCATACCCAAACCAACTATTGTCATCCCTGCTACATACTTCGGAAGACACGACCACAACCTGAAGTATGTAATTCCTGCTGGAACAATCGACTCCTTTAAGTTCTCATACTATCCAAGAGCAATAAGGATCTGGAACCACCTACCAGGCTCAGTAGTCAATGCAAAAGGAATAACCCACTTCAAGGAGGCTGCTCTACCCTCCATCAGAATGATGCAGCCCCCTGTAGGTTCTCACATCATATAAGCTTACTAGCTTGGTTTTTACTTGCACTGGACTTAGCATATCTTACTGTAAATTAACAAGTGCTTGTCCACACACCATTCCAGCACTTCATTGACACTCCTTGTAGCTACTCGCCTCACCTACCATCCCACTATAGCTTCCTGAGTGAGCTGCCAAAGGGATTACCCAACCAAGTACCAAGTACCAAGTAACACGTAGTGCAGCGCTAGAGGTCAATACGCATTAGCATTGACTCTCTATGCTTTGCTGGAGTGAATTTTTATCAACATTTTTACCGAGGTGGCGAGGTCAACATGTTAAGGGGTCATACTAAATTTGGAATAAAAGACTTGTGGACTTTAGAAAAAAGGGTTGCATTTAGATTTATTAAGGTTCTTGTTTTTGACGTGTGAACATGGTGTTCAAGCTTAGACCGAAGATTTCTGTTTTTATTTGTTAGTCTCTGAAGTCTGATCGGTAAGTTCAAAAAATTGTATTTTACTGCTATTTAGGTGTCATCAATTGTCACTGAAGTACCGATTTTGAGTGAAATCAGTTGAGTTTTGTACAGTGGTGTTTGAAATGTTGAGAATCAATAGCACAGCTTTTAATACACAGCCATGATAGTAATGCAGCTATGTGTGGAGTTGGGTAGGGTTGGCTCCTACCCAAATCAGACTCAGAGGCTGACGAACAAAGAGAGGAGCTGACCCTATCCAAATCAGAGGCTAACGAAAGAGACAGAGAGAGGAGCCGACTCTACCCAAATCAGAGGCTAAAGAACGAAAGAGACAGAAATCTTCGGTCTAGGTGAAGCTTAGATCATGGACATGATATAGACATCCAAAAAAATCTGATAACATTGTCAGTAGGGGCGCTGGTCCGAGAATAAGGATCGTCCGCACAAACGAGGATCGTCTTTGTAAACACGGACAGACGCGTCCGCAAAAATAAGGATCGTCCGCATTACAGACGTTTCTGATTTCCAATCCGCGTGTTGGCGATGCGAAAAACGGGTTCTGCGATGATTTTCTTGATGCATTTTACATTGACTTTGTACAGAGACTTTCACGTTAAGAGCGATAAATCCTTGGTAAGACGGATAACCCATAAAATTAGACGGTGAACTTGGGGTATTTTATTATGCGGAATCCGTTTTTCACATCGCCAGGGCGCGGATCTGAAATCTGAAACCCTCAGAGCGCGAAGAAAAAAAACGGATGATCCTTATTTTTCAGGACGCATTTTGTCCGCGTATACGAGGATATCCTCGTTTATGCGAACGATCCTCATTCTCGGACCAGCGCCCCTACTAATTGTCATGACGGTCGTTGACGTGGTGACTCTTTGTTGCTTGGTCGTACTTGCTCTTTGTTGCCATGGTTGAACTTGTAGTTTTGCTTCTTATTAAATTGTTATTAAATTATTCAATCGCTCAGTGATCCACGTAGTCAGACACCCGTCCTCAAAATAAAAGTCAGTGGTGATGTGGCCTACAATCATCTTATGAAACCATCATTCATCTTTAAGTTTGTCATTCTTCTCCACAAAGTTTCACAAATGATGACAAACTTAGACAAATGTTGACAATTTCATGAGCCCTTATTTTGTTTTCTTGACACGTTGATGGCTGGGACCGAGAACAATGAATTGAACATCTTACACTTTCTTATGTTGCGTGATCAGAGTCAATTGTGATTTCATATTGCTGTAATTGTTTTGTCTTCTTATTTTTATTGTTCTTATAGTACATTCCAGACTGAACTAGAAGTACTGCGGGAAATATGTGAAGAAGACATTGATGTCAGTGATAAGTGAGTGTAATATTCAATTCAATCAATTTCAAAAGAATGTATATATTTTACAATCAACACATATCAAATGTTAAGATTGGTCACCGTAATACCTGTTCCTGTTTTGCTGGTGAACTTTCATTATTTGAAAATTTAAAGGGACAAAGACTAACAAATGTTCTCAGGTCTGAGGACTCTGACGAATACAATTTTTTGGTTTGAAAATAAAGTCAGAATTGCCCTTACTAATTAGGACATGGATAAATCTTTAAAATGGTGATGTTTTTGCTTGCATTCTTGCCAAATTAGACAAGTTAACAACCTTTAATGAGTGTGACAATAAATTTAGTAGTACTTAAATTCATTACAATTGTTGACTTTGACTTCCCCCTCCCTATATCATTGTATTTGTGGCTTTACCAGACCCGATTTCACAGAAGTGTGTATCACCCTTCACCCAGCCACAGCTGGAAACAAGGATACTCAGTATGTGTGTCTTACTCTCATCATTATAGTAACATCCAAGGTAAGAACAGGCTCATTTACACATCCCAAACACCATTTTGAAAAATCATCAATTATTTTGACTGCCATTTACACTACTGGAGAAATCCTTTAGAAAACGTTGGTGTTTGCTCACACCGAATTTTGGGTGACTTGTACACATGCGCGACTTGTCGCTACTCTGCATGCGATTGCACAGAAACAAGGAAAGTCATGTGATGAAAAACCGGCATAGTACCGAAGTTTTGATTAATTTGCAAAAATCAGTGAAATCTCAGCAGGTGTTTAAAAAAACCCACTCCAGAAGTGGATTTTTCGTTTTTGTGTGTGTCTGTGTGTTTGCCGGCTAAACACTGGAATATGAGAAAAATCAATGATTTTTGCTTGCAGTGTAAATGCAGCTGATGAGTGCCTTGAATACACTCATCATTCAGTTATTAAGATCACCCTGGAGCTATACAACTTCCCTCTGCTCTCCTTCAGAATTGTCACATCCGCCGCTTACCAATACACAGGGGATTTCAAGTACAAAGTACAAGGTACTTTATAAGTACATCCCATGTAGTAATTGCACTTGAATAGGATTACATTCAGTTTTATTGATGCTATGAAAATTGCATGTAAAGCTAATTGGCATTTAAAGGAGGCAAGAAAGTTAATAATCGTAGTGGTACTGCATGAGGTTCTTAAATATTGAATAAGAATGAATTTCACTTTACATTAGCAGGTTACAGTTCCAAAACGCTCTTAAATTTTTCCCCTCTTTAAGAAGGCCTTTAGCAATTCTAAAATAAAAATCATCTACAATACCATTTACAAAAAAAAGTGTACCGGTAATTGTAATTTGTTGCGATATCCTTGTGTTAAATGAATTGGATAGCTTATGCTATGTTTTATCATCTGCTATTCTCTTTATTTGTGTATATGTCTGTAGTACCCTGATGTCCCTGCAAGTTTCCAATTCAGAAACCCTAGGGGATTGTCAGAAGATGAACTTGAAAGGTTAGTTTTTTGTTTGTTTGTTTGTTTGTTTGTTTGTGTTTTTTTCTTCTTTAATACAAATGATGATATGCATATTAGTTTACAAGTAGTGACCGCTTTGAGGGGAAGTGGTCAAATCTATTGACCCAAGGTGATCTTGAAATTATGCTAGCGGGCCTTAGCGGCTATGCCGGAACTTTGAGTACAGTCTCAGGACCATCAAGGGCTATTGTTCTGTGACCCAAAGATACATTTACATGGTCAGTATTCACATCACATCATTAAAAACAATTGCCTATGGAAAAAAGTGAGTAGTCAAAGGATTACAATGCTAAATTTGTACTGAATGCCTGTTTGAAATGTTTCCTAATGGAATCAAAGAGATTTTGCACAATTTCTATTACTGGAATCTTGACCCACAGACGTATTGACTTTCATATCTTGACATTGCACATGCCATTATATTGTTTGCACCTTTAATTTTAATATTATATGTTTACTTTCAGGATATCCAAAGACCTGAAGAAGCTTGCTGAAGAGAAAATAGGATGTGAGATGATGTATGATCTTATACAAGTAAGTGTCCAAGATGTCATTTTCTTTTGAAGTTTTGTCATTGCAGGAAAACTTAAATCAGAATTGATTGTTTGATTTTTTTACAATGATAGCATATTTATTTGTGCAAAATAGTGAACATGTATATGAGGTAAACATTACAAATTTATGCATTTGATGTGGTATGAATGATGCCTAGAATGGCCAGCTGTAGAAAAGACACCAATATGACCACTCTAGGCAAACTAACATAGTCACAAAGTTTCAACCTTTTTGTTCCTGATGTGTCCCGTAATTACATTGTAAAATCGATGTTTTTAACGGGTATTTGACTGAACAAATGACCAGAATTACACAATTGTATGCGGTGCATGTACAAGACAGTGTGAGTATCAGCATACAATGGAATGAGATTAGTGAATACACAACAATTTTGGTAATAGGTCATTTACTTGTGTAAACTGTGATTCCCTTGTCACACCAATACAATGTGAAGATGATTTATCGAGCTGATATATTTCTTCAGTAAGGTAAGCAATATAAATGCAAAGCCATGTTACTCTATCCAAATAAAATTTGTTTTGTTTTCCGATAGGCTGCCAAAGACTCCCTTACAGAGAATAACTCACCTAGCTTGCCTTGTACCATATGTCAGTGCCTATTTGAGGTAAGAATTAGATAAACTTGTTGACTCACCTACCTTGCCAAATACATTTTACCAGCTGCTATTGAGATGAGAATTGTTGCAGCTGTGTTTTACTAGCATGTCAGTTACCTTGCCTTATTTAAATGCCTATTTAAGAGAAGAATTGCTCACTGTTATAGATGTTCCTTGATGAGCATGTGGGATAGATACTTCAAGCAGTATGGCAGAATTGTTAATAGTTTCTTGTTTTCAACTGTTACATTATCTATGTCCATCAGTATATAATTCTATTGGCAGAGCATATACAAAAATTAATTTGTTTATATTTATTGTTAAAATGATATATTACTCTGTTCTCTCTTTTTTTGACAGGAGAGTGCTGTTTTTACCAAGACAACATGCTACCACTACTTTCACAGCTTCTGCCTTGCTAAGTACCTTCAATACACAGAGAAAGATGAGGAAGAAGACGTAAGCTTTTCATTATCATACCGGTATATGGTTTGATCATCATCATCATCATCATCATCATCATCAACATGATCATTTTCATTATCAACATCATCATCACCACCAACACCACCACCACCATAATCAACACCACAAGCACCACAACCACCACCACCACCACCACCACAATCAACACCACAAGCACCACCACCACCACCTCCATCATCATCATCATCATAATAACCATTTAACTATGGGTTCTCCATTTAACTCTTTCTATAACAACTCCAGAGTCATCATTCTTCTGTCTTGATGAATGCAGTTAATCCATTTATTCGGTCAGCCTCTCTTTCAAGGTCTTCCCCGTCTTTGCTCAGAAGATGATCTCGTCAAGTCATTCTCCCCTTGCCCTCTTTATGTTTCTAAAGTTGCTATATCTTATATTCTCTCTTCTCTCCATCACTCTAACTTCATTTTGTGCCTTTCTTGTCTTATTTGATTTTTATAATTTGAATGTTCTGTATGTCCTGCAAGACATTAATCTACACTTGCCACTCTCCACCCAGGTGTTAAGTGGGTACCGGTAGGAAGGATTTCCTTGAATGCTGTGAGCGCCGTAATCGGCAGCCTAGCATAGCCGGGTAATGTTCAAGCGCCTTGAGCATCTTGCAAGGTGGATACGTGCGCTATATGAGAATCCAATATTATTATTATTATTATGTCAAGAAGCCCATGAAAGCGCAGTCTTAACAGAGCTGCAGAATTGAGCTATGACATGTGACCTATGTCTTTTTTTCATAGGTTAGATCTCCTGTATTTCGAGAAGCACTCAAAAGCTTACTATTAGCAGAACTCCAGGATAGAAGGAGCTTTTATAACACATAGAAAAATGAAATGTAACCTACCTCTTGTTTTCATAGCCCAAATGTCCTGTATGCCGAGAAGCCCTTGAAGTCACACTCTTAGAGAAGCTGCAGGATGCTCCTGAACCAAGCTATGATGATTGTCCTGATATTGAGATGACCCCAGAGTTGCGCCAAAGGCAAGTTAAGATGAAAGCAGAGTTTGAACGCCAGAAAGCTAAGGGAGGCCATATTGATATAGAGGCAGAGAGAAATAAACATCTCATTAGCATTAGACATGTAAGTATACAGTTCATAATGACTAATTAGTTTCCATTTCTTTTAAATAATCATTTTCCTCATGAGGATTGCAAAAAGCTATTTAGATTATCTTTGTGATGGCATTTTAACATGGCATTACATGAGTATGGGAACAATACACATGGTATTATCAAAATTTATCCCATTCAAATAGACTACCTATGTCTAATTTACCTAAGCTAACCCAATTGAAAATAGCTTTTGGTATTGCACTGTTTCCTTGCAGTTAAAAAAAAAGGTTAAACAGTGCTTCACAAGTTGCTCCAAAATAGAGCACAGATCCACTTCAGAATAATCAGTTGAGCCAATGTAAAATAACAGTCTTTGATCTATCGCCAACTTCTATATCAATAGAAAGGCCTTTGAAAATTCCTTGAACTGGTCTACAGAAGTAGTAGGCCTAGTTAGAGTGTGTAACTTGTGCCATAACTTTGTAGCAATTGTGAACAGTGAAAGGCAAATAGAAATCATCGTAAATAGCGCAGGAAGATGAAAAGTTGCAGTGGGTGGACAGGGCTAGCTTGTGCAATTCTTTTTTCTTTGGTCAAATTTTGTGTTCAGGTTCCTAACTTGTCTGTAGAGGACATAGTATCACAGCAACTCAAGAATGCAACACTCGCTGCAACCGATGCAAAGATACCTCAAGACCAGTCCAAGCCAGCTGCAGAACACACTCAGAGGAAGCACAATCAAGAAGCTCCTGTCTTTGTTCATAACAAGCATCGCGATCGACATGGAGGACGGCCGTCATCGGGGATCAAGAGAGGGAAGAGGTTATCATAGGTCACATCCGAAGCATTCTGCTAGGAGAGATGAGAGGCCAAGTTCAAGTAGATTTCATCAGAGGTCCGATCATCAAAGATGGACCAGTGATAGAGATAGACAGGTGGAAAGGAGAGGGAATGATGGACAGAAAGGAGGTGAAAGGAGAGAGGAGAGTCGGATAGCCAACGACAAAGAGTTGGGAGAATTGAAAGTGGACATATTAGATGATGAAAATGATGTAAAACATGAGAAAGAAGAGATTAGTAATCAAGTAAATGGTGCATGTACAGAAAGAAAAGGAAGTGGGCTTGCATTATCAGCTACTGACACCAAGGGCATTGAAACCAAAGAGATGAAGAAAGATGATGGTGGCTGTGTTGTTGAGAAAGATAGGGTCAAGAGGGATGAGGAAGGAGAAGAAAAGAAGCTGAATGATGGGAAGATCAACCACGAGAGTCCAGGTTCAGGGAGAAGGACTCATGAGAAACAAGACCATTGCGGTAGAGACATGAAAGGAATAAGGAAACGGGAACATAGAGATACATTTCATCATAGAAACGATGGAAATAGACATGATCGTGGTCAAAATCATAGGAGACCTGCCAGGTCTGATCATTCAGATGTAGGCTCACAAAAGATGGTTCTCAAGAAAAACATGACAATATGGATCAAAAGTCTCTAAATAATGAGAGAAGAGAGAGAAGAGGAGGGCAAGGTGGACAGCATATAGGCAGGGGAGGTGCTAGGGAAGGGACAGGGAGGGGCGGTTCTAGGGGAGGGATAAGGAGGGGTAGTAGTAGAGGAGGGACGGGTAGAGGTGGGATTAGAGATGGTAGTAAACAGGAGAGAATGGGTGAAACCGGTTTGAAAGCAGGAAATTCAAGTGAGAAGGCAGAGGTACGCAGTGTCAGGCCACCACCTGGGTTCGACCAACAGCCTTTGGTAAGTGACCAGAAATGCAAACCCCCTCCTGGGTTTGATGTCAGATAACGATGGCTAGTAGTATATCATTTGAAATATGTAGGCATGTGTGCAGATTAAACACTTCTGTTGGAAGTAGATAGTTGTGGATGATTTGGCTTGATTGCAGGATATCCCACTATGCATTACTAGAAAGCAGGGTCATGATTAGGCCCTAGGGTCAGGGTTACTTGTGTAGTGGGATATTCTGCTGCTGTTCTGGAAATTTTAACGCCTATCATGAATTCTCAATGGAGTTGTATTTTAAGGGAAACTGGCTTAAATCAACTCTTAAAGGAAAATCCACCCTTGATAGCAAACTTGTCTAAATAAAGCAGAAAAATCAGAGAAGCATACTGATGAAAGTTTGAATATAATCGGACAAAAAATTAGAAAGTTACACATTTTTATATCTGATTATCAAGATATTTATGATTGGAATTCAAAATTTCAAAAAACGTTTTCCCAACGATGTTTATAACACTACGTCTATTGGGGAAAATGAGTATGGTAAAACCGGTCACTCAAAGATTTTTACTTTTTTGAGGCACTTCATGATCATTTTGAAGCGCAATTCTTTAAGGGCTTCAATATTACACCATATCACAGACGCTGATAACACGTAGAGCCATGCGTCTCAGATTTGGCATTGTTATACAATGCCTTTAACAATGCCTTTAAGGTCATCTGGTCATGTCTTCAGTTGTAAATAAGAGGATAACTATATTTTTAGTATATTATGGACCGACATTATTATTGGTGAAGTTGACGTTTTCATCATATCCAAGTTGCGATATGGACTTGAGTCACTTGAAAAAAAATGTTACTAACCCACTACAAAATAAACAGTATTTTTCAAAGTAAATAATGTGGATAGGCCTACCCACTGGACTTTGAAATGTAGTTATTTTAAGATGATGTGTTCATTTCAGCAATCACAATGATGATTCTGTACAAGGTTGTATCCTCTGTGTAGAGTCAGGGCTGTTTTTACCATTACGATTGTTGGCGGAGGGGGAGTTGGACCAATGTGCCGATGAGTTGACTGGAAATTTTCAAATTGGATGACAGATGTTCACATATTTTTTCCTTAAAAGCAGGGGAGATCATAATTTTTTTAGATTTGCCAACAGCCTGTAAAAAAATGTTGAATTTGCCCAGAGAAAACTTTAGCAATGCTCCTGTATAATAGAGTACACGTTCTTCAACACTGAAAAGACTAGACTTTGCGTGAGGCTCAAAAGACTAGAATGGGATATGAAGTTGAGCCGCTCTCACCCTGAGCGTGACCGATTACCTCAAAATTTTCATACAAAAGGAGTGCTAATATTATGACATAACAAAAGGATGCTGGATACACAAGATGCTTGAAATGTAACAAATTTATATGAAAAGTATATTAAAGACAAGATAAAATCATAACCAAATATGTGTGTGTGTTTTTAAGTACAGGCTGTATATCTATTAGGTTCAACTTTTTATTACATTAAGAGGGAAGGAAGTAAAAGAAAGAGCGTGAAATTAAGATATGAGAGAGAAAGAGAGAGAGATATATATAGAGAAAGAGGGAGAGAATGGATAAGCATATGAGCTAGAGTGGGAGGGAGGGAGAAAGAGAAAAAAGTGAGAGCAGAGAGTTTTAAGAAGAAAGACGGGATGAGAGATATGGAGGATTGGAAGAAGAGAGAAAAATATAAGAAGGAGATGAAGAGATCGAGGGAGAAAGATAGTGGAGTAGGGAATGGAGAAAAAGGGAGAGCGGGCTATAGAGCGGCAGAGGAATAAGCTGGAGAGAGAGAGAGAGAGAGAGAGAGAGAGAGAATTAGCACGAAATCTAAAATAGTGAAAAACCTGTATCATTCACATGAGTTGCAGTCGTATATATTACAATCACTCCAGCAAGAAAAAAAAAAATAAAAATAAAAGAAAGAAAAAGAATAGTTTGATATGAAGTACATAATGTAAGGAATATCAATGTATCCTGACAGGATAATGAAAGTTCAAACTAAACTAGGAATTACCCTTTGATAGCTTGCTATTATTATGAAAGAATTGAGTTTGTCTTTGATAATCAATGGACATTAATATCAGTCTATACGTCAGCCCTCTATGGCGATTGTAGTGGCACCAAAACAAACAAAAACAGTGCAATAAAAATCAAGTTGATATTACTATATACTAAAGTATAACCATTTAAGTCTGTTAGTTTATTACTATGATGTAAAGTTTTCGATTAAAAAAGAAGAAGATTCGACTGATACCACAAAACTCCCGGAAAAAAAACTTTGCTTAGCTGAGCTGAGCTGCTTACCTGCCCAACCAAAAAACGTTAAACCTTGAAACAAGGCTAGCATAAACAGGGATTCGCGTGGTATATATATACCGATTCGCGTGCAGGTGCAGAGTTAACAAGCAAAATTTTCTCTCTCTCGCTCTGTCAATAGTGGAATCATATCTTAATCCTTCAACAATCGGAGGTCAAGTGGGTCAGGTGGCGTACCGAGATCAATGTGGATGTTTAAACAACAGATTTTATTCAGGAGACGTGACATAAATCAGTCAAAATTCAGTCCCAACCGCAAGACGCCGGCTACTCGGATTGGGTTTATCAATCCTATGTGAAGGAGATGTCGAACCAGCACTCCGCCCAGGCGCTCAACTGGCGCAAGCTCTACCTGAGTAGAGCCAAGCTGAAGGCCTCCAGCAGAACGTCTGCTCTGCTGGCAGGATTTGCCATGGTAATTGTAATCCTTGTGGCTTGTCCCTCCTCACCCTAGAGTTTAGTTAGATTTAAAACGAACATAAATTAAAGGAAAGCAGTCATTTAAGATGTAGACCGATGAAGGTTAATAATGTCAAAAGACATGACAAATGATTTGAACATGTTGGAAATGTTGTCGTTGAGTGTTGAATGTTGGTTTGCTGTTGAGTGTTGCCTGTTGGTGATTCAATTTTCGTGGGGCCTTTCAATATGAATATATATATTTGAACTGTTAACTGCATGATAAGCACTTGCTCCCTTCAAGCCAAGACTTCATTTAGTATTTCATTTAGTATTTATTTTTCAGTTAATCTTCATGAACTTAATAGTAGTTGGTTCTTGCTATTTGCTCCCTACACAAAGTACACATTCTGTTTCAGTTGTAATTTTGTGTCTTTGCCATTGTCATTGTAAAATACCCTTTACTGTTTACATCTTGACTATGAAATAGACTTTTGGACTTTTTCGTCTTTCTCAAATAAAAATGAATTGCTCAATTAAGACATATATTTAAATTTTAATAGTAATCTGTGTGTATTTAACTTATTGGACACATTTCACATGTGACTTTCAGTTTTCAGCTCAGCTCAGTTAACATGCATTCCAAATTTCATTGGCATTGAGTTTCAACCCAAGTTATCTTGGCTTAGTTACTAACTAATTACAGAATAAAATAAACCGATAATCAGACCTAAATGTAAACATAATTACAATGGTTGAGTGGCTTGCATACTAGTAAATATTTTCAAACATACACATACATGTACATACATTGATGTATTCATGTACTTGCAATTGTTGAATGAATTGAATAATATTAATAAATATTTTCAAACTTGTATGTACTGTTTTTTTTTACCTTCTAAAATACATGTATTACAATTGATATTTTCTGATGATCAAATTAAAGAATGCAACTTTTAATCATATTTAATAATTTTTCAGGTTGCCATGGTTGAAGTGCAGTTATCAGCGACCAAAGAAACCAACGCATATGACCCCCTCATGATAGCCTTCAGTATTAACACCACGATCCTGGTAGTTGTTCACATGGCCGCTCTTCTCATCAGTACCTGCATCCTTCCTAACATAGAAGCCGTCAGCAATGTCCACAATGTGAACGCAGTCCAGGAGTCCCCACACAACAGCCTTGCTTTCTACATAGAGATGTCATGGATCTTTTCTACTGTCCTGGGCATCTTTCTCTTCCTCGTAGAGATCATCCTGCTGGCGTGGGTCAAGTTTGGTATGGCTCACTACAACAGTGCAGCTCTCGCGGCCACCATCATCACAGCTCCCGTTCTAGTCGTTCTTATCGTCTTCGCATTCCATTTCTACCGGAGGTTGGTCTCTCACAAGACTGAGAGCCAGACCAAAGGGCTGGAGGAGTTGGAGAGTATGAACAATCAGCTAGACAATGGTCAGCTTCAGATTGTGTGAAATATGACCCCCCTGTACATATAACCCAAGGAACACCTTCCAATGGGGAAATACTTTTACCTTTCAGAAGAGGCTAAAACTCCTCCATTCACTTCTCACAACTCATCAACAGGGACAGTAGAAACTTCAAGTTCAATGTTTAAGATGAAGTCCAGCTTGACATCAAGTTGGTTTTCAGCACAAAATGGGAGGAGCAGGTACATGTATTAAAGTAGAAGTTTGAGTAAAGTTTAAGAAACGATAGGCAAGTTATGAATTAACTTTTTATGTTGTGATTGATCAAACAAATTGATAACTCTTTGGTTTTCCATGTGAGCAGCTTTCCATTTGTTTTGTAAAGAATATTTCTTAACTTCTTGAATTTTTATTTCCTCCCCCAAAAAGCCATTTTTTTCATCAAAAACCAAAGAAGGGGTTTTTTTTCTTTATTTTTTTTTGGTTTTAGTACAAATATACATGTATGGAGAGCTGCCCATAGCATAAATCATAGAGTTGCCAGTTCATGATTGATTGATGACAAATTTGAACATTTATGACTTTTTATTGTTTATCGACTTTTCCTCTAAACTTTTTCAGATCTGCTTCGCTTGTTTTCTTGCAATTAGGAAAACCAAGGGAAGGGACCAAAGTTAACATGTGAGGTTTGGAGTTTTAATCGATTGCCTGGCAGGTATGTCTTTGGACAAGGCATATTAGTGCCAAGGATGTCGCCTACATGTACGGCTACTCGGCTAGGGATTTCCCTGTTTATCTGTACATGTAATGTATTTGTCCGTCTGGAATCATTCTCTTGTAAATATGGACCTGGTAGGCTTTAATCCTTCTACTCTTTGCTGATCAATATTTGTTGGTGCTAAGCCAGGTGAACAATTTTGAAATGCGAAGATATAAATGTCGTTACATGTACAGATGAATGTATTATAATGTACACCATATGTGGAACACATTATTTATCATTGTTTTCTTTTAAACATTTCCTTGAAAAAATTGCAAAAAAACAAAAATATGAACACTGCGCGAGTGCTCAGAGATATTTATTTATACATGTAGAGTCACATACATAATTGGGACATTGTACATGTACGTATGTAGTTGTGTAGGCTGAGTGAATGATTTTTTAATGTGGTATTTAACATGCTGTTAGATTCATGACATCACACTTTTATTAAAAACAAAAATATTTATGTGCAATCGTAGATGCCTAGGTTTAAATAATGTTTTCATTGGGTTTCCAATCGTGTTACATTATTATCATTGGTTAATGTGAACGTTAGACTAGATTTGACATGTTGAAATTAGTAAAATTCACAATTTTTAAGAGAGATATACATTATATAGCAGGGTTCTTTTTGTCTTTTATCTCTCTCTCTCTCTTTCTATTTTAAAGGGGGTGAAGAGGCATAAATCTAGCCATATGCCCCTAAATTTAGAAGTATTCTAGTGTTCTTAAAAAGGTTTGAGATGATGATAAGTTTTGACAACCAGTGACTTTTTCAAAAAATGCACAACTCAACAAAGAGAAGACTTTATTTATTGTACATGCAAATGAAGGATGATATGGACTTTTTAAATTTGTTTATTTTTTTAGGTCCTGAATGTTTCAGTCTCCTACGTCATGCAAATATTTGAATAATCTTGGAGCATCTTTCGATAATTGTAGAATCATAATTCCAAATGTTTAGGTGATCTTATTGCTAGATGGAATAGACTTGGATATAAAGATTAACAGCATCCTTCATTTTATTGTATTAAATGTTATTCTTTATTCTCATGATTATGGTGGTGAAGCTATTTGGGTGTTTACCAGTACTCGATTACAATGTACAGTATACATTGTACATGTATACCATATTTCTCTAGTTTTTAGAATTGAGTATCGGAACCCTTTAAAATCTACGCAATTCCTTAAAACTTTTAGAAATCTTATCTCTTGTGAATACATAATACTCGTAGAAGTAATTATAACTTGTACCATAAAGGTCATAAGATAACAGGACAGTGAAAAAAATACACGGGGGCTCGGGGCGAATTAGCCCCCGAAATGCTAAAAAGAGCCCCCGAAAGTCCTAAAAGAGCCCCCAAAAATGTGCATAGAGTTCAATGCAAAACAAATTAAAAGTGTTATTTTCATGCAAGCAAGCGTGAAAAGTAGCCCCCGAAATTTTTAAAGTATTTTTTTTCCCTGTAACAGGAGAAGAAATGGAGGGGGATGTGACGAGAGAAAAGGAGAGATATTTATTGCAGAACTTAAATTAAAATACTTTTTCTTATTTATAGTTGAGAATGGCGTTAAACATCAATTTATACACCCTCACTGAAATAATAAAATCCTCTTAATCATATCAAAGCCACCCCCTGAGTATTGTTTGAAACATAGGATTTGAAGGATTTGAAAACTGATCATTTCCAACAATTTGGTACTGGAAGGTAAGAAGCATTTTGCAAAGACAAGATGATGATAAATAAATCAATGTCACCCCCAAAAAAATAGTCCTCAGATGTACATGTACTTTTATTTATAATAAGGATAATTAATTCATTTACATGTATTCTATTGCCTTTACTGTCCCTACTAACAGCCATTGTATACTCTGTCCATTTCCCCCCTATGTTATGCCCTTTGATAACGCAATGTATGAAATGCCCCAGTCACACTGGCGACTTTTTAAAAGCGTTCGATCTAAAAATGCTCTGTTTTGTATTATTTGTAATATTTCCTTCTCTCCCTTCCGTCTGAAATTGAACCAGAGCTAGTGACTAACCAGAACCACAACTGTCAGTGACAATATGGAACATCTAGACTTGTCACGCTGCCAGAAATATTGTAAACGTGTATGTTGTGCAAGAGATTGAAGGGAAGTTATTGGAAGAAAGGAAATAAGAGAATCGAAAATGAAACAGAATGTTCAAAGAGATTTTTTCCTACAAAAGCCAGGTTGTGGTTCTTTTGGTTTACTCTCTTCTGCAAACACTGAAGGAGACTTGTCAAAATAATGACCTGAGTTGTGGTTTGTAGAAAAAAATATCATTGTAGAGTTATAAGTATGAATGGTTCGTTTTTATTTGACTTACATCACAGAACTGATCTAAAATTAATGTCACTTTTATAGTATATTGGATATCAAGAGTGTTAGCTAAATATAGTTTTCTCAGCATGACGCACTAAAACACTGGAAGCTTTATACTTCCTATTGAGCTACATTTATATGCTTATCCATAGATGTTGTGCCATTGTGTACTGCCTTTTTAATTGTGCCTTGAATGTTATTCAAGAAAATTAACAAACTGTAACCATTACTTGTATGTTTTCCATGTGGTAAGTTACACTCATTTATTTGTATCAATCTTGTATTTTCATATGATTGTTAAGTTAATGACATCATCCACTCGAATTAGAAAAGACTTTTTGATTGCAAGCTCCATAGACATACGGTACATGTATTATAATTGCATGAGTAAACCGACAGGTAGAATAGTAGGATGAGTTGGACAAATTTACAAGGTTTCATCTGTTTAGAGCCAGAAGGGCGTATAACTCACATACTAACCTACAGTTAATGCCCTTCTGGCTCTTAACGGACATTTTTAACTCTCCACCTCTTCAATCCTTGCCAATAGGTGCCAGTTATTGTGTGGCATTGCCATATTCCCCTGCTCTGCCTGGATATTAAAAAGCTGTCTGGTGGAGAATGTAATTTAGTGGTTTCTTTTGTGTGGTAAGGATATTTTGATAGTAGAGGCATTTATACTTCCACTTTCTTTTATTTTGGTTTGAGGCAAGGATGTTTTGGGGCAAATGACAGGGAATATTTCTGAAGATTTGTTGAATATGCAATGGTTGAATAACTGGTTATTAATCTCCTGAGTCCTGACGATGAACAGAGTACGCTGTTCAAAACGCATTGAGACAGATATACTCCTTTTCACAAAAGAATACTGTAGTTCAGAAAATATTTTCAGAAATACTCGACAGAGGAATACCAACAGTACCGGTACTCTTAATTTTTTGTTCACTTTTCAACATTTGTGATCTGCTCACAATCTTCCCAATCTCGATCACCCCTGTTGTTCCATTTCACCTCTTATTTTGGTGTACACAACACCGAAAACAAAACCCCAAAAATAGTCTTGTGTAACTGTTTAATAAAACTTCTTTCCATTACCATCTCTTTCTTTCCCTTTCCTTCATACTTTTCCTCAATTCCTCTACATGCCCCATGCTAGCGGGGTCTTTTGACGAAAGAATATATCAACATCCTTTTCAAATTTCAGTAAGGCTACCACATGGTGTTACGGATAGCCTCAATTTGCGAATACATGTAGTCACCATGGAAACCTATAGAGAACATCTAACTGGTAATTTATTGGTAATACATTTTTATGTATATGCAATTTTAAAGTGTATAAAAGTGAAAGGAAACATCACAAGTAATGAAATCTATATTATGTTCCTGGGGTCATTAATATTCGTATCATTTATTATCTTTTGTATATGGCTTTCATTATATCGCCGTTGAGAGTACTAAACTATTTCACATGAAATATGCTTTCTTGTAACTGATTATTTTACTTGTCAATATAATGTACGGTACAAGAAATGGAATTACACACAACAGTATGTTGCAAAGTTTACATTTGTTTGTGTCTTATTATTTGCATGAATAGACTTGTGTGAATAGAGTATCTAAAAAATTCATATAAACATATTCAGTGTCTTCCATCATAACAACACAACTTTATGGTATTTAAGCTACCAATCACACCCCCCCCCCAAAAAAAAAGTATAGAAACAGGCCTATACAGTATACATGTACATGTAGTAAACATAAATACATTTACTAATCAGTCCTATATATACATAGTACATATACCAAAGAAATTTGGCCAATTCATGTAGTAATATTGGTTTGGAATATACATTTTATAGGAATATGATATATCTTGATTTGGTAAGCTCTAATAACAATTGTAGAGTTGGTGTAAATTATAGAACTATATCTACCTGTTCAATTAGGGGGTTTATAAAAATATTTTTCAATCTATGGAAAATGATAATTTAACAATCAAGCTTAAAAAAGGAAGTTTGTTTTTATATGATAGATAGTACAGATAGTACACAGGGCATCCAACTCTAAGCTTACATAACTCTCTATCTCTCTTTCTCTCTCTCTGCCATTCCCTCATAGAATGGAACAATTAAAAAGCAAATAATAGGGGAAATAAGTTATTTAATTCCTCTTTGTAATCTATATTCCATTTTTATTTTTCCTTTGTTCTTGTCACCTGAGTCAAATTCGCTGTACGCAGTGCATTTCAAGGGAAAGGGGTATTTGAAATATATCTCGAGGTGTATATCCAAGTAGATAAAGATCATCTTTATCAAATTAATCTACTATTTACAATTACATATATGTACAACTACTATAGTACTATACACTCCCATTTTCAGCACAAACAACACAATTATATGTATTTGAGCAGTAAAAAGCATGCCCAATTTATTTATGGCTTCATGTTAGAGATGCAAAGCGAAATAAGAAAATAATATTAAAACACATTGTCAATTTAGTCAGACAAATGGATTGTTTGCATCAGGTAAATATATTGATCGTCACACAGACGACTGGTTGTAAAGACTAGGACTCGTATATGCAAATCTATGTTAATGAAGCGTACGTGACGAAACAGGGCCGCCATGAAGATTCGGTTTTGACCAATGTGAAAAACACACATAAAAACACAATGTTGGTTTATGATTCTTGTGATATTTGAAGCTCGTTGTTGAATGTGAGAAATCAATATGACATCGCAAACGGAAACTGGTCGCTCGTTGGTAAGTAAAGTACGGATATTCATCTTTATCGTCATTAATGTCCCGGCTTTGTCGAAGGCACATGAGATCTCTGTGTCGTTTATTTTGTGCAGAACGAATGATTGCGATTTTGACAACTGAAAATTTTAAGAAAATTCTTTCAAACAACTGCCTTTTGTCTCGTATGTATCATAATTAGGCAGGCTTTATCTATCCCTTACAATGTAAATGTATAAAATGCAAGTAATTGAGTCATAAACCACTCTTTGCTGAGATTTTAAGTTGCACAAATTTGCAATGTCGACTCGCACAGACTAGGGGTCAGCGAGGATTCGCGGGAATGGAACCGCGAAGGTGCGCGTTGAACATGACGTAAGCAAGGCGTTTGTGTGCGAGATTTCGGTGAACTCCAGTACACTTCGCGACATTTTCCCACTTTTTACCATATTTGATGATCAATTTGTACCTCAGATTTTAGATAATGTGTTTGAGATGATGTTGGTGGGTGTTCCAAAACCTTGCCATTCGTCGTGGTGAATATTTTGTCAAAGATGATGGATTTTGGAGTTGATGGTGATATTCATGAGGAGGTGTTGCCTCTTTCTATCCTCGATTGTCATTGGTCAAACTCACGTGTCACTACTATGTTTACAAATAAGAACATGTGCTAAACTGGCGTTCTACGATCTCTCTTTGTTTGACTTGAGAAGTAGTTTGCTCCACATATTAAACATAAGCCTCCAGGAAGCAGGCTTTTAAAAAGCAAAATCATATTTGTAAGATCAGAATAAATTATCTCATTCTCAAATAACTTCTCTTCGCGCTTAAATTGCGATCAAACTTTCAGTGAAATATCAAAAGCCTTTTCAAGCTTATTAACTATAGAGTATAGACTAGTATAAAAATAATAGTAAAATACACATGTATATAGAATCAATAGCTTTCACCTTTTTCACTCCAATTTACTTTTTATTTGATGAACTTGACTATGAGATAATGAGACTACTCGGCTGCAAGCTACATGTACATGTAGGCCTAGGTTAGGCAGATGAGATAGATTAAAGAAATTATCTCTCTTTGGTGGACCATTTAAATTGTTCAGATACCTTGCAAATAACAGTTTAGCTGATTTTTTAAAAATGTACTAAAAACTAAACAAAATATCCAGTTTGTCATGGTATGGGTCTAAAAAAATACCAGGGAGGGAGGGGGCCGGGGAGGGGTGTCTCCCTGTTCAGCAGTGTTTAAAGAGAAGTAAAGATTGTGATTTGTTGATTGTTTGTTTAAATTGAGAACATTTGCCCAATGTTTCACAATGGAAATTTATTTATGTAGGATTATCTGTGTTGTACTAATACAAATGTATGACTACTCATCCATTCCAACTCGCTGCTCACTTGTACAATTATACAATATCAATATGAGGTTATGTACATGTAGGACAGTAGGGTTACTTTCTACATGTAAGTAAGAGGTGAGCATGTGTCTAAAACTAGTGTGAGAGTTCCAAAGAAGCAATACCTGTTTCATGTCACTGTCAGATAATTAGTCTGCATTAACAGACCATTTGCAATCACATTAGGCAGAACTTGCGAGAAGTGTGCTATTTCTGAATTGACAGGTTTAGAGAACCCTGATGATATTAATACATGTAAAGTGTTGAAGTGTGATTGACATTCTAATTTTATTGTGAAAATATCTGTACTTCAAAAAAAGGTTCAAAGTAAGCGTACTTGTAAGTATGACACAGTCTCACAGAGTGAAATAGAAGTAATTGACACATTCTAAATTGAAATTAACTTTCATTGTTTAATGAGATGTCTGCAAACTCTGCATCATCCTGAACATCATGGAAAAAAGGGAGATCATTTAGAAGAAAAGATACATGTTTTCAATTAATTAATGAAAACAGACATACAGGTAGTACAGAATATAGCTTGATATCTTTACTTACAGTAATTACTAACAAGGTGATCAAAGAATCATACATGTAGTTAAATTATCCTAAATACGTACATGTAACTGTAAAACCAGTCACTTTGCAAGAAGAAGCTTATGGCTTTTATGCAAGTCGTTTATTACATGTAGGCCTATATATAGCCATTTTTGCGGCAAGAACCATTTGCAAAATTACAAAAATTCAGTGTTGTGAACTTGTGATTCTTACATTTTGTGGCATAAATTCATGTACAAGTAGCATTGCAAAGGAAATTGCTGCTTCAAAACTTCAGGATTTTAGACGATAATGCAACTTTCTCCCAACTTTATCTCAAGTGGCAACCAGGGAGGAGGGGGTGGGGGACTCTCTCCTTTGCATGAGCCTACAAGTTATAGGAAAATGATATTTATACCGTAAGAGCTCCCATCACAACAAAGGCACTCTAGTTGGAGCTACTACAGTGTATAACCTTTTGCAGACAGGCACCGTTAGATTTTCTTTCGATTCACATATCATGGACGAAGTAAGTCATCTAATATTATTTGCAGGAAGAACAGAATTTATGAGATATCCATGTCATACACATTATTTCAGGGTACAATACTGAATATGTACATGTATGTAACAAACATTGAGGATGCAAAATGTTTGTGAAAATGTGTATATTCACAGTACACCAAAACAATTTTTTTGTAAAGGTTTTAATGATGAAAATAGTTGTAAATTATGGCTAAATAAAATAATAAAGTAAATATAATGGAACATGTTTGGAGCTTACAAAAACTCTGTTGTTGTTGTTGTAGAACATTGAAAATCATATACATGTATCTATCGGTACATCAAATATGCATCAGCCTTCGTTGGCACCCTGCAGCAATGTTCACTTGGTTGCTCTATGGTCAATTACCTATAGTATTAGATGCTAACTGAATTCTAAAACTTCAACCCTGAACCGAACACCATGCCTTACCCTAAGCCTTAAAAAAAAATCCCAAATGTAACCCTAACTCTAACCATAGTTCTGTATTTTTGACAAAATAAAACTTGGAACAATAAAAGAATTGTCGCTGTAGCAAATGTTAAATCACCTGACTAACCTAAGTTATTTCAAAGACTTCATAATTTAAAGACTTGCGATTGATCCAGATTGATCGCAAGTCCTCCAATTAATTGCAAACTTACAATGTATTATAAACCCCTAGTCCCCTACATGTATTTAGTACAGAGTTGTGATCAATTCGAATCAATTGCAACTGTTAATATTTTATAAGTGAAATTTTGGACTTTTGATACTAGTGTAAGGCAACATATTTCAGGGGTAGCGTCTGCTTCCGTGACCTCTTTCTACCACTTAGATCGACAGCATCCCAAGAGTTTGGCGAGCAAGTATTGGCCTTCTTTAGGTGATCTGAAGGACTTATGAGAGTTCTCTTGAAGTCTCTGTCTACAACCTTGGTCAGCCTGGGTACAGTCTTCTTCAAGCAAAGAGGTTGATCTTGTTCCGGGAACTGTTGGGCATGAGGTCCAGGAGACGGTGAGAATGATGGCAGGTTGTTGTTTTGTGGCATGAACATATCACCTAAGAACTTGGTGTCCATGGCAAGAGGACTCTTCTGTAAGACATTACTCACTTTGGCTTCCATTCTGCCAAGTGGTGGGTTACCATGTCCATTTACATTGTTCCAGATGTGCAGTTCTTTAGGTGCAGTGGATCTATCTGGAAAGCGATTTCCTTTCTTTGCAGAAATGAGTCCTGTGACGCTAATCTTCATTGGAGGCCGACTAGACTTAGAATTTGAATGTGCTTTGTTACTGTTCACCTGGACCACCCTTGGTTTACTGCATGCACCAACTGCAGGAACTGCCCCTGTGGCAGCTTCCATTTCTTTGGCGGCTCTGAGCCTGGCCCTTCGTCTACGCTGTCTCTCTCTATCTGCAGCCCTCTTGGCCTCCAGTTGGGTGTTGGAAGCTTTTTCTTTGAAGTGGGCCCTCTCCTTTCTCTTTTGTTCCCGCTGTCTTTGCTTGATGTTCTCATGCTGGTTGGAGTCAGATACCACACGCAACCTCCATTCATGCCACCGTTGATAAGCAGACTTAGCTGACATTTCCTTTAGGGATGTGATCTTGAAGAGAAAAGAAAGTTGACATTTAGAAGGAAATTTCATCTTTTAAGAGGAAGTCCATCCTGGTTTCAAGTTGGTGTCAATTTTGTAATTAAGCTGAAAATGAGAGAAACAGATTTTTTAGTAATAGTTTAAAGGGCAATCCAACCTTTGTAATAATTTCAATTATATGAAAGTGGAAACAGAATGGCAAAAAATGTGAAATAAATCAGACCTACAGTGTCAATGCCAATCTGGTCACTCAATTTTTGTGATGTAGACTCAGACAACTTTCCCGTTTGTCGTGTACAAAAATATCATAAATATTTGTTTTTCTCCTAAGCGCCTTCTCCGTTGGAGCACTACTCCAAAAATATTGTGAATATCGTATTATTTAAGGTTCTCCTAAAAGAAAAGATAATCCCAAGACATAGATTTTTGAAAAATAGACATTTGAGTCATTTTGTGTGTTGGAACAGATGGAAAAGTTGTTTGGCACTACATCAGTGACACTGCCGATTCAGCCAATTTGAGATTCCCATGTATTTGATAGTGATTGCAACTTTCGAAAATTCAAAAACTTTTTAATTTTATGTCCGATTTCATGCAAACTTTTACTAGTCCGCCTCTCATTTTTCTGATTTCTTTTTTAGTAGTTTACTATTGAGGTTAGATTTCCCTTTAAACTATTATTGATTAATCTGTTTCTCTCATTTTCAATCTGATGAAGGAAATGAGAATGTTATGATTTAGTTATGATCGATGAAATATTCCCTTGATCTGCAACAAATTTAAAATTCAAAAGTCTTTCCCCTTTAGCAGATGTTCCTCAAGCATACATGTAAATTATGTCTCTCAAAGTTTCTTTTTATTATTTAGGTTGCTGGTTGCCTCTCCCCTGTAATAACAAGAATACAACAGATACTGTTTTATTCCTGCTTTAGAATACTGTACTATCCAAACAACAAACAAGAAAACACTTTATAGTTAAGATAATAAGGATTAGGTGGAAGGAACCTTGGTATTGTGTTTGTTTGGAGCAAGAAGATCCTTTACAATATGTGCATGACATTCAGTTCCCTGTACTGAAGTACTCATTGTGGTAAATTGCGTTTTTTCTTCATTTTTATTGCTAGTAACTTTGTAGGGTGAATTTACATGAGAGAAAACTAGTAGAGGAAGATGGAATGATAAATACAAAAAATAAGCAAAATGAGAACAGAAACATGAAAGAAGGAAGGTCAGGTAGATGATTCCTCCGCCCCCCTTCCAAACAAATAATTACAACAAAAATGATAAAGATGGGAAAAAAGGGAGGAAAATGGGAGAAAAGTACAGGTAAATTGAAAAAGTTACAAGTTAAGAAGAGGCAGAAAGAACAAAGTACGAAGATACACTAACCACGGTGGCCTGTAGATAAAATGCGATTGATATACACTTCTGGTTTAAAGGTAAAGACCAGTTTTGGAAACGCCCCTCTCTCAAAAAATGAAATGGAAGCTCTCATTACCAATCATGTGAAAGAATATGTTTTGACTAATACGTGATGATACATATTTTGCCGGGAAACCGCCTACTAATTGATATATTTGGTAAATTATTATATCTATTGGGACCAAATAGATATCGGTCGCGTAGTCCCATATGTACATCTTTCTGTGTACAGTGCTTGTAACTTTACCAAGACTGGGCCAAATTTCTTATCATTTTGATGATTCCAGAACCTTGCAGTACACACCAATACTTATATGCTAGATGATCAAGCTTTTCTGATCGATTCCACAACGTTTCTTTCACAATGCAATCGCATGATCAGAACTGGTCTTTATCTTTAAAAAAAAAAAATATGCCCAAGTTTCCAGTGAGAACATATACACATGTATGCTCACAAATTTAGCATTCACACAAGATGCACAGTTAATCTGCAGTCCAAACAATTTGTAGCAAATACTTTTTCTTCTCGATCATTTAGGATAGATGAATAAAATTTGAAAGGTACAATATCTAGATTCTTCGAAATTCTGGAGAGAGAAATAACAGGGGAGAAAGAGAGAGGCAGAAAGAGATGGACAGAGAGAGAGAGAGAGAGAGAGAGAGGGGGGGATAGGGGTAGGGAGAGAGAGAGAAAAACAAAAAGGGAGAAAGGGGAGAGAGAGAGAGAGGGGGGAGGGGGGGGGGAAGAAAGGATACAAGAGAAAAATGTATACAGCTTGCATTAGATATTTTTAATATAAATTTAAATTCTATTTTGATTTTACAAATACTAAAAGGAAGAAAAGACTAACATAGAAGGATACATTTAAATATACATTTATATAGAGTGTATAAATGCCTATTACAATGGCATATTATCCAGATTTAAGTATTCCTGAAATTGACACCAATATTCATAATTCTATAAATAGCTACCTTTAGTTTCCTGGTACTGGTAGATGATCTGTTATCCTGAGCATGCAGCACAATCAATTAGTGATAAAATAGGCAAAATATAGAAAGTGTTTTCAAAAAGCACACATTTCAGCAATGCCAAGTCTGTTTTGTGTGATGCTGTATATATATCGTCTGTAGTAAGAGCTGTTGAAAGCTGTAGTAGTGCTTACAGTGATTATGGGGGTGAGTTTTCTTTGTGTTGGAGATGCGACATGGACTTGTGTTGTTTGTCTGGTGGACAAAGGTCTTGGATGGGGGGTTTGCATTGCCATGTTGCTGGTCTTTGATTGGCTGTGTGGGGAGGCTTTACAATGGCACAGCTGCAGGCTTGCACAGAGAGAGAAAGAGAGAGAGAGAGAGAGAGAGAGAGGGGGTTGAGGGGTGGGGGTGGGAGTTGAGGAGTGGTTCCCTTTGTACTGTAAGCATGGGATTGACCTCTTTTATGCGCAGGGCATTGAACTGTTACAGCAAGCAATCAAAGAGGATGCTTTCTTTGTAGGATTGCCCAGTGAAAGGAGCAGCTACTTGAATGTCTCTTATGGCCTTGTCACGGTCAATGCCATCAGAATAGGCACTGTGTATATAGCCAACATCGAGGCGTAGAGTTAACAACTAAATTATTCAATACCCTTAGCAAGTTTTGTAATTTTTTATTTTTTTAGTATGTGAAAAATTGATTTGTCCCGATTTACTTTTCTTGAGATTAAATGTGACATATTAGAGCTTACATCTAAAAGAATTAACAAAGGCCCTAATTCCACCACTCTATCTTTCACTCTTGAGTTTACGAAAAACATGCACAAAAAGCATCAAATTTACAAGGGGTATGAATAATTCAGTTGTTACCTGTATAACCTTGTAATGTACACTTTCATGCTGCTAAGTAGTACTGATCAGGATAAGCAGTTTTTAATTTAAAAGGGAAACTTAATGATTTCAATGAACTGACTGACAAACACAATAAATTTGCTTTAATGATTCAAAACTCAAAAGGTAGCAATATGATTTAAAATTGACGTTGAATGATCTGGCCAACCCTTGTGCAGATTTACATGTACATACTGGTACATGTACAGTGTACATGTATAATGCCTTTTTATGGAACTTGGAGGTTTCACACCCAACTATCAGTCATGATTTCTGTACTTTTTTCTATTTGTCCTTTATTGCATACTCATGAATCAGAACATCCTGTGATGTGATTCCATGATCAAGTCGGGGTTAGATTCAATCTCTTGAAATGCAACTTCCTATAAAAGTCGGCTGCTTCGTGCAAAAGATTCATCCACCTCCAGTGCTATATTCCTTCATGAACAAACCCAACATCAACAGAATGGTGTAGGTCCTATATTTAATCGCAAAGACATGGACTATGAAAAAGAAAATTAATAACTCGCGCTGAACCACGGGACTGTACATTCACTTTCAATATTTACGCGGAAGATGATTAGATGAGAAACTGGTTCCAGAAGAATTTTAGGTTGTGCGGCCCTTGCTCACGTGACAATTGCTCTGCATCGATGTCCTCTTTCACTAACCATATTCTCAAATTCAACCCTAGACCCAACAATATACTTGAACTCTAAATCTATCCTCAAACTCAATTGTAACCCTAACCCTATACCTTTAACAAAAGTAAGCCTAGGGGAATAGGCCATTTTGTAATGTAACCCAATTTAATGCGTACGTCTTTGTGAAGTGCCTTGATGCAAATTATTTCATTCACCTGTTAAGAATAATTGTATTTTCGTAATGTAACCCAATTTAATGCATACGTCTTTGTGAAGTACCTTGATGCAAAATAGCAAATTATTTCATTCACAGAATAATTGTATTTCAATAGTCAGAATGCGAATAGCATACATTCATTGGTTGTTGATGTTGTTAAATGGCTTGCCCTCCCTAACAACATGTACCGTATGCAATTTGCCTACATGTATATCAAGGCACTTCACAAAGATGTACATGCATTAAATGTGGTTACCTTACGCAAATGGATAATTTACACTGTAGTTTACCTTCTGATATCATGCAAACCTAAAAGTATTAAGGAGATAGATTACAGTGTAGGATGGAATGAGAGAGAGAGAGGGAGGGAGGGAGGGAGGGAGGGTGGGAGGGAGGGAGGGAGGGAGAGAGGGAGAGAGGGAGAGAGGGAGAGAGAGAGAGGGGGAGGGAGATACAGTATTCTGTACTTATCTTGAAAATATCTTTAAAAAATGTCTCTCACTTCATTTGGTTTTAGCGCCACAAGGTCCGTCGTCATTACGACGAAGGAGAGCACCAGGACGATGAGATTGAAGGGAGGAGAACATTTACTCTGGACGATAAGCTCACCACTGACCGTTACAACTTCCCTATGGTCAAGACTATGAGCAGCCAAGGTCAGTTAAATATCACTGAGAAACAGATTTTACTGTTTTAAAGATACTGTGTCCCTTTTAGCAGCCAACATCAAATTCTGTAGAACATTGCAGGAATCATGAATATGTCATGTATATCCTATCTGTGAAATTAAAACGATAGCAATGTCCTACATGTAGTATTCAAATTATGCAAGGAATCCTGTTCACTTTATAGACTTCACTGTCAGACACTATTGAGTGAGTGACTGACTTTTTGTTGTTGGTACATGTAATAACATACATAAATGAGCTGTAACAGGTACATGCAGCATTTGTCTACATCAATAACCCACTTTCTTGTAATGGCCAAAATTAAACTGATTGAGTCTTTGTGCAGCACAAAACATACGACCATTCGGTACAAGGGTCCCCTCTCCCTTCGCTCACCCTCCCAGCTCTCCCTGTCTCCCTTTCACTCACCCTCCTAGCTATCCCTGTCTCCCTTTGACTCACCATCCCAGCTCTCCCTGTCTCCCTTTCGCTCACCCTCCTAGCTATCCCTGTCTCCCTTTCACTCACCATCCCAGCTCTCCCTGTCTCCCCTAGCTCCTACTCTATTTTCTTGCTATACTGGCAAAACATTAGCCATTCATTCTTGTTTAAATTTGTTTTGATCTGTCAAAATATTTTATGAATTTCAAAGATGTATTTCTTTTTATCCGTAGACTTCACACTTAAGTGGCTTCAAGAAAATGGTTTTGATACTCCACTACTGTTCAAAGAATCTACTCATCTAGACATTAGGTACGTACATGTACATCACTAAACTACATTCAGTATCCAAGATATTCAATATTTTCATTGAGCAATGCAAAGTTGATCCAAATGCACACTATTTAAAAAAAATTACCAGTGTCACATACAATATTTCTCCAGGCAATTTTTACATGCAAGTCCTTTCCACTATTTAAGATAATCATAGAAAAACAAGCTTTGTTCTTTAAAACGATCATTTTCATTTCCCATTGTCATGAATGAACATCATTATTATACCACCATAGTACAGGTATTTACAAAAACTAGGATGTACTTACGTCAGAAGACGTCATCTTCATCTTATCATTTTCATCATCGCCATCATTGCCATCATCGCCTTTGTTGTGATCATCACAACTTTATCATATTACGTAATCATCGTTACTGTGAATATTTCCACAAGTACACATCGTCTCCATTACTACATGTATGCAAATGATTTCAGTAGAGATGAATTCTATCCAATTTTTTCCCCTTTTTTTTTCTTCAGGACACCAGACAGTAGCTTCACTGTCAGTGATGTCAAACAATATGTTGGTGAGTTTATGAGGATAGAGAATGTGGTATAATGTGTATCTCCCCCATCTAAAATGTATCACTTTTTTATATCGTTTTCTTGAATATGATATATTTGATGTATTAAATTTGTTTCAATGTATTGTTTCAAATCATGTATAGCATCTTACAATATGTCTATGTTTCATTCATTTTCTGCATGAAGCTCTTATTGGCAAGGTCTTAAAAAAGCCCTTAATTTTTTACAAGTAATACACTTTCCAAACACCGGTTTATTTTCCTTTAACAAGAGCAGTATTACAGCATTCCTATTCAAAAGTGGACACCATGTCAAGTGATGTGTAAACCATAATTTTATTAGGCATGTTTAATATTATTCTTTAGTTAAAAAATATGATTTGGAAAGTGTTTTCAAGGAAACAAACCTAGAAGGTTATGTCTGATTGAGAAGTGAAACAAAACTCTAAAACTCTAACCTTCAATACATTGATGTCTTTCAGGGAGTCGTCGAGTCGTGGACGTAATGGATGTGAATACACAGAAAGGCATTGAGATGTCCATGGCTCAGTTTGCCAGGTATTACGAAAGCCCAGATCGTAAGGAGCTCTACAACGTGATTAGTCTGGAGTTCAGTCATACACGATTAGCGGATCTTGTCCAGCAACCTAAAGTGGTAAGTGTCTGTTTTTCCCATTAATTGCTTTTCTTGTTGTTAGCATTCCCTTTAAGATACCCATGAAATTCCAAAGATCAAACCCAGACCCAACACTATACCCAACCCTCACCCTAAACCAAACCTTAATCTTATTGCAACCCATACCCTTATCGTACATCTTTGGTAAAATACAGCCTGGAGCAATTGTTGGATCAACATTTGAATGCTTGTCTAACAAAACACTGCCTGCATTTAATAGAAAATAGAAAATATTATTTGTTATTGTTTGTTATTTTTGTCAATGATGATTACCATGATGATTACCATGATGATTATGTTTGCACTTTGATCATTGTAAAATCATGGCAGTTCAGATTTGTCACAACGATGTTTTTTTTTTCTTTCTTTTTTTATCAATAACCATTTATCTATCTTTCGTGTCTATTCTACTAGCAAGCTTATAGCGATTGTTATGAAGCTATTGGAGAACTAGGTAGATTACTTGTACAGATCAGTTTTCAGAGTGTGGTACACATGACATAGCAGAATTTCTTGCCTCCTGTCAGGTACCTACAGGTTGTATGTACTAAACCTGGTCAGAGACTGGCAAATGCCGGTTAATTTGATATCTTTCCAAAGGGCGTGAATCAACCACATTTGCATATCCAGCCATCAGTCGTACCATTTTGATAAATTAAGTCTTTTTTCCCCCCTCTCTAATGAAAGATTTGAATCAGCTTCTCATAAATGAAATACTTTGTATATTTCAGGTTCGTCAGATTGACTGGGTGAACAATGTTTGGCCTCGTCACCTAATAGATACCCAGAGGGACAGCACCAACGTCCTGGCAGAGATGAAATATCCCAAGGTCCAGAAGTAAGCTATATTATTTTGTGTTGAAGTTTAAAGTTTAGTTTATTTAATTCTCATGAAATATACATCTACAAAGATTTTGTTATAAAGGTTGTTATGTATGGTTCTTTAATGGCTAATGTCGCAATATGATTATTCTTTGTGGAAAAATATAATCATTGGGCCTACATAGGACTGGAGAGCAATCTAGCTTCAAAAAACACCCTAAAAGGGTTCTAGTACTCTCAGAAAGAGTTTTGAATAGAATTATATTTCAAAACTCTTCATTTATATTTCTGTAGAAAATTTAAGAACTCAAGTGAACAAAGAGATGCATAGTTTCATCATTTATAACCAACAGACTGTAGCATTATCCTTTATTTCTGTTGATTTTCTTTAATAAATTTTGTTTATTTGGAAAACACTGATTAAGTCAAACCTGTCTATAGCGACTGCCCAAGGTAAACACAAAAAGTGGTCTTTGTAGACAGGTTCCTTTAGTACATGTTTCGATGAGAAACCATCTTCAAGGGAAACAAAAAATGTGGTCTTTGTAGACAGGTGGTCACTAAAGCAGGTTTGACTGCATTATACTACTCTGAATACTTGCTATAAGACAGTATGATAGGTAGTGGGTTGAGAGAGTCTGCATTATCTCTTCATTTTTCTTTCAAGAAATTGTCAAATCTCAGTCTCCATCTCATCTCAATTCATATGATTTAATCTCATTTGAATATTTATTTACAGATATTGTCTGATGAGTGTGAAAGGGTGCTATACAGATTTCCATGTTGACTTTGGAGGTACGTCCGTCTGGTATCACATCCTCCGAGGATCAAAGGTAAGTTGGTTATTTATCGTTTATCAGTGTTGAACAATTTTGACAGACTGATGAATTTGGGCAGTGTCTTTTATAAAACACTGTAGGAGCCATTAATAATATTTTATATGAACACAAGGAAATTTAATTTTTATCTACAAATTGTACTCTTCATGTGATACATATCTAACTTTTATATCCTGTCTTTGACAAATGGTTTATGACTTTCTTTCTGTCTTTCCTTTTTATATGTTTGTCTGTCTTTCTCTCCTTATCTTCCTTCCCCTCTCTTCTTTTCCCTTCCTATACCCTTCTGTCGCCCTCCTTTCCCTCTGACCCCCCTGTCTCTGTCGGTCATGGTCTCTCTCTCTCTCTCTCTCTCTCTCTCTCACACACAATCTGTCCATCTCCCTCTCCTTTTCTCCCCCTCTCTTTCTCTCTTTCTCTCTTTCTCTCTATCCCTCTCTATCTACCACCAGGTGTTTTGGTTGATCCCACCAACCGAGGAGAACCTGGATACGTACGAGACCTGGGTGCTGTCAGGGAAACAAGGTGATATCTTCCTAGGAGACCGGGTGATGGAGTGTGGCAGGATCCGGCTGGAGGCTGGAGATACCTTCATGATCCCAACAGGTATTGGCTCCTTCCATTATCTGATGTAAAATTGTAATATGTTCAGACGATGAATTGAAAAATTGAACCTTGAAATCATTAGGCTAATTATTAAAAGTAATTGCCTTTAAATAGTCTTTTTTTACCAGATGAGATTTGTCTAGAGAGGGTCTTTCCTATGTGAGCCACCTTGTATTTAAGGCCTAACATAAATCATCAATCTTTAACTGTAGTTATTAATCGAAATATGAAAGTGCCTTTTAAAATCAAGTGAAATAAAAGCATTAATATCTTAATTTATTTACAATAGACTGGATCCATGCCTTGTGTACACTTGAAGATCCAGTGTTAATATTTTAATTTGTTTATAATTGGCTGGATCCATACGGTGTATACACCCGAAGTTTCAGTGTTAATATCTTGATTTATTTTTAATTGGCTGGATCCGTGTGGTGTGTACACCCTAAGTTTCAGTGTTAATATCTTGATTTGTTTGTGAAAGGTTGGATCCATGCGGTGTATACACCTGAAGATACGCTGGTGTTTGGTGGTAACATCCTTCACACATTCAATGTCCGAAAGCAGCTCGGAGTATGGCAGCTTGAAGACAGAACAAGGGTCAGTTAAGATATTTTGAGTAATGTAAAAACATAAACTTTTGAGACATGATACTTCATGTGTTGTACACATTGGTCATTTTTTAAACAAGAAAATGTTGCAAATGCCTCAAAGGTCAGTGTTAATAATAATATATATGATTTGTAAGGCGTCAAATCCACTTGAAATTAAATGTACAAGGCGCAATATTGAAAAAGATGATATTACATAAAAGCATCTGCATTATTCACAAAAGAAGAACTGGAGTATTAAAGTGATGGAACATAAAAAAATGAAAGAGAACAAGTAATTGTATGCCATATCAAACACATACGTTTTAGCAAATTTTTTTGCAAATTTCTTGAGGAAGAGCAATTTACAGTGAAGTCCCTGCATGTTGTGATTCATTTAATTTGTATCATGAATCTTTTGAAAGTATTGACCATGAGCAATTTTAATAAATGTTTCTGGTTTATTTGAATTTTTACAGGGAGGGGGGGGCAATGTAATGTTTTTTAAATTTTGATATGGGCATTTAGCTATTGCAGGGGTGCCTGGTAAGGTAAAACATTTTGGTGAGAGTATAATTTATAAATTCTTTCCATTCCTTCCATTCTTGTCTTGTGTACTGAGTAGTTTTAAAAGTCAGTGAATATGCCACACACCCATAGTTTTCTTTTATTAAAGAGATGAGATATGATATTACGCTTTGTATTATTGATAAGATGGTTTATGGCTAAGACTTTGTGATTTTAATTTCTACCTTTTCATCACACTATTGAAGATGAGGCAACGTGATTTCACTCCTTCTGTCCTTTACTTGCTATCAGGTGCCCAACAAATTCCGCTACCCTTTCTACTTTGAGATCCACTGGTTCGCCCTCGCGAGGTACGAAGTCCTCCTTGGTCGCCAGCATGTCAAAAACACTGGTAACTCCCAGTCAGACAAGATGGAAATAGAACATGCAAACAATGGACATAGCCTCAAGCAAGAGAATGGAATCAATCAGGAGGTGAAAGAGGAGGAGGATGATGTTGAGAATAGCCATCACCATAGAAACGTGAAGGTGGAAGACGAGGATGAGATGTCGGATGCGATCCTGAAATCGCTGGCAATGGGACAGAGGATGGACATGGATACGTCAGATGACAAGGATCTTTCGTTCGGAGAGTCCAAAGAGAAGTTTGAGAAGAAACCAGAGCCAGCCGGAGGAGGAGGAGACTTTGCGTCAACGTCATCGATGGGTGGAGTTAAGAATCCCATCCACCTGTCATGGGCTGAGATGGAAGGTCTGATCAACCTTGTGGAGTTCTTGGAGAGTCTGCCGAGGAGTAAACGCAGTGTGCCTGAACTCATTGAAAATCCTGATAAACTCTTAGAAGATGCAAGGGTGAGCTGTAGTGCATTTTGCCATATGACAGTCTACCTTTATTCATTCTTGATGAAATAAATTCCTATTTTATTTTTTTCTTTAAATTGTTCAGGACATAATACCATAGTTTGTTGCTGAGCTCATAATCTACTTTTGACTGATAAGCCTGAAGCATCATGAAACAACTAGATGTGTATTAGCAGAAAGAGTGAAAGATTTTGTTATTTGAGGCTAGGAACCATTAAAGGCAAATTAGAAATCCTCAAATTGGCAGCATATTGCAAAATAAAGAAATCGTTGTTTTTCAAATAACTTTTTGACAATTTCTCTCCATGTATCTACTTTCAGATATTTTGAATTACAAAACACAGTAAAGAAAGGGGAACAAATATGAAAAGGTGATCACTTAGCCCCTATGTAGCCCTGTCCTAAATGTAACTCAAATGTGATTTTGTTTGATTGTTTAGGAGATGCTAGAGCTGCATCAAGAAGATGACCCAGCCGTAGGAGTAACAGGAGTCCCAATCGTTAAATGGCCAGATCCTCCTCCTAAGGTATAGTATAGAAGAAAAAAAGCATGTCACAAAGAGCATTTGGACAAGTCCAAGCTATTTTGCCCCATAAGTTTACTGACCACATATAAGATTTCATTATTTATGATGACTACCGGTATATCAGGCTGATAGTCCTCATGGGGCTTGAATCAGACAAGACATGAAATAAAATGATATTTTTTTATGTCAATTTATCTTCACAATTCAATAATTCAATTCGATAATATTTGGTTTCATATTAGACACATCTTGGACTTACCCAAGTGGGAATATAACACTATATATAGTCGATGCCTTGCCAAAGTATAGCTTTTTAAAAAAAGAAGGAAAAAAAAAAATTGTGCCCACCCATGTTGAACTCACTCCAATTCCCAAATGATCTGTTGTATATACTTTAATGAGAAATAATATCTATTCTAGGGAAATACATGTTAAAATGTGGTCTTCAGTGACAGATGGTATTTAAACAAACCGTCTGGAAGCAATTGGAGAAGGTTGAGTATGTAGCACATAAGAATGTGTGGGGTTTGGGAATCATCAAAATGAAACGAAATTGACTCATTCTTGGTGGAAGCCTTGTGCACTGCACATTGAACTGGTTTATGGGACTACACATACATATTGCAGGGAAGTTTGGTCTAAACTTTTCAGCTGTTTCTCATTATGAAGCGAAAATGAAGGCATTTGAAGAGCAATCCTTTTCAGGGGACTTTTCTTCTATGATAATCTCCCAAACTGACATATATACATGTAGCACGGGATGGGTCACAAATTATTTTTCACTTTTACCAAAACTCAACCTTTTCTTTAAATTGCCCATTGTACTGTTTGTCGAGAAGGGTGTGCTACGGGGCTGAAAGTGATCTACTATTAATCTGATACATTCTTCTTCTTTCATCTAGGCTCCTGTCATACTCAGGCCAGCTCAATCCAAAAGACGGGTGAAGAAGAAAAAGAAGAACAAGGCTCTGACGATGAATCGCAAGCGACGTACACGCTGCAAGCAGTGTGCCAACTGCACCAGGGCAGACTGCGGAGAGTGTAACTTCTGCATCGACATGAAGAAATATGGAGGCCCGGGGAGAATGAAACAGTCATGTATCATGAGACAATGCTTAACAGTAAGTATATCATTTCTTTCACGGGGCAATCTCGTTTTCTCGAGCTTCATTATTCTGAAAGTCCTTAATTCCAAATAAGTAATTTTAGTATACCAGGGCGATCACTACTACAAAAATAGGATAAGATTTGTTTAAAATCCTATCATTTGTTGTCAGACCAGAAAGTTCAGTGTTCCAATATTTTCTACTCTCGTCTTTCTGCCTCTTTTTTCGTATTCTTCTTCTTCTTGTGTTTCTTATTATTCTCAAATTTGCTTCCTCTTCTCATCATCTGCTTTCCTCTACTTATCATGCTAGTATGTCCCTTTGCTCCTTTGCTTTCTCTTTCTCCTTACTTTTGTTTTGACTTTATGTCTGTAATCTAAACTAATGTTTATATTTCGGTGGATGGATTTTCTTAATGTTATTCATATTGTACCTGTACTGTATCAGTAGGGGATATTTTAATTTTTTTTTAAAGATGGACATTAAAATATATCGTAATCAGACCCTTAATGTTTCTGTTGGTTTTACCCATAGCTAGTTGATTGGTCATTCATTTCATGGAACTTAAAATATTAACCTCCCTGATTTAACCCATGGCCACGGTCACAGATATGTGTACATGTATATGTTATGGTTTTTGCTAATTCCCTTTTTTCAGATGCTACATGAATTTATCATGTTTGTCAAATTTTGCCATGAATGTCCCCCTTTCTCTTACCCTGAATGTTACCCGTTCTCACAATTAGCCCATCCTACCAGGCAAGTCAAGCTGCTCAGTGTGCAACAAAGAGGACTGCGACGCAGAAGGGAACACCACTCTCTTTGAGTGTCATGTCTGCCATGACATCACCCATCCTGCATGTCTCAAGGAGCAGGGCTTCCAAGCTGAAGGGATCATGAATGAGGATCTGACGAACAGCTGGGAGTGCCCTAAGTGCGTCGAGGTGGAGGATGAGGACGATGAGGAGGAAGATGAAGAAGATGATGATGGCGATGAGGTAGGGTATACTAGTAACCTACACAATGACAAAATCTGCTAATGCTTGAAGTGTTATCATATTCTGAGGTCAGGTTAGGGGTGGTACTTTATTCTCATAGTTTCCTTTGTTGTATTTTATTAAGAATGCAAGGAAGGTAGCCAACATGTAAGTATTGTTTAAGGGAGATTATTTATTTAAACGTTTTGAAAATCATCAAGATGAGATGTGAAACAAGATTATATGGGTAGTGATGACTCCATTGAATTTCTTAGGATTGTTTCCATTGTTTCCATTGGTAATGAAGACATCTATGACTTAAGGGTTAGTCGTACTGCACTATGAATAGAATTCTTGATATTCTGATTGAAAATGAACATTCATATTTCCATTACAAAACATTCAATCATTTCTCTTCAAACCTTTCATTTTTTTCTTCTTCTTTTTCTTCATCGTGAAGATGATGGGTACGTCAAGATAGAGCATGAGTGGGCCCTTTTGAGGGCCAACTTATTCTGTCGAAAAGAATACATGGTGTTCCCGCATACCTCCCGCATACCTACCGGTAGCTCAATTCTTTTTTGAATTAATTTATTACAAAACCACAAGTGATAAAATGTTAAAATGTTACATAGTCCCACATACAAATTTTCTTATATGTGTGTTTATCTTTTTTTAGTCTGATAGTAGTTCAGAGAAAGCAGTATCTACAAGAGGCAGAAAGAGGAAAGCTGTAAGTATTATTGAAAACAGGAAGTAATATTATCAGCCATCCGCAAAAATGTTTTACTCTTTATATTCCCTTTACCTAGCTTCTTTAAAGATATATACGTATTTCAAGATTTTTGCACCTTGAAATAAAGGCAGAAATGACTTGTGATTGGAGTAGTTAATGTACTTGCATAACAATTCAGCACACTAAGAACTTTACTGGGAGACCATGTGGGCCTTATTACAATTTTTCCTTTTGCTCTTTAATTGTTAACCAAATACCTTTCTCACATGGTTGTTTTTTTTTTTGGGGGGGGAAGGAGTATTTTTATGAACAATATTTAAGCGAATAAGTATATTTTTGGTAATTGGTTCGTTTTAGAGAATGATTTTGATGCCAAATAGTATGTATATTTTTGTGCATGGCCGGTAAATTATGAAATGAATTGAAACAAATAGGAATAGGATTTGGAATTGGAAATGGGATATCAAATTTGGATTGGATTTGGAATTAGAATTGGAACTGAAAGTGAAATGGGAATTAGAATTGGTAATGGTATTGGAATTGGTTTTTGAGTTGGAAGTAGAATTGGAATTGGGATTGACATGGGAATTGGGGTTGGAATTTGACTGTAGTATTGGAAGTGGAATTGAAATTGGGATTGAAATGGGAATTGGGATTGGAATTGGAATGTAGTTGTGGAATTGGAATTGGAATTGGAATTGGAAGTGTAATTGGATTAAATAGAATTTTGAATTTCAACATGATTTTTCTTGTGTGTCTATTTGTCTACAGGAAAGTGATGTCAGGACGCATGAGGCTGGCACGGTCGGAAAGAAAACAAGCCATGCAGGAAAGGTACTTGATAGGCAGTATCTGAGATAAGACTTTAAAAGAATTAATGTTTGTGTGTGTGTGTGACTTTGTGTAATATTTTGTATGCTGATGAACTGCATGAAAAGCATAATCCTGTACTCACTTTCTTTTTTTGTGGGAAGAAATGTCACAGGAGAGACCACACAAAAAAAAAAATGAATATTAATGTTTTTGAAATCACATAGATTTTGATGCGGATGAAATTCTGTTCCACTAGAAACTTATAAATGCATGCATCACTTCTTCTAATGTCATGTGTGGTCCAAATGCCCAGAAGTTTTATGCTCTGCAAAGTAAATAAGCACAACATTGAATTTGTGAAATGTCTTGCTGCAAAATGGCCACTTTTCACAATGAGCAAAAGAACCGAACCATGTTGCAAAACTTTCTGGTTGAAATTGATACACCATTTCATCTTAATATTCTTTTCTGCCGAGAATCTACTCTACCAAACTTGAATTTCACCATTTGCTCTGCTCCTTCCATGGTCTTTTGACGACCAGATATATCTGTACAAAAAAAATAAAATAAAAATAGGAACAGATAGTGGATTCCTAATCCAAGTTCTGAAATGTCACGTTTATAATACCATGCTTTCATTGGACATTAGATGTATGTGACTTGATGGCTCAAAACTACCAATAAGATGCTAATCAGGCAATGGAACAAATGGGACAGTGATTTCTGTGAGAAGTTTTATTGCTTACTCTTTGTTATGGATTCTACACGAGTAATTTCATGGAATGCTTAGGATCTACGGTATAAGAAATGATGCTACTTTCATAAATAAATTTGGCTTACAAGTTGAACTACAAATATTTTGCACAATCAAAGTTTGTGAATACACTCCTGTGGGCTTAGTGCATACGGAGAACAGAAAAGCGTTTTCATCAATTTAATGGAAGCCCAGATAAATTGTAAATAGAAATTATTTTCATCTTGAGGTATCAAAGGCCAGTGTTTGGCCTAGAAACCACCCTGTCCTAGAAACCACCCTGTCCTAATGCACCTACATGTACAGATGTACATGCTGCTTGCAGAAGCAGGCAACTTTGTTTACTTAATATGTAAGAAGTTCTGTTTTCAATGCAGTATTCAGATTTCAGCATCTTTCTTCCATTGTTTGTCATCATTCGGTATATTGTACAAAGCTACTATCAGATATATATAAAATGCACATGATAAGATGGGTGTTGTTTATATTATGAAGCATTTGTTTTGAGACAAGAGTATTGTTTCCCTTTCAGATACAGCAATCTTCTGGTACTTACAGTATTTAATGATTTGCTGTGATTATAAAGGGCAAAGGATATGAGTCAACCAAAATGGGCATGGTCTTGCTAAATGTACAGTCCTAATCCATAAGTGATTTAAAAAGCCAGTTGGTAAAATTTCTTTCATGTCTTGAATAGATTTATCACAGTTTTGATCAAAAGAGGCATTTAAATAAGTGAGAGATGACAATATTTATTTATTTTCATTTTATGAAAAGGCAAGACAGAAATTGTTTCTTGTAGTACCCAATGAAGATTCATGTAAAATGATATTGGGTACAAAACTATTTATTTGTTGGAGCTCAAGGGACCTAGGTGGACCGTTTATTTTGTTGAATAATTTGGTAGAAATGGTGGTTTTCTACTTCAGAATGTTTTTCTAATATTCTTGCTGATATGGTATGAATCTAGCAGCATTAAATAGCATCCAATTTGTTTTTCTGCTTGAATATGAGCAGAACATATCGCAATGTCGCCCTCAATACCAGTTGATATTACATCTATGCCAAGACATGCTATTTCTTATTTTGACTGAAGGTAAATTTATTCTCCAGCCGCTCTACAACCTGGCAGAGCAGCTGACCCTGTTGAATGCAAATGTCAGGTGTTGCCAGTGTTCCTCTTTCTATTTAATTAATGTTTACAGAATAAGTGTTATCTGTCCAGCTTTAACTGCCAAACATACAATGTAAAAAATATATATATAATTGGTTTGAGTTGTTTTTCAACATGTAATAATGTTAAAGATAAATAATGATATATGGAATATGAGTGAAATTTACATGTAAATATAAGTGGGAGATTTAATTACCAAACATGGGTATCGGTATAGTTTTTACTTTATATTGCTCAGGTTTACAAAGTTCAGAGGATATACTAAATAGCAGGCTGCATTCATTCTAATGCATGAATTGAGAACTTGTGTTATTTGCAAAATATAGTCATGTTTTCTATTTGGTTTGATGACATTTTTAGTATCAAAAGATAAGAAAAATTATTCTTTTAATTTTTTGCTCAAAGAGTTTTTATGAGCATCTAAATGTGTTAAAACATTTTTTTTCCCAATCAATGTTCATTGCGTCTTAGAGACAAAATAACCTAAGGGCAGTGCTTCCTTTTTATATATGTTGCTTAATTTGACAGTCAGCAATTATAGTGGTCCATATTATAATTTGCTGCTTATATTTGTTCGTAAAAATGCTGAATGAAATTGATCATATGAATAATGTTATAATATATGATAGGCTTTAAGTTTGTCATTTGATTTGGATCCATACAGCTATTTATGAAAAGATTGTTAAAATATATCAAAGAGAGCATTTTCTTTTTCTTTTTTTTTTTTTACTTATACAAAAATTACCAGGTATCTAAAAGATACATGATGAGACCATGCCATGCTGTCTTTTCCCCTTTTTTAATTTATAAATTGCATGTATCACACAAGGTGAGCATATTTTATAGATTTCTTGTTTTATTTTCTTTCCTGAGATATGTTCTGGGTTGTAACCCCAAATCTTGGAAAATATTGGCTTTGATGATCTGAACCCATAATTTGAACCTTCATCAGTGTAGTATGTGCTTTTCATATCATTTAATAGGTCCAATGGGCGGGGTATATGATATAATTACTTGCACTTATTCCGTCTAGTATATGATATAAGTCTAAATCGTCATAGTTTAGACCATGATGTAAAGTAAACCTTTGTTAATTCAGACCTTTTGGTTTTATAGAGGAAGACATTTTGTTTGTAATGGAAACCCGCACCTAGATTTGAGCCACAAAATGATTCATTGACATTACTAAATCTTTGCAAGTTTCAACATTTTCTTGCTGCAAAAGTGATCATTATCTTTAAATTTCCTAAAGTTTCATTTTGCAATATTTTTGAGTTTTATTCAATACTTGTGTCACAGAATCAGGAGGACACTTTTTTCTTCAATTTTTCACAATCACATTCCTCTGACTTGCAGTACTCAATTTTCACACCAATTTCAGGTCAAAGAGCACTTTTCCCTTTGACCTTAGAGATCCTTTTTACTGTGGATAGGTACTCACTCTATATGCTCACATGCAAAAATTATCAGATTCTTGTATCCCATGTAGTGTGATGCACATGATACATGAAATATAATCTCAGATTTGAGTGTAGTAGTGTACACTTTAATACATGTACATCCATGCTATTGTGTAACTTTTGCACATCACATTACACTACAAACTTTTCTTCTCAGCTGTATACTCTTCTTGCTGTTCTCCCTCTGTATTTTATTTATTTTTCATTTTCACTTTTGGCATAAAAGAGTTTTGGTTGAGGAATAATTATTGAGATTTGTTGATGAATTTGTGACAATGTTTTTCACTGTGAAAGGAAGATAATTACCGGTGTATTATGAAGATGTGTCACATTTTGAGTACAAATGCATTGTGTTGTAACTTAGGTAGATCAGTGAACTGTGGCATGTTCAACCGCACCTTTTGAACATAGGAATTTGGAAAGTTAGGTTATGCACATAAGGTTCTATGCAAAGAGGTTTAATAAGGAAGCATTCTGCAAAAGAAGCACCAGTTCTGTGTTGCCAATTTGAAACACCTAAGTCTCTGATTCATTTAAATGAACAACATATTTGTGAAAAAAGCTCTATAAATATTATATGTCAATGAATCAACTTTGTGATAAAAGTGTTTCTTGTATTATTGCATCTTATGCTCATGTTGACTGTGAAATGTTTTCCTTTCCTGACTTTTTGGAATTAAATTTTTCTGTACATTGCACCAAAATTGATTTGGCATGTGTATTTTTTTTGGGAGGAAATGTACTAATATTTGCTTCCTGTTAATCCAAAGATACCACTGTGAATGATATTGTCATACAAAAATTATATTTCTTGCTGAAAGCCAGAGAGATTTTTAACTCCTATTATTTAACAGCGGTCAGACTTTCAGCAAATTCTCAAAATTGCTCAGATTCATAAAAGTTTTGTGCTGCAAAAGCAATGAATCACAACTGACAAACACAAATTTTTCGCAATTTGGGAGAGTTTCTTCCAGTGAAATTCGCTCTCGGTTACAAATCACATTAGTTTCTTATTTTACAGTAAGGTGCTAAAGGGTTGACACTCTGCAAGATAGATAAATTTATTTAACATGTAACAGAGAAACTTATTATCAAGCACTAAATATATTCATCAAATAGATTCATCTGTACTTATTAAATATTTATCTTGAAACAATCTGTGAGGGTAAGCTTGGTCATCTCCTGTAGTCAGCTAGCTGTCAGAAGTGTTTCTGCGATTTCTCATCGTAGTTGGGAACTTTTTGCAGAATATTCCTGCAAAAGACTATTAGAGGAAAAACAGCATTTTCAGCAAGATAAGCTTTTCACCTAGAGTACTTAGAAGAGAACCAACAAAATGAAGAAGTTGAGAAAGACGGAACAAGAAGAGTGATCAGAGGAGACCTTGGTGGCTGTTATCATCAGAAACATTGAGGACTTTTGTCAATTTTTTAAAAATTAACTGGTGGTGGTGGTGGTAGAGAACTTCAACTGTAAACGAAGCAAAAGAAAGAAGATGTGTGTTGATGCTTTGTTTTGCCTGCTTGTGCTGTCAAGTAAAGTTAAATGTGCAAACTGTTGAACGAACTGACATTGGCCTTCCTGTGGTTCCATCTTCCTCAGGGACCTACCATGGCATCAACATCCACCTACCAAGGAACACTCCGGACACGACTGAGGCAACGGGGAGGCAACACCCAGCAGCTGGCCAAGCAGAAGGTACGTCAGGCTAAGTATCACATGCAGTCATCACTCAAAAAAGGGAAAGCAATGCTGAAAAGGCACCCTTGGCAGCAAAAGAAGAGACGCCCTGGAAGGCCACCAAAGCTTCAAGCCCAGGTCGAACCGAAGCCGACCATCATGGAGAAGATCCCGGCCTGTGCTGCTCCGAAGTTTGTTGTCCGACCCGCTCCTGCCAATCCACTGCCTGCATTTGTTCTGATGGCGGATGACACCAAGCATCCCATCCATCGAGATGACTGGATGATTATCTTCCAGTTCCTTGACAAGTGTGCCCTCAACGAGTGTATGGCTGTCTGTAAGACATGGAACAGATGGTGCATCCATCCTTCACTCTGGAAACGTATCTGCCATATGTCTCCCATCTCCAAGTCGGCACTCTGTGGGATCGTTCGGCGTCAACCGCTTTTGCTCAACCTCTCTTGGACAAACATCAGCGCCAAGCAGCTCTCCTGGCTCCTCCCACGTCTGCCGAACCTCAAGGACCTCAGTCTTGGCGGTTCAACATGGCCTGTTGTATACAGCCTCGCCTCTGTAGTCTGTCCCTTCTTTACATCACTTGACCTGCAGTGGGTGAGCGGCCTCAACGACTCCTCCCTCCTGTCTCTACTCTCCTCTCCCATGGATCACAGACCAGGCTATTTTGATGAACGGTCTCGTCTCTCAAACCTGGAAAGCCTGTGTTTGTTAGGAGCTGACATCACCGATGCGACCATGTCTTCGATCGTTCAGTTTACTCCACTCCTTGCCCACCTGGACATTAGTTTCTGTGGTAACCTGACTGATGCTAGCATCAGGATTCTCCTTGATGAGAAGTCTCCAGTCAGAATGACTCTCAAAGGTACATATGGCTTTTTATCTTAAAATATTGAAATATTACATAATAAGTAACTTTAAACTTGTAACTGCTTAATATGTTGACATCCAAACTGAACATTATTTTGTGGAAATTGAATTCATGAAAATAAGGACCTTTGGTAAACATAGATAAGCATCTTTACAATTTCATAACTCATAGATCTATTAGTATTTGCCAGATTGAATGACAACTTCAAAATAATTTATATGTAGTAGTGTACTTCAGAGACTAAATCTACAGTTCATTTGATCATCATTTATCTTGCCCTTAAAGGACGGTTTCAGTGTAGAATTCTGATGAAATTTTTTCTGTGGAGAAAAAAATTTAAGATTTTTAGTGCCAAACATAATGGGAAGCTATTAGCAAGGAGAAACAAATAGTTGCTTTAAATTGGTGTTTGATAGATTACAACTACTGGTAGTAAACTTTTTTTCCTTATCCTTCATCAGACTTTCCTCAAATTTGCAACGATCTTTTCCTATCATTTGTCTGCTTTATTGGAACCATCATAGACATAGTGGATTTCTCCCAAAGATCCATTGCAAAGTTTAACATGATTGAATGAAAATAAATCCATGATTTTCATGTCTTTTTTACTACAGAGCTGAACATTGCCGGCTGCAGGAAGATGACACTCTCCGTCTTCAGTCAGCTGGAGTCCTGTTCCACTCTCAAGAAACTCATCGTCCATTCTTGCCCAAACCTGGCTCAAGAAGCTTGCCTGAAATTCACCGAACAGAAAGGCGTTGAGATGGTGACAAGCAAGCCGAGTAGAGTGTGTAGAACGAGTAGGCCCTGATTTGATCACATTAACTCTTTACCTGTTGTGGTTGAGCGAAGGAAGAAACAATGGACTGACACAGTAGACTTTTCTCACAAATACTATGTACATGTATATACATATTCTCCAAACAGTATTGCAGTCTTGTAACTAAAAAAAATGATCAATATTTGTACATTATTGGTGGGGGTGAGTAGAAAATATCCCTGCCCTTCTCCTCCCCCACACCAAACTATGTGTGTTTTATATTGAAATATTTCCAGGGTTCATTTCGGCGGTGACAAACGCGTGAAATATTTCTTATTTTGTACATGTGTATTAAAATATCCAAACAATATTGCTGGTTTTTAATCTAAAGCAACCGTAAAGGAACCAAGCTACGTGAACTCAAAACTGATCACTAGTCATAAATGAGGAGGGGGATGTAGGAATATCTACACCCTACTCCTCCCCACATCAAACTTTGTGTTTCATGTTAACAATTTTCCTGTGTTCATTTTGGCGATGAAAAAGTTGTGAAATGTTTCTTATTTTACCGAAATTTCTTGATATGATCTGTTACTTTGTATTAGATGGATACACATGAGTTACAAATTTTGTTCATTGTTTTAGCTTACAATGCACAAGCAGATTGTACAATTTTTATTAAAGTTCCAGACAAGTTGTGCTGGACTTTAACAATACATGTGTGTTAGTTAAGATGAGATTTGAATAATCAAAAGTGAATCATGTTACGCTATATATAGCAATCTCTAACTTCAGTGTTACTGCAGTTTCTGAGAACATATGTTTTATTTCATTTTTGACCCCCAGAAAAGAAATCATGTAATTATGTGAATCATGCAGACCCGTTTTATGCAAGTGTATACAGGTGCATCCGCTAGTCTACTTACAAGTCACTTTTGTGCTAATTTAGAGTGTATTTAAACCTGTAACATCTCCTTATAGAAATGATACAAGTATGTAGAGCTCATGTCTTGAATATAGTATACCAAGATGGAATACCTAAACTACAGAGCAATATATTTTTTGGGGGTGATTGGTAGACTTAAACATACATTTACAAAATTGTAAAGAAGATTATGAGCCGTTTTTAAGTGACAAAAAGGGGATTTTCTCTTCTCTTAATATTCTTTTTTTCCCACTTGCTTAGTTTTGAAACCACTATTGCAAGACATTTCAAACAGTGCTGAGATCATTGTCTGGGAAAGGTAAAATGAAAGGGTAAAAAATTGAAATGAGAACTTGAAAGTCAACAGGTTTATCATCAAGAGTCACATAACAATGCTGGATACCCCTTTAGTAGTGAAATGAGGGGGGGGGGGTAGGGGCTCTGATCACCCCCTGGAGAATACATGTATGTGTAAATACTGACCTCATTAGATGAGCCATGCCACAAGATTTTGTCAAAAGTAATGAATATTATTTCTCTGTTGTGTGAAACGCCCTTATGAAAAAAATGGAATTGGGATCTGTCAAAAATACAGGCATTTGAGAGCAGAAGTTTTTGGTTGTGTTGTGCCCTTATATGTGTATGTAAAAATGTTAGATTTAAGGAAATCTGTTTTTTGATCCTTTTGAATTTTAGTAGTGCTCAGCATTACCAATTACCCATTGACAATATCTTTAAAGCACAAGAGGATTTGTTTTCTGGTATCCATATCATCTTTAATATAGGTGTAGAATTTCATTTCCGAAGGTTTAACTTTTTGGATACCGGTACTACTTCTTCAGTTGATATTCCCTTTTTCAGGATGCATTAAAGCCCCACTGCACTACTTGTAGCTACTTGCTCCCTCTATATAGAAAACAATGCCTAAGCGGTGCCCGTTGGTCCCCCATGATTCTCTTTTTCTTATGTTAATTGAGAGCCGAGTTGATGAGATAACCACCTGTCAGTGACCAGCAGGGTGGTCTAATCCCTCCTGGCCAAACTAGTGCAGACGGGCTTTAAGATATGAGCAAGCTTGATTAGCTTAGCTACTGTACAGTCATGTTAACAGTATGGCAGTCGATCGGTTTGGCTTTTGTGTTGAGTTTTCTTGAGGTTTGTATATTTGTTTTTTTGATACTTCAGTATTGCAAGTGTGGGTATGTCCATTGACTGTAAATAAAGTGATATCAAGCCAGTCTGAGATCAAAATAGGTGCAACTTGTAGTATGCGTACATTACGTTTCTTCTTGAGAATGATGGTCTGTATTTCTGTTAGCGAGAAGGACATTGGAATGAAACTTATTAAATATGCTTTTTTTCGTATTGTTCCCAAGGTAACCTGACAAAAAGCGCAAACAAATTAAAGCCCCTCATATGCTGTACAACAAACAGCCTGAAATGGGGAGATGTCAGGGCCTGATCCTGGAAATGACCTAAAAACAAAGACTGGTGTCCCCATGTGTGTCAAAAGATGACATGATTTTCCATCAATTTAGAAAGGACTCCAAAATGAAGCTGTAGGTATTGCTCAAGGAGCTACATGTATGTCTATCTTGCCCACTCTGATCTCATTTTTCCAGACAAGTCTTACACACTCTGATGTTTTGGTTTTGATTACGTTCATTCCCCCCCCCCCAAATGATTGATAAATTTAAATGTATTTTGTCCCATACGTTACCAAGTACTTTACATCACAGTTTCTAATATACAGTTAACAACTGAATTATTCAAACCCCTTGTTGATTCGATGTTTTTTGTGTTTTTTTTCGCAACTCAAGATTGAAAGGTGACTGGTTAAATTGGGGCTTGGTTTGAATACTTTTACATGTAAGATTTGATTTGTCACATTTTCAAGAAACATAAATCGGGACAAATTTGTAAATCAGAGAAAAATATTTTTAAGTTTTGATTAATTTTTCAATTCCATGATACATGTACTTGGTGATGTATGGGACATAAAATGACCAAATACTTTGGACTTGCCAACATACATTGGCATCATGGTCCTTATAGTTGTCCATCAGCCACTCATTGCACAACCACATGAAATAACACAAAATGAGAACAAAATATGACTACACTTTAACAGCCTTTTATGTACAAGCCTTTTATATTTGATCTTACATGTATAAGAAAATGAAATATTACTTGCAGCTCATCGTTTGTATTGACAAGTATTGTAGATTTATGCACACTTCTCATTCAAGAGGGAAAATAAGGAAAGAAACACAAGCAAGTCTTCATGTGACTTACATTGTATATGTAGGCTAATATGAATAAGAAACAGGGATATTGGTGTACTGGGATATTCAAATACATGCATAAAATTTACATCAGGGCTATAGTCATAAGTACATGGACATCGTTTCACAAAACCGTTGTAGGTACAAGTTTACCCACATCCCATTGAAACACGTGGTAAATTTAATACATTCGTTTTAATGGGCTTTCAGGGAACTTGTCCTTATGACAGTTTTGTGAAAACGATACCCTGCATTTCAAAGTTCTACTACCTCTCCTTACAGCTATACCCTGGGGAGGGGGTCACATTGAGCACTGTACATCATCCACGTAAATCACTTTCTGAAAAGCACCCTAAAAGTGTTTATACATGCATTCATGTTATACTTAAAAGTACAATATATCAGTACAGAACACTCAGAAAAATGCTTGATTAGTTACTAAATGTACATGTAATGTATGTTATTCACAAAATTAAGCCTTGTTCCCCCACGATGCGATAAACTTCTTCCATAAAACCAGCAAAGCATAACAAGTAATTGTTTTGCTATGCATCACATTTCTCTACCTGACAGCACACAGCTAACTAGTACATGTACAGTTAACAACTAAATTATTCATACCCTTGTAAATTGTTTTTATTTGTTATTTTTTTTTTTTTTGTGTGTGTGTGTTTGTATTTTTAAACTCAAGAACGAAAGGTGTACTGGTTGAATTAGGGCCTTTGTCGAATACTTGAATACTTTTAGATGTAGGCCTAAGCTTTAATATGTCACATTCTCAAGAACTGACATAACTTTTGAACAAATCAAATTTTTACATACTTTTTTACAACTGCTTTAATAGGGTATGAATAAGTTATTTATTATTACTGTACATGTAAGCAACCTTATATGCTTTTGCTGCATATAGCTACACTTTTCACCCCGCTTGCCATTGATCTACGCATACAATGTTTTTATTTCACCGCAGCGGTTTCCTGGAGGCAGTACATAGCATCATGTGTGAACGCCTGAACCGAGCCTTAGTTTTTATTGCTATCATAATTCACATCATCATATTACATGAATTCTCACGTAATTCAACGTAGCACTATGAACAGCACATACATGTACATATTGTTTCACAATTCATGCAATACAGTACTATGCAAGAGTTTACACAAAGGATACGTTAACAGTGTTTTTTCAGTTTAGCATTGGGTTCTTAAAATAGAGTATATATAAACACCAATAGACAATTACAGTTTTTGAGAAACCCTAACCCTTACCCTAACCATAACAGGTTATATTGCTGGCCATTAAAATATATTGGGAATAATTTTATTCCATAGGCCCTATTATGTAAATTATAAATAGTACATAAAAGCAAAAAGGCTCATCTATTATTGTAAATAAAACATATACTAGTTTTTGATGTAATATTTGGTTTTGTTTCATTAAATAGCAGCAAAAATGGAAGTAAAGAAAGAAAGAAAAAAGATGGCAGAATTTGCTACACTCAGCAAAGCCTAATATATACCTCTGTACACAAGATTGTTTCAATCTGATTAAATATACGGAGACACATTAAGAAATCACTTAATAGATATGACTTAATTCAGACCATATACTTAATAATACCTTTTTGCTTTATGCTGCAAGTACTACTAATGCCCAAGCTCTTATGTTTAATATATAATATTTACAATATTTGGCATCAGTGTTTGCTTGTCACATACTACTCACATTGTACATAAAAGCAATATTAATGTCTTTAAAATCACCATTAAAAGAATTTTTAAAAGAAGACTAGCTATTGAACTACTTGAGATAAAATGAGGGAAATTATATTTGCCACCCTATCATAGTCCAGAATCCTGCCGCTTTTATTTTATTAGGATTTCTCCCCTACCTGCTGCAAGCTGAAGATGGCGGAATCCACATATTCATACACCAAGCTCATTTTTTCACTGGGCCTACAAATTTGGGGATTTAGCCATCTTCTGCTTGTGGCATGGAGGGCGAGGTTGTGTTGGTAGGTTGCTAAAATTAGATTGGCCAGATTCTGGACAACACTGTTCAGTGACAAAGATGAATAAAGTGATTGTCAGTTTCTGCTTGAATCACTGACCTTTAATTATATAAGAATACCTATTTGCTATTACTAGATTGGTCCTACATATTTTCTAATGCAGCACACTAAACAGAGAAAGCAAGGTCTTGTTTTTTCCACATTAAACTATTAGTCCCAGATTGATTAGTACATTTTTTAAATGTTGACTGCACAGTATATCTGACTGAATACATGACATGTTAATTGTGAAATCAACAGCTACTTTTTGTTAAAGCCTTAAAAATGCATACAAGTCTACATTAGGTCCCAACACTCATCGATTTGAGTTTCACTTTTTTTTTTCTACAACAAAGTATAACTGTATACATGTAATCATATAATAAAATAATCATAATTATAATAATTATAATCATATGATAAAATGAACATAAATGTCCCCTTTCTCAAGAGTCACCAGTTTTGTGGGTTCAAGACTGTATTTAGAATAGGGAAGCCTCTTTAAAGAAATAAATATACTAACTTTCGGCAACAAGGTGGCATAAGAAATGAAAACTCTGATGCAAAGGAATACAAACTCTATAAAACTTACAAATTCAATTTTAGTACACATGTACTGCTCCAACTAGCTCACGAATGGATTTACCTAGTGTATGAATTATTCATTAATCCCAAGGTCATTTATTCACTATGTGCCTGACAGATGGGCGATAGGGAAATAGTAAAACTAACGCCCTTCTAAAACTTATTTCCAGTTAAAGATAAAACAAACATCTATGACAAATGAAAAACATGACATATATTTCAAAATATTTCACATAATTGCATCTTGTAATGTACCATATATGCACACGCATATGTGAATGATATGACTGCAGAAAGCAAAGAAATGTTAAGGTTAAATTGTAAATAAAATGACAATAATTGTTAACTGGGTTTTCTAATTGTATGATACAGAAAGAAAGTTGAGGTTTTGAGATCTGTCACTACAAATCCTAGTTACATGCAGAGTAAAACTAAAAGGCAAGCCATACCTATTACCTGTAGACCTAAAAGAACCATGCTTGGTGTATGCCTGCATAGCAAAGTTATTGAGGAAAGTAGGGCATGCACACTTATGGTTATATCATAGCCATGAATGAATAAAAGCACACAGTAAGGTCACACAAAAAAGTCTTCCTGTAAATAAACAAAGTTCAGGGGGATGTTTCACAAAGATCCTAAGTCGAACTTGACACTAAGTTGGACTTAAAAATTATGGAGAGCCGTTTGTAGCCTTAAAAAAATATATATTCAAAAGCGAAAATTCAAGTATTTTAGACTTTTTATTAATTCCACATCAAGAACATGAAATCTCCTTGATAATAGAAAATATGAATGATTTGAATCAACATTTTATGCCTTTTAAAATAACTTGTACAAAATATTTTCATAGATGCTAATGGCTTTCCATAATTGTTAATTCCAACTTAGAGACAAGTTCAACTTAGGATCTTTGTGAAACACCCCCCTGAACCCCTTCCTTGCTATAAGAGGAGAATCGCACCCAAGAATTGGAGTGCTGAATTGGAGTTTGCCGGGACATAGAATGTCTGGGGTTTTTTTTCTTCCTGAATCAGACACAGGTAACTTATTCTGGAAATGATACCCATGGAAGATATATTACGCCCAATTATACCAATGAAACAAAGTAATACAGTCAAACCTGTCTATAGCGACCGCCCAAGGGAAACACAAAAAGTGGTCTTTGTAGACAGGTTCCTTTAGTACATGTTTCAATGAGAAACCATTTTCAAGGGAAACAAAAAGTAGTTACTAAAGCGGGTTTGACTGTACAAGTCACAGTTCATAGTTCATCTATGAATATCAAAGATATACTTGGCTAGAAGGCCAAGGGTTACAAAGGATGGAGAAATAATCAACTTTTACAGAACTTTAGAACATGGATTTTTCTAGGCCTATTTGCAAATATAAATGCCAAACAAGTGAGTCAAAAAATGAAAAACAAATACAGCACAATTTTTTCTCAAAATAAAATAATTCTCCCTTCAGCACTATGCAGTTGCATCGAGACCTCACCTATCCTCTTTGAAAGTGTTGAACAGCTGAAATAAATAAAGGCAAGATCTACATGTATATAAGCAACAGACACGAGTCCCTTCATGCTGAATTAAAAAAAATCATATGCACTGTAGTAATAACAGTTAAATAGGGAAAATAATTTATAAAAAATTCCTTTCATGACAAAGTACAGTGGAACCTCATTATAATGAGCTCTGATATAAGAGAGCCCTTTAGCAAGGTAATTATGCAGGTCCCACCTCTTTATATTCCATTGCTTTTTACATGTACCTTATGTACTGGTATAACAAGGTAATTTTCAAGTTCCCAATCTCCTATTATCACGAGGTTCTGTTCTATTATAATCCTATTATAATGAAGTTTAACTGTCTTTGGGTTTATATTTCAGAACATAAATTATTTGCATTGATCGTTATCAATGGTACAAACACAACAATATCAACTTGAATACAAGAAAAAACATCAAATTTCTATACACCTCAGGTTTAGCCAACATTTACTGGGGCTAGGGGCAAGAACAATAACTGAAATAGCCCAATGATATTCCTATTTTGTGACTTCAGCCTGATCTCTAAAATGTTTTATCCATATTACTGGCTATATACAGTAGTTTATACCCTCTAGCACCGGCATCCAGTTTGGGCTGTGTACATCACCACCCTGAGCTCAAATAACTTAAGTTTAGATACTTTAATATTTGTTTAGGGCCAGAAGGACATTATCTCAAATGCTTTTACACTGAAATAACACCCTTCTGGCTCTCAACAGACATTAAATAGAAAGAAATGTGACAAAGTACCACACAGCTTGATAACCATCACTCCAAAATACTGACAGGACTTGATATATTTAAAACAAAGCTAAAGAAGTTTAAATTAACAAGCTTATCATATCTTTCACTTGATAATTATGACTTTTAAAATTCTTTCTCTAACCCATACCTTGGTCACAACCGTCACATGGTCACATATCAAATCAAATCATGATAACTTTTTCAGCTGACATAATGATTAAAAAAAAAACAAGTACCGGTTTTAAAGCAGCATATTTAGTCACCAGCTACCAGCTATATTCTATGGTTAATGAGTTGTTATTGGATAAATTAAAGGTCAGAACAACCACATAAAGTATCTTGATTATCTAAAACTAGAGAGAAACCTAGGCCGGTATTCTTGTGAGCAAAATTAATTCAAAAGAGGTCTAGTAGATCCACTGATTTGTCCTGTACCAATGACCATAATTAGGTTCGGGTAACTAAATGCACAATAATGAAAATCATGTCATGATGAAATTAATTTCTTAATTTCATTTCACGACTAAATTATTTCATTGATTCAATTTGTTACACAATTGCTGTTATGGATATGAATATGTAACAAGTGGACTGCATTAAACTAGGTTTGAAGACATGCTTTCAAGAATATGGGCCAACAGGAGAGCGCTGAACATCCACTAGGTTTCACATTACTGCTCTCTAACCACTTGTGATCACAAGCAACATTTCTTATGGTCTATAGTCTTTTCTTTGGGAAGTGGATGGTTTTTAACAATATAAATAATACCTACATACAATTCAGCCTCTATATAGATAACAACCAATTCACTTTCTCTTATCATCTTTCTCACAAACACTCCTCTTTAAATTCTGGTAGTTCAATCTATTTGGCAGCAGCCTGGTCAATTATGACAAGAAAACACTCTGCAACTGCCATTGACATGATATCAAAGTATTTGAATTTCTGGATCCTAAAGCTCTCTGCTCAATTCTATATTTCAAAGCTGTCCTGATTAGATCCTAAAGCTCTCCTGTTTGCCATCGATGTGCCTCAGTCTGAGGTAGACATCTGTTCCGATGCCTTGCATGGTCTCCAGTGATATTGATCCTCCCAGGTACTCTGCATATGCCTTGGATACTGGCAGTCCAAAGCCAAATCTAAACAATAAGAAAGAAAATGGGACCGAATACAACTCTGACCAATAAGGTTTGGGTTATAGAAATAAAATTACTTATAAATGCCAAAGGCTTTAAATTTCCATGACTTATCAATGTGATCTGCTGATGGTAAGAGAGATGGTTTCAGAGATGCACCTGGGATCAACATCACTTGGGGTCCGAATAATCAGGACCCCCAAAGATTGCAGCCAGGAGGCCCAAAATAAAAACATTTAATATATAAACAGGTGTACATGGTGTCACTGACCTAATTAAAAGTTAAAGGTTAAAGGTAATGCAAAGTTTTGGGAATTTAGAAAATTGGATGGATAGTAATTCTTTAAAATGTTGATATATTTGGATGCCCCTGTTGATGTATTATAAGCACTAGAAAATTTATCCACTAAAACACTTCTACTTTCAAGGAAATTGAATAATCAAAATTTACCGGTGCTCCCGGTAAATTTCAAATATTTCAAATAGCGCCTAAGGCCATTCCATGGTAACTGCAACCATGAAAATCTCAGAATATGCAGTTCTGATATATAATTTCCAAACGGGAATAGCAAATCGGTCAATTGTAGTCAAGAAACATTGCTTTAAAGCTAAAGTAATATCAAGTCTTGAGAGGGAGCTATACAACATAAAGAGTTTATTATTTACAATTTCATCACTTAATTTAGACTTGATTTAAACAGCGACAACGATCATTGAATATTGTAAAATTGCATATGCTTCCAATATGTTCATGTGAACCAAATTCATGACCCCATACCAAAACTTTCTATTACCTTTAAGGAATTGAATTTGTCCTTGGGATTAAGTAACTCAGCCATAACACAATATATTCATCAATGACAATGATGAATTCTAAAACTAGATGGACCTTAGACTGCATGCTGTCGAAAATGATGCCTCTGCCATAGAGTCTTTGTACAAACCAAAACGGAAGCAATTTTTAAAATTCAAGTTTGATAGTAATCCATCTGTCAGTTCTAATGAGAATGCGTTCACAAGCTATTTTTGCATACATAATGAGCCCATGACCTCATGACCCCAAAATCTAATCAGTTCAATGGCTCAGCAAGATAAATACATGTCCTGAGTTTGATGGTAATCTGTCCATCGGTCCTAATGATAATGTGATCACGAGCTATTTTTGCATACATAATGAGCCCTGTGACCTTTGACCTCGTGACCCCAAAACCTAATCGGTTCATTGGCTCTGCAAGATACATATATGACCCAAGTTTGGCAGGAATCCATCAATCGGTTCTTGAGATAACGCAATCACAAGCTATTTTTTCATACATAATGAGCCCTGTGACCTTTGACCTCATGACCCCAAAACCTAATCAGTTCATTGGCTCTGCAAGATACATACATGACCTAAGTTTGACAGGAATCCATCAATCGGTTCTTGAGATAACGCCATGACGAGATGAACAGGACGTACGGACAACCCGAAAACATAATGCCTCCGGCTACTTCGTAACGGAGGCATACGAATAAACAGTAAACATGTGATTTCTAGATATTCAAGTGTTCTACAGCAAAATATATAAAGCTCATGTTATCATGTCACAGGTGTATTAAAAAATTCTTTAGAAAACCAAGGAAACCAGTTTTTGAACCTACAACTAGTCCTTCAACTTTATCCACAAATTATTTAAAAGGATTCATAAACTGATGATGGTAGATTTAGAAACAATTCATCCTTAGAATTAAGCGAGTCAACAATAGTCACACAGCTATTTCCTGGTGATGGGAAATCCTATAAGTACATGAACTACTCACCCACAGAGAGGCCCAGCTGTAGTCTGATTGACGGCTTCGATCAAGGTACCCAAAGCTCCACAATTATCACTCACACTCTCATCGTCATTAGCCGTCGTGAAGTGATACTGGAACACCTTCTTCAACATGGAATGCGGGATACCGCCTCCTCGATCCGATATCCTAAGATGGGAGAAAGGAAAAGGTTTCGGGTTTTAGTAATTAGATTTTTACCTATTAAGAACATAATTATCACAATTATTTCTTCAGTGAACTGGTTAATTATGCCAGCCAAAGCTGAAAAATAAAGATTTTTAAAAGATCATCAATGTCGGCAATTTGCCAACAAAGCTAAAAATGTACAAATGTGCATACAGGAATTTTTGCTTGATGCAAACTCGACCCTTAAGAAGGTTTAAAAAAATTTAAAAAAAACCCGACAGCAGATACAAATGAAATCTTTTTGCTAAAGGAATATTTACATATAGACTTAATCGTTGAGGCTACTAAATATATAAATAAATTAATAAATAAGTAAGTACATATAGGCCTATGAATAAACAATAAATAAATAACAAGGTAGAAGAGACACACAAATTACACAGAGAGGTTCCTTCAAGTAGAACAAACGGGACATCCTCGATATACTTATATTGTGCGAGTGCACAATTCGTCCTCTTTGGACACCAAAGGATTGTTCAGACATGCAGCGGCGACCCCCGCGCGCAAAAAAGAAACCACCATCGCGGGTTTTTTTTTTGTACAAATGAACGGCAATTTTGAGGAGGAAAAAAGAACCGCCGCAGGCCCGCAACACAACTCATATTTTGTGCCGCCTGCGTCTTATTTTCGTACGCAAGCGAGCTCAGATTGAAACAGAAAAATGCCTTTATCTTTAAAAATACCATACAGTTTTGAGGGCGCGGGCTAGCCGGGGGCGTCATTTTTTTCTGCGGCACAGATTGGGGCTTTTTTTTAAAAAGAGGTCTTGATTTAACCCTAACCCTAACCCTAACCCTAACCCTAAACTTTCCCATAGGCTCAACACGCACCTAACCCCAATCTGTGACGCAGAAAAAAATAACGCTAGCCGGGGCTAGCCGGGGCGCGTTATTTTTTTCTGCGGCACAGAAACCCCGAAAAGTCGTAAAAGCTTTTGAATTCGTAACGGCTATCGATCGAGTCCCTGTTTGAAGAGTTCGAAGTCGTCCAAAATTCACTTTCGCGTATATCCCTTATTTTGGCTTCAACGCTCATGAAAATTTCACAGCACATACAAAATGATATTTTTCTTCAGATAAATTTTCATCCATAACTGTAAGGTATTACAAACCAGAACGTCAATGACGTAGCGCTCATCCGCATCTCGCAATAACAAATATGTGTGTGATTGGGTTTTTCACAGACGTGTATCAATCAGATATGATTATTTACGTCTGGGGACCGACCTTTAACGTCACCATCCGAAAGATGTACAAGATTGAATAGAAACTAAAGGAAATGGAATGAAAAAATTTGTTGAAAAAGCAATTTTGTTATTTTTGGAATAAATTTGCATAAATTACCACAATTAATTAATGGAGAACAATTTTAAAATTCTGTGTAGAAGTTTAGTGTACCAAAGTAAGCTCTACCAGATAAAGCAAACCAAATCAAAATCGGTCAAGAAATGAGGAGAAGAAGCAATTTTTGTTATTTTTGGAATAAATTTGCATAAATTACCATAATTAATTAATGGAGACCAATTTTAAAATTCTGTGTAGAAGGTTAGTGTACCAAAGTAAGCTCTACCAGATAAAGTACACCAAATCAAAATCGGTCCAGAAATGAGGGAGAAGAAGCAATTTTGTTATTTTTGGAATAAATTTGCATAAATTACCATAATTAATTAATGGAGACCAATTTTAAAATTCTGTGTAGAAGGTTAGTGTACCAAAGTAAGCTCTACCAGATAAAGCAAACCAAATCAAAATCGGTCGAGAAATGAAGGAGAAGAAGCATTTCTGTGATTTCGAATAAATTTGCATAAATTAGCACAGATAATTAATGGAGAACAATTTTAAAATTCTGTGTAGAAGTTTAGTGTACCAAAGTTAGCTCTACCAGATAAAGCAAACCAAATCAAAATCGGTCAAGAAATGAGGGAGAAGAAGCAATTTTGTTATTTTTGGAATAAATTTGCATAAATTCTATAATTAATTGATGAAGAACAATTTTAAAATTCTGTGTATAAGTTTCGTATACCAAAGTTAGCTCTACCAGATAAAGCAAACCAAATCAAAATCGGTCAAGAAATGAGGGAGAAGAAGCAATTTTTGTTATTTTTTGAATAAATTTGCATAGATTACCATAATTAATTAATGGAGAACAATTTTAATATTCTGTGTAGAATTTTAGTGTACCAAAGTAAGCTCTACCAGATAAAGCAAACCAAATCAAAATCGGTTGAGAAATGAAGGAGAAGAAGCATTTTTTGTGATTTTGAATAAATTTGCATAAATTAGCATAGATAATTAATGGAGAACAATTTTAAAATTCTTCGGGCCGGATGAGCTAAAAATATACCGGTAGGCATTTTCAGTTTCAGAGGTCGGTGAAACTGGGCTCGCTTGCGTACGAAAAAATAAGACGCGTACCGCCTGGCGGCAAAACTTTTTTCAACCAATCATATTTTTACAGAGTAAGCATAAAATGTGACGTCATGACCACAGATATTTCTTCTTCTTTTTGCCGAGGTTTGCCACTGTATATCCAGGGAGATCCCTGGTATATCTGAACCCTGAGGGAGATGATATCATCTCCCTGATCTGAACGAGCCTTAACATCCTGCTCCGATGCTGATTTATACATGGATGTATTTCTGTAAACATAATCCGTTTCCCATCGATTGTGATTTGTTTTTTCTCACAACGGGACTAAAAGTAGGCGATCGCGATGCCTTAATATTTGTGTGTTGTATTTATTACCGAGAGGTTTTGAACATAGTACTTACGCTTTACTTTCTATTTTCATACATTTTCCCGTTTTTTCGATTTCAAACCTCCAGCGGCCACGATCGAGAGTCGGAGCTCGGCGGTCTATACAGTTGTGTCTAACAACCGTACGTGACCCCAGACAGAAATCAATTTCCAATAATAACTTACTTTCGATAGAAGCAGAAAAATCAGAAGAAAAAAACAATCAAAAAAAAGTATGAGGAAAATCGGATAACTAATAAGAAAGTTATAAATTTTTAATGACATAAAAAGCTTTGAAAATCACAAGACAAATTGGCAACTCACTCATGAGTCTGTGACGTCATTGCCTCACTATCCACTAATTGTTTTCTTTATATTGATAATATAAATTTACAACTTTCCCCCTAAAAATCTTATTTCCTCTCACCAGCATCCAAGTTCAAATACCGATAGTAGGCCTAATATGTTTTCGTGTGGATACACTAATATAGAGTAATTTTTTTATTCTGTTAAATCATGAAAAATGTGAATTTTGAAAACTGTTTATAAAAAAAATCAATGATTATGAATACATCTATACAATATTTAGAAAATAGTATAAATTCTTCAAAGTTCATAAAAGATTTTGTGAAATGTCATCATTGCACGCAATATAATACAAATCATATAACCTGGGCACAGGCATGGAGAAATCAAGTTCTTGGGGATAAAAAGGGAAATTAAAGGGATGAAAATATATAAAGCAATTTATTGATAAATAGTGAGGCAATGATGTCACAAACTGATAACCAAATTGGCAATTTGTGTAGTGATTTTCATGGTTCCATAATTGTTCATATACTTTTAAAAAAATCATAACTTCCTTATTTTAATTAGTTATCCGATTTTCCTCAATTATTTTTGCTCTGTTTCTCCTGTTTTTCTTCATCTTTTAAAAGCAAATTATTAGTGGAGTGGACTTGGCCTTTAAAGGCATTGTTTAATTATGCCAAATCTGAGATGCACGGCCCTATGTGATTATCAGCGTCTTTGATAAGCATGGTGTAATATTGAAGCCTTAAAATTGCGCTTCAACTGAATAATCATAAAGTGCCTCAAAAAAGTAAAAATCTTATAAGTGGCCGGTTTTTACCATACTCATTTCCCCCAATGGACTGTAGTGTTATAAAAACCGTTGGGAAAACGGTTTTTGAAATTTCGAATTCCAATCATAAATATCTTGATTATCAGACAGCGATCGGCTTGTAAACGTCATGGGATTTCCTGACTGCCCTAAAGGTTTATAATTATGATTGCAGCATGAGCTAAATCCAGGATTTTGTTTAGAATCTGAGACAAAGATACCCAATCCCTTTAAAGGCGAAGTCCACCCTACTAGGAGAAACATGTGAAGAACAGATCAGTGAAGGTTTGAGAAAAATTGGACAATAAATAAAAAAGTTATGGATTTTTGGCAACGCGGTCTCTAATTATGATGTCAGCCCCTCACATTAATTTATGTTGGATTTTTTGTTGAATGCAAAAAATGTCATTAAATTCCATTTTGATCAAAAGATATTTTTTCTTCGTGCCTATCTCGATCATAATATCACGGATAACACGTTTCTTCTTAGTTTCTTCTGACTTATAAGATAGGTATACTATTCAATTAACATTCAGAGAAATGGAGATTTCGGGTCATTCTGTCATTCAGATCAGTGGTGAATTATTGTGAGGGATGACATCACAATTTCTGACCGCATTGCCAATTTGTCTCAAAGATTCCATGATTTTCATAATTTTGAAAGAGTCGTAACTTTCTTGTTTTTGTTGTCCGATTTTTATCAAACTTTCACCGATTTTTTCTCTAATTTTTCTGCTTCTATTAAAACCAATTCAATATTAGGATGGACTTCCCCTTTAAGGCAAGCATCCACCCCCCCTCCCCTAACCCATTCAGACACTGGAGACTTGGGGAGGACCGGCGGGATTCCGGCAGGGGTCATTATTACCAGCCCTCTGACTAGAGCCAACAGGGTCGACAAGATTCCCGATATTAATAATTTAATTATGTTCCTGGCCAAAATCAATATCGGGGACAACCCCCTCGATCCCCTCCCCTCAGACAATGTACTCCCTGCTTTAACTTTTCATAGTAAACTACAAAATGAAAGAAATCAAGAAAGAAATCAAGAAAAGAAAAGAAAAGCCAGGAAAAAAATAAGTTGATTGACTCTTTTTATTTATAATTATAGTTAAATCCATCCATATCGATATCCATGAGGCCCGTGGGCACATTTATTTACCGTGATATAGCTAGGCTACTAATCAAAACTTTCATTCATCGTACAAAACGTTTCTCTTTATCGCCTCTATGACGATATATAGTGCAAGCCAGCGATGCAAAGGCAGAAAACGTAAGCTCCAAGCAACAAAATACCAACAAAGACGAACGTGGAGTAAGCACTTTTTTTTTTTTGCTCTACGGGGGACGCTATTTTTTCAACCTCCATCCCCCTTGAGCGCTAGGGGAGGGGGCTCATCTTCTTTTTTTTATACAAAAAAGGATGTTTTAACCCGTTTTTTTCCTAGGGGCGAAGGCCACCCCTGGATCCGCCACTGACCAATGCAATCTTTGAACCAAGTTGAAGCCACAAAGGTCATAGAAGGCCAAATGCTGCTCCCCTTCCCGAACTTATGACCCGAAACATCGAGGTCAGTATACCCCGGCGGCGCCGCGCTGTGCATAATAAACATAGGACTCGCTCGGAGTCGACACACAACAATGCCAGCGCTAGCTATATTTGTGTGTGTTTTGTACATAGGTTTGTATAGAATTCGTGTGAGATGAGTACGTACGAGTGATCGTGCATGCAGTGACTGACTGTGTTAATTTTGTATGTACCTTGGTCAGCGGAAACTGTGGATTTACATGTCACAAATTACAGTTTGTTACCCCTCGCATATCCTTCAGGTAAGAAAAATATAGATATATTATGAGTGTATCTGAATATCTGCTGGAATCAGTCCCTATAGGTCATCAAAAATACAGAGAAGGAAAGAGAAAGGGCGATTTCTATAGAGATTAACCCTCACGATTCGGTACATGAAAAGATGCACGATTAGCATGGTGTAGTCCCATGTATGAGATTAAGAAGAGGGCTAGGGACCTTCCACGCCCACGTACATACTACATCATGTACATAATCTCACTTGTAAGAATTAAGTTTTAAGTTACGTTGCCTTTGCGCTGCGTAATCAAGGTCCTACTTCTACCACTTAAAGTAAACTTTCTTGTATAGGCCTAGATCTATTTAGTCCAGGTTTGTTTTCTTTGGTAGAGCTCCAGAACGGCCACGGCACCAATGTGCTGCCTCCCAATTCCCAACCGGCTACCCATGAATTGCTGCCAGCCCGATCCCCAGGGGCCCGTTTCGAAACCGTCATAAGTCTAACTTCTTGACTAAATCAGCTTTAGTGAGCTACTTGTCCGCTACGTTTTTCACGAATCCCTCTCTGCCAAGATCAAGGACAACATCCTGACTAAGTAGTTATGACGCCTCCGACACGGTCATATCTCTAGCATAAATTTTTAGTCGATGGGCAGCGCCATCACATGTTATTTATTGGGTAGACTATGGCTGGCAAAAAGGATGAGAAATCATGCAGCTATGATCTTTCTACACATTCACTTAAACAGGAGTTATCATTTTTTATATATGAAAGTCTTGTGAAAATATGCCATGTTTATATCTAAGGCTTTTATACGCGTTTATTTCCACATTGTAAAATCCTCGAAGGGATTGGTAATCTGCCACGGCAGGCAAGCCATAGTCAGAAGTGTATTCTCTAGTTTTCAGACCCATATTAATTTCGAGATAAATTCTATCTTTAATTGTGTAAACTGAATAGTTTAAAACATGTGTTTTAACGTTTGGAATGTTGAAGTTTTGTCATTTCAATATTGTGCTGACGCCTAAAACATTGGACAAAACTTTCATAACATCGTATTTTTATAAACTATCAAATGGAAATATCCCCGGGGGTACCCATTTAAAAAACAAAGCTGATGCACCGGTTATGAAATGAAATACAATTATAATTTACAAGTAATTCTATGGTATAATCTACTCAAATTTTGAAGTACAGTCAAACCTGTCTATAGCGACCGCCCAAGGGAAACACAAAAAGTGGTCTTTGTAGACAGGTGTTTGACTGTATATTGCATCTCTAATTCCCTGGTGCCATTTTCAATCTTTTTTAGTCCTAATTTAGTTAAATAATTTTAGGTTTTCCTAAAAATTACTTTTTTTAAAATCCGGTGGAATTGCGACTAAGGCTATGTCTTGGCTCCTCTTCTCGCCGATAGTATCAATTTCACGAGATGTCTAGCTAGTAAGCTCTTCATGAAACGGTTTAGGAAGATCAGAGACATCTCCGTAGTTGGCAAAATAAAGTTATGTCTTGTTGTTGGTTTCGAGAAACGGGCCCCTGCTGCCTTTTTTGCTGGGGATATGCCTAAATTGCTAAAATTTAAAAACAGTTGCTTTCATTCAATTACAATGACCATCAAATTTGCCCAAAACGCAAAATATATGTAGAATGCATTGATTCTGGCTTATTGTGGTTGCAGAGTGAAATATGAGCTTCTGTTCGTAAAGCCTATAAGAGTTTAATCAAATTTTTTAAAATAACACAAAAAAAGTCAATTTTTTTTTTCTTGTTTTCAAACTATTTTGTGTTTTTTTGGTTAAAAATTTGATTCATTACAAAAGTTATTTGAGTAGGCCTACTTGATAAAAATAATGGGGATGGGGGGCCCGGGGGGCATATTCCACAACTACCGTATTTGCCGGCGTTAAGGCCGCAGCACCGTATAGGCCGCACCCCCGATTTTGACATTTCGTAGACAAAAAAAAAAATTAAAAAAAAAAAAAAAAAATTGATTTGCTTTTTTGCCAACACCGTAGGCAACAAGCCAGATGCTGTCTTACTTCAGCTTTTTCTCCGGCCACAGTCGATCGTGTATTGCGCGGGCTGCGAGAATTGAGGTTGCTTTAAGTTTTTAGCGATGGCACGAACTTAGATCTAGATCTACCGGTAGTTATGAAGTTTATTCACGAGATTGTCAAAACTTTATGTCAACAATATAAAATGTAGGATATAAGGTAAGATGTGTGGAGTTATTCTAGAAATGTCCTGTACCATTGTACATTGTAGTCCCATATGTACGAATACGTGGTGGTTTGATTTCCGACTTTTGACTTTTTTTGTGGCGCATTGGCCGCACCCAGACTTTTTGACATTTTCTAGTCAGAAAATACTGCGGCCTTTACGCCGGCAAATACGGTAACAGTTACCCTATTGTCTTTGAGTTTAATATCCAGAAAAATAAGTGCAAACACATTGTTTAATTGTTAGAAAAACTATATTTTGTTTTCTCTCTTCACACAGGATGGCGAACATTCAGCAGATGGCTGGTGTGTATGATACAAGCAGGGGTGGCCAAGGAGGCATGAGTGGTGGTATGCCCAACGTACCTCCCAACATGCCACACAACATGGGTCCGGACATGGGCGGCAACATGGGTGGAACTCCTAGCTCTATGATGCATGCTCCTGTTCCTTTTGACTGTTCAGACATAGACTCAGATGATATCAGTGTGGACGAACAGTCTGAAGGTGGTGGCTCGGATATCGAGAAGACATACACAAACTTGGACGGGAGCAGGAGGGAGATGTTCAATTCCACGATGATCCAGCAAGCGTTTGCACAGAGCATTGGACTAGGATTGGTTCAGCAGGCTGCCCAACAAGCTGCAAGGCAGGCTGCTGACATGGGTTCACAAGGTGCTTCTCACATGCCCTTTCATGGTCTTCAGATGCCTCCACGTGCCCCACCTCCGCACATTGCATCCACAGCAGGGGCAGCAGCAGCATCTGCTGCAGCTTCATCAACACCCAAGGGCAGGAGTGAGCAAGCCAATCAGCCATCAGGATGGACTCATCAAGTGAGAGCTACACCAGCTCCACCATTCAATGCTGTCCAACCAGGACCTGGTGTGTTGTTTCCACCTGGTACACCTGAGCTGAATTACTTTAACTCACTCTTCCCGGAGTCGCTCATTGAGCGATTGATGATAGAGACTAACCGATTTGCTGAACAAAGCCATGCTGATAAAGCCAATGCTCATTGGCAACCACTTGATCTGACTGAAATGAAAGCTTATCTCGGTATTCGCATCTATATGAGTATTCTAAGCCTCCCTCATCAAGATATGTACTGGTCAACGGATTGGCTTTTTGGTAACCTGGCTTGTTCACAGATCATGCCTAAGAATCGCTTTCAGAACATAGCAAGGAACTTTAGTGCGAATGACATGACCACTAACCCACCTGTGACTGCACGGATCACGATAAGCTTCATGCTATTCGGTCTGTTCTGGACACGGTATTACACACCATTAAGGATACATACCATCCACACCAGAATCTGTGCATTGATGAAACGATCATCACTTACAAGGGCAAGTTAGGTTGGAGGCAGAGATCAGCTGATGGTTCGACGGTAGGAATCAAAGTGTGGATGAGAGCAGATTCAACCAATGGCTATGTGAATGACTTTCAGTTTTACACTGGTAAATCACAGACAGGTAAAGTGGAGGGTGGTTTACCAACAAGAGTGGTGCTAGATCTCACCAAGGATCTCCATAATACTAATGCCATCATCAATATGAAAGGGTTCTTCTGTAGTCCTTATCTTCTGGAGAGGCTCTTTGACTTGGGGATCAGGGGTCGAGGAACTGTCAAAGCTGACCGTAAGGACTTTCCAGAGGCTCAGCTTGGGTCCAAGTCCTTTACTCAGCATGGTCAATCCGCAGTTGTTCAGAAAGGCAATACTTGCGCATACGCTTGGAAGGACAAGCGTGTTGTTCATGTGCTGTCAACGGCAGATGATGCCACAGTGACTGACAATGTGACTAGGAAGCAGCGAGATGGCTGGGTGAAGCCGGTCCCTTGTCCCCAAGCAATGTCTTACTGTAACAAATACCTACATGGTGTCTCGCATGCCAACCAGCTCCGTCTTGAGTATCCTTCCTCTCGAACCTCCAACAAATGGTGGCACTATCTGTTCTGGTTCATCTTTGACACATGTATGGCCAATGCATACATCATCATGAAAGAGACCTACATGAACGCAAACCACGGCTCCCTGGCTGGAACACGAAAGATGTGCACCTTGGAGTTCAAGAAGAATCTTGCCAAGCAGCTGGTAGCACCGCAGATGATGACCGGCAAGAAGAGGAAGAGTCCTGATCGCAGCAACAACTCCCCTCTCAAGGTGAAATTTAAGAAGGTTAAGTCCAAGTCACCGAAGAGTGACAAGAAAGGTGATAAGAAGAGCGATAAGAAGGATTCCAAGTCCAAGCAATCAAGGCGCAAGCGTACACCCAAGAAAGCCAAGCTTGCCGATACCTCTGCAGCGATGTTCTATCCCATGCAGGACGGTAGCTTAGGAGCACCTATTCATGAACATGAAGCAATATCAGGTATAGATGCACTGCATGACGAAGTAGCTCAAGAAGGATTGTCTGGTACATCCACAGAATGAAATGCATCTTGGATTTTGTGTGTTTTCCATTTTCCTGAATGGATATTAACCTTTCAATTGAACATCTTCAAGAAAAGTTTCAAATCTTGTAGGCTGATGACAAAGTAAATGTACATGAATCACACTTTTTAATTTTTAATACTGCTTTGTAGACTTTAATATATTGGCAAAAGTTGGTAGTCCTTGTATGTCTGTATTGACACATATTCATGAACTCGTACTTCAATACATGTATTTGATTTATGTACAGGTACATGTACATTGATAAAGTGTAAACACTTGAGAACTAGAAAAACTGGGGTCTAGAAATCTACATATAACTTTATTCTGGATGCCACAAATTACACTCAAATAATCCTGACATGAAAGAAGGTTTACTGTGTACAACACTTGCCTGATTTTAAGTTTTTCGAAATGTGACATTTTTACAAAACATTGCTAAGAATCATGCCTTGAATATGTTGCAATGTACTATGTGTCAATTCAAAAGCACATTTGTACCACAGTTTATAATTATGAGCACCTTGAAACTGAAGTAGTGATCATGTAAGTAAAACCAAAAACCAATTGTTTTATGCTAAAATAGAGGGAAATAAATGCAATTTTTAATAATGAATATTGGACAATTAAACCTGCTTTTATCAAAGAAGAACGTCACATTTATGCTACTGTCTTTATAGACAATTTCTTTCCAAGTGGACAAGTCATAACAGTATTGCTGACTCGGACTTTGAAAGAATAACTGTGGAAGTTAGTTGGCTATATGTAGTCCTATCATTTCTCACTTTCTATCTTCAAGTAGTTCATGGAATGATTTGGTACATGTACCACGTGATATGACCTTATATTCTCTACAAAGTATTATTTAACGAAAACACTAAAATTGCCCTTTTCTCATTTCTGTAAGGGATTTTTTTTTGGGGGATGAGAGGACATACATATGTCTAATGTTGAAAAAAGAACATGTGTGTCTTATATTGGGAACATAACATGGATGTTCGTTCCATCAAAGAAATGAAGAAAAGGTACATGTATGTCTAAGGTATTTTTAGTACACACTGAATGAAGGGGTCATCCATGTGTGAGTGTGACATTGATAATCTCCACATCATAATGATCTCAAACACCCGAAGTTCATAATTTTCCATATTTTTCTGATTTTATCTTCAGCATTCACAAACTTGTTTCCTCTGATTATTCTGCTGTTAAATGAACCAAACTGTAATACAAAGTCCTTTGAGTTCACGCTCTGGTCCAAGACACAAATGTAGACAGTCCCTTATTATCTGTTATTATCATTTTTAACTGTTATCTGCAAAGTTTACTAATTGGTGCTAACACTGCAGCTCTTCATTGTGGACAATTACAAAAAAGTACAAAATATTGCTAAGTTGTGTTGGTGCTAACTATATGAAAATGTGAAATAATGGAGATACATGTACTGTTATTCTATACCGGCACTCTGAATCAGGGTTGGCAACTAGTCTCTATTTTTGGGAGTGAGAGAAAAGTGTCCTCAAAAGGTGGTGTTTTAAACATTTTAATATGTTTATTTGAACTGTAAGGAATGAATTGCTATTATAATTTTCTACATTAAAACAGACTTTTGAAAACAGAAGCCCTCCTCCTTTGAATTCCACTGTACAGAAATTGATTTACTGGAATGTTTGTCTTTGGAAAACTGTCAAAGCAGCTTATTTATACATTGTAGGGTTCTAAGCCTAGGATTGGACTGATTTATGATCTTCTGCTCTCTTTCTTTGACAATGTTGCTCATTCTTTGGACACCTTTCAGACAATGCAGTTCTTATCTCATAATTATGAATGTATAGAGTTGTTGAGTGCAACGTTGATGGTATTTTTTTGTAAGTACTGTAAGAAACTAAAAATGTGCATTAGTTGATAAAAAAACAAAGTTAAAAAAAAACCAAGTAGAAGCATAATGGCATTTTCTGCAAAGATAAAAATCACATCTGATTTCCTGTTTACACTGTGATCACATATGTGTGAAAAATTAATTTGTCAAAACTTGGAATTAAAGCAGTGCTGATTGATGATTTTACATATATGTAGGCAACTTTTCCAGAATTAATATCATGGCTGATTGGAACGTTTCATTATTTTTCTTTCTTCCGTCCTCGTAGCCCGTACATAATCCGAGTGTAAGCTATGCTTAACTTGGGGTTTCTGGGAAATCGTGTCCCTCTAATCCCTTGTATATTTCAACAGCTAGAGTGACCTTTTGAACCTAAGGGGATTTTTAATGGCATGGAATTCATGTAACACAGGCAGTAACGCAATAGACAACCCCCTCCCCTGACACTTTTCATGTTCAGCATGTTTAAAGGTATGCATCTAGAGGCTCGATCTATACATGTGAGCTGGTAAAATGGGCATTTTAGTTTGAGAAAGAAACAGGCAGATATTGATTTTCAATGTCCGCATATATATACTGCTCATTATAAAAAAATTGAGTTGTCACATGATAACTTTTGAAGCTGTAAGCCTTGCTAAAAACATTTGAGTACAAAAGTAAGCAAAGATTACATTTGATTTCGATACACTGCACACAAATTTAATGACCCCCACTTAATATCTCCATCACTCGAGGAGATAGCGTAATAAATGTTCCTTTTGCGGGAATTTTTTTTTGAGCCATCCACAGATTTATGATTCCGTATACACATACTGTAAGAAGGAGTTATTAAATCTGTGCGCACTGTATCAAAATCAAAGGCAATCTTTTGATAAACTCGCATGATTAGCTCAAATTTGTACAATGAGCAGTATATAAGGACATGGAAAATAAACATCTGCCTGTTCCTCTCTCAATTTTTCAATCATTCAATTTTGTATAAATGATTAAATATTGTCTCTATCACTAGAATTCATGGATCACTTTAAAATGAGAAGTAATTACCTATTGGGATCCACAAAACAATGGGCAAAAAGCTATCATGCAAATTACAGAAGTAGAAAAGCAAGCTCTTTGTATTCATTTTTAGAAATTTCCCTTTTCAGTATTAACATAGATATTGGATTTACAAATTGAGATTTAAGAAGCAATATTTAAATGTGGAACTACTGATGTTAAATCAACTCTGTAGTTAATAGTGTTCTGGTCATTGAAAAAACCAATTCACTGGTAATTTTGTTGGTGAAAACTGCTTGAAGTAAGATTTGATTAAGCAGCTTAATCATGTGAGTGAGAGAGAGAGAGAAAAAAAAAGAAAGAGAGAGAGAGAGGAAAAGACAGAGAGAGATGAAAACACAGTCTCATTGTTGGTAAATTCTCAATATCTACTCCTCATGAATTTGTGTAAAAAATATTCAAAAAAAGTATGTACATGTAATGTACATATGCATGCACATGTACAGTGGTAATACTTATGTGGAAGTTGATGACTGTCAATATGTATACATATTGTGTAAACAAGAAATATAAGCATAATATGTGATCACTTTAATGATGCATTTCCTTTGTACAATGCTTTTTACATGATACATTTGTTATGAAATGTTAAAAGCATTGAATTTCATATGCACCAACATATCTATAACCATGTGTATGTGTCTCCAAATGTACTAAGTAACGCATCTCTAATAAAAAGCTAGTACAGTAGAGTACAGTAGATAATAATCCCCATATTTCTGCATTCTGTGTACTTTTATTATTACCATATATATGATACATCCATCTGCCATAATACCACATGGAGGGGTAAAAAAAACCCCTGTCTACCGGTGACAATCGCTCCAGGCTATATTTTGTCATAATTATCAGATACAGTTTGAGTTGCAATTTCCGGTAGGTTTTAGGTTAGGGTTAAGGTTAGTGTTAAAATATAGCTTTCAGTCCAGGGTTGAAGTTAGGAATTCAATTACTGTAGGAAAGTACCACAGAGAAGTGGCAGGAGTAATTGTTTGACAACCTGACTGCAGAGCACAGCATTGGTAGATGACAACGGAGGGAGATTCGTTTCAGAGCCGTCTAACTTAAATGAAATACTTTCCCAAGGCCTAAATATGATTGTAAAATCAGTATAAGCTCATTTCCTTTGCCAGGTGAAAACATTTTATCAGAATTATTTTTTAAAGAAAGATATAGATGCAATAATTATTGTAGTTACATATTGATTACTTAAGTTATAAATACATGTATAACTTCTAGTTTGGGCTGCCATATTTAGTTGACAGGTTGACAAAAATCACATGTAAGTATTCCACTCGGACAAATAAAGAATAGCATTGTGCCAAAAACAATCTTTGTTCGAAACAGAAACATAAATATTATGTAGAAATAAAAACAATGTGGGCTCCACTCAGACACATAACAAATATGATACAGTGATAAAAAACAATCTATCTTCCACACACATAAAATAATATAGTGATCTGTGTTCCACAATAAAAAAAACATCACTGTGACAAATACAATCCCTCTGTTTTCTCTTCTCAGTTCACTAAGCTACAGGAATAAATAAAAACAACTCTGTTTTCTTCATTTCTTCTTTATTGACTATTGCTTCACAAACTAATGCTAAGGGCAACTGGCAAGACTTGCCATTGGAAATCGATAATACTCATAGCGATCATTCAGTGTGAAAAATAGAAAATATGCACTTCAATTACATGACTTGTGTTATCAAAGAAGGCAAAGTGGGGTAACGCAACAAACAATGAATTAAATAACATGCAGTTGGGGAGGTGAGAAGGGCATTCATTCATCTGAAGAATGGGGAGGGGGCAAACACAATGACCCCAATGACCCCAACATCTACCGGTAGCTGGGCTAGAAAAATAATAATTCCCTTAAATAGCCTAGAAAGCCCAAACAACGTTATCTGTCTGGATGGTTAAATCTGTTTCCTCTTTGGAGATACATGTATTTCATTTTGGGAATTTCTAATTTCTATATATTTTGAAATAGGATTAGGGTTAGGTACAGTGTTGGGTCAAAAGTTGAAGTTATATATTCAGTTACGGTTAGAAAGAATGGTTGCCAGGGCATGTATTGTACAAATATGAAATCGAAATCATTATCATTATGAACACTAGTGAGTTTCTGCCGTCACCTGTTCCTGGGGAGGGAAAACTGACTGAATCACTGTGACCCTCGAAACTCTCCTAGTGGAATAACTGATTGGGGATTTCTAGGTGGACCACTACACCAGGTTTCCCTTCTCTTATACACATAGTGCAGTGAGTAATGTGCAAAGGTAGCGACTCTCCTTTACATGGGGCCTCCATTTAACATCCTATCCAAGAGATGGAGTGTTTTCCACTGTAATATAGCTTGCGTCTATGAAACGGAGGAGGGGCACATTAACACAGAATACAGGCTAGGTTGGATTTGGATTTGAACCCACGTTCCTTGGTTCGGCAGACGCAGATGCTTTACCCACCGAGCCAACTCACCTCCTCAGAAGAGAAAGAAATACTCGTCCAATGATGAAGATCAATGTCCTTGCTAGAGATGGGAATCACATGCCTACAACATAGGACTCATGCATACAGACTGTAAAAAGTTCAATCCGGACTCCCTTCCAAAGAAGTTGGTGTGGAGCCATGTTGTAAGTTCATAATGGGGGTATCAAAGGAACGAACTCTCAAACAGTGAGAATTGGAACAGTCTAGATAAACATTAAATCTATTATAAATGGAGTTTGTGAAATCTTGGAATTCTTTTTTACGTCAATGAAAACTTACCATGGTCACAAGTGGACATGTAATGGCATCATAACCCAAAGACAATGAAGCACAAAAACAAAACTCTTCCTATTCACCCTGTATTAAGGTACATGTATTGACACTGAACAGATTAAATCAGAATTCAAAGTAATACTCACCTAATGATGAAATCAACTTCGTTACTGGCGATGGTAATGATTACATCTGGTAGATTCATAGGGGTATCCAAATGACTCTCAACCGTTGCTCTGTTGTATATCAAAAGAAACATGCAAGAATTATTTATGCATTGCCAATTGGAAGAAACGTTGACCCAAAATACAATCAAAATTTTGAAGAATTAATGTTATAAATGTTGTATAACTGAAGTTGTACTTCTCATGAAGAAGTTACAGGGTCTATATTTTGTTATGATGATTCAAACTAATGTTTAAAACGTCAGACAACTGGTATACACCCGTCTCTTTTCACGTTGTTGGGTGTTCTTGCAGCTAACTACATTTTGCCAGTACATGTCTCAGGAAGGGGTCTGCACATACACTGAAAATGTCACACTGTCACAGGTCATTACTATTGTAAGAAATAACTTGTTCTCTGGACCTCTTTCTGGAGTTTAAAAAATGATATCCCATTCTTGTTGTCAGGCTTTTGTTTTTGTATTTTATATATATATATATATATATATATATATATATATATATATATATATTTGGACCTTCCACAAGCTAAATTGGTCACCAGTTTCTGCCAACCTTCTATACAAACTATGAAATAGCTTGTTTACCTCATGGCATTCTTGAGAAGTTCTGGAAGCATGTAATCTAAAGGCTGGATGATGTACGGGAAAGTGGCTCCAGTGTGTCCATTGATCTTCACGCTGGGAGCATAGCCATACCGCAACTCACATTGTTCTCTGAAATGAAAAGATAATATTATAAACATGATACTGTAAAGCAGGATTCTTCACACCAGGAGCACAACCATACCACAATTCAAATTAGAAAATTCAATCCATCCTGGATAGGAATTTTAGGAGGCCTTCATTAATCTTCTCTTTTTTTTACTGTTTTTTTTTTTCTTCTCCACAATTTGAGCCACTTAAAGTATTACAATTGGTGTCTGCCCACAAACAAAATTGGGTCCTTAAAAGTTTATAAGAGGTCTTGATGACACGGAGATGATCCAACTTTTGCTATAGTAACATTTGCTCCTGGCATTTACGCTCATGATATATAAAGGTATAGGTTTTAGAATTTCAGTTGTGAATCAGTTTTCGGTTAAAGTTGAAAACATATTGTTCAGTATAGATCACAGAGTGGCAGTTCATCAGTGTTGGAAATTGACGGCAGATGAATTGTGTCCAGAGCATATGTCATACGAAACTGACATATTCATGACTTTCATGTAAATATTCCTTGATCGATCAATAATTTCTTCTTCGTTAACTAAGCATTACCTTGCAAATGACACCCACTTCTCGATCACTTTCTTGAGTGCCATCTTGGTTGCGATGATACCAATAGATTCATTCTATGGAGTATGATAAAATAAACAAATACAAATCATCTGCTTTAAATAATAGAGCCAGGGCATTAACTCTGTGTCAAAGCATATATTTAATGACCTTCTGGCCGTAATAATGAAATAATATATTATAAAGGTACATAAACAATAGAAGAACACAGCTCCGTGCATTGCGCTGGCCATGCATAATGTGAGTGAAACCATACTCAAATTGCCCAATTCAGAGAGAGAGAGAGAGAGGGGAGAAAGGTCACACACACACAAAAATAAAGATTTAAGGTATAGGAAAAATTAAGCATACAATTTGGGCAAAATAAAAAATAAAAAAGAGAGTATTTAACCTGAGTAGATAGTAAGTATGCCAGATGTAACAAGACTTAAGTGGGATATGGGCATGGTACGCATTTTACCTTATCTTGATGAAGAAATAGATGATGCTCTGCCAACATCCGGATACCTAGCCGTGAGGTGAGGATGCGATCCAAGAAATTGTGGATTAGACTCTCGTCCTGAAATTGGAATACAAGCTCATATTAGATTAGCTCTAATTCTCTCTTCTTTGTCATCTCTGAAATTCATTTAAATTTTTTTTTTTAATGTTTTAACGAAACCTAGCATGTGGAGTGATGTTTAATGTGCATGAGCCCAATATGCCACTAATGCAGTAATAAGTATTTACAAAAACAAACAAACTTCAAGAAGGGGCGGGCGAACCCTGGAGTGGATAAAATGGGCCAATTCATAGAGATGACCACTATAACAAGTTAGAGTATACAAGAACAAAGACACCTGTACATAAAGACAGCTTATAAGAGACAACAATTGATGTAGATAGTTGCTCTTTTTGAAATTAATAATTTTGTCTTCAGTAAGGAAAGAAATACCCCCAATAAAAAAGTTCTCGTTTCTATTCAGGTGTTTGCTAAATCAGGTTTGACAAGATACTAACTTCATCAACAACTTGATAGTTTCACTTACCGTAATGTGCTTCCTGCATTCCCTGAAGCCCTCAGCTAGATGAGTTACAACATCTTTGTGGTCATCTAACAATGTCTTCACCATCTTAGAGTACTGTCTCTCTGTCTCCATATCTCGGATCTGTGATGGACATTAAAATTCGATTATTTTCAAACACCCTTGGAGGATCTTATAGATTTGTCTACATGTGTGTACATGTATAAAGCATGACAGGTGGAAATGCTGTCCTGCATCAATTCTACTCCTAATACATAAGTCCTACTTGTACTAGACTCATAGGTATACATTGTAGTTTCATAGTTCATACATGAACATGTACATGAATTAGGATGACAGCCCCCCCATGCCCCAACAATTTCCCGCCAGGACAATCACCCCAAGGACAATTATCCCTTTGATCAATGAGCCCCCAACAATTGTTTTAAATTTTCAAATATTTTTTTTGTTTTAAATTAAGGTATAATCATTTAATTGATTTACATTATGATATGATTATTTTTACTTTTGTCAGTAATATACATCCCCCCTAGTTTCTATATTACTTTTTATTATGTTGAAAAATGCAGAAATAAAATCAATCAAACAAACAAACAACAAGCCCCTTAAATACTGTATATATACAAATTGTGGGGGTAGTTGCTCAGGTGGTACAGGCAGTTGTCCTGGGCGCAAGGTAAGAGAAGTTATATACATGTACAGTATGGTGAGAATGATTAAGTTATGATTTTTACATTATACTGTCTTCTACAGTAACATGCTGATTTTTTTCTTTACAAAAAAAATAGAGCTCATCAAAACAATGTGTTGTACAGGTAGCTATTTCTGTACAATCAATGTTTTATCCAGTATCATCACAACATCAAAACAATGTGTTGTAGCTATTTCTGTACAAACAATGTTTTATCCAATTGCATCAAAACATCAAAACATCAAAACATCAAAACAATGTGTTGTAGCTATTTCTGTACAATCAATGTTTTATCCAATGTCATCAAAACATCAAAACAATGTGTTGTAGCTATTTCTGTACAATCAATGTTTTATCCAATGTACATTTACATTTATAAATGTAATACCTGCATTATTATAACATGCATGAAAATAAAATAAAATGAAATGAAAATGACACTACAGTTGATGACCAAAAGAAGTGAACACACACAAATATCAAATCAAATGAAATCTAGCACCTAAATACTGCTGGTATTGTATAATATCTAAAATTGAAAGAGCATTGTATGCAAAGTGCTTCATTTACAGTATCTACCTTGACCTAGGAGAACTAGTCGATAGAACTGAAAATCAATTGAAAGTTGTATAGGGCCTACATTTATCAAGTTTGTGATTCAAACAATTATTGTATTTTTGTATTCAATTTGATCTACATGGGTCAATGTATCAACTACAGTATAACATCTGGCACACACTATAAAACTCTCTAAGATCCTAAAATCTCTAAATAGCTAGTACACTACAAAAAAAGGCTGACAGACAGTGTTATAAATATAACTAGAAAAGTCAACGCACAGCGTAGCATCCCCTCGCAGGGTACAAATGGCCTACATGTATACGTCAGAACAAGTTACCTCCATTAGACTATACTATTATATTACTAGGCAAGGAAGTTTAATTAACCACATTTTCACATATATAATTAGGTGTTTTTGCATATTTAATGAGCTATGACCTTTCACCTTTGACATACTTCGTATTCAAACTTAGGCTGTGTTTTGATATCATGTACCTTCATATCAAATTTGATTAAAATCCGTCAAACAGTACTAAAGTTATCGAATGGAAACCAGATTTGCATATTTAATGAGCTATGACCTTTGACCTGCATACTCCGAAATCAAACTTAGGCTGTGTTTTGATATCATGTACCTTCATATCAAATTTGATTAAAATCCGTCAAACATTACTAAAGTTATCGAAGGGAAACCAGATTCGCATATTTAATGAGCTATGACCTTTGACCTACATACTCAAAATCAAACTTAGGCTGTGTTTTGATACCATGTACTTTCATATCAAATTTGATTAAAATCCGTCAAACATTACTAAAGTTATCGATCGGAAACCAGATTCGCATATTTAATGAGCTATGACCTTTGACCTACATACTCGAAATCGAACTTAGCCTGTATTTTGATACCATGTACCTTCATATCAAACTTCATTAAAATCCGTCAAACATTACTGAAGTTATTGATCGGAAACCATATTTGTTACGGACGGACGACGGACGCACGGAAGGAAGGAAGGAAGGACGGACAGCGGCGTTTCTATATCCTCGACTTCGTCGGCGAGGGGATAATAAGGCTGTACAGTATGTACAAGAATACTAACAAGTAACAACCCAAAGTGAACGCACTGTCTGTAGATACAATGTACATGTACTAGACAACATTCCATCATGCTCTCATCATTTAAGTTCCTAATTCAATTTTTCATTGATTTTTCCTCCGCTGATGTGTGCTTACTTTCTATAGGAAAACCTAGATATTATACACAAGACCTTGAACCTGCACTCAAATTCATAACAAGAGCCTGGGGTTTGTCATATATCCTTTGTCTAACTGCACCACGGGGGAAGATTTTATGAACTCTTGGAGAAGGATGTGGCTGACTGATTTTTTCCCAATAGAAATCATGTCAAAATCTGCTTAAAATGAATACCGGTATGGTAAACATGCATGGGGTCACCTACATATAACAAAATGTTATTGAAAAGGATGTTGGAAAGAATTACAAAATGTACAAATAAAGCTGAATTTGATTTGTGAAATAAAAGGTGGTTTGAAATGGCTACTTTACAAATTGTCATAAAAGTTCAATTGTAATGAAAGCTCAAAAAGCTACATGTACATGTACCTTGTAGGAAACATTTCAGATAACAGACTTCCAAGTTTTTCAATGTAGAATACACGCATACCTCCTTGATGTGACATAATTTTTTTTTTCTTTCTACTTCGTGTTTGTATTTTGTAATAGTGCGTTATTTTTGTATCGCCTGATATGTAATGTACATAGTGTTACCGGTATTTATTCTGAGATGCAGTGAACCATTTGAATGGCAAGCCAGAACTCTTAGTGAGAGTCTGCTGTTTCAGCACATTTCGTAAAAGGTTCGAGGATGCTAAATTGTTTACATTTTGTGACTTAATAATAAAAAGCAGAACTAATCATCAGTAACCCGATAAGTGCAAATATATTTTATCTATTATTATGTGATACAGTTAGGAAAAGTTTAAACTGATACACGGATCTGGACCTTTGAAATCTTAAACTAACTGTTAATCTTTCTATAAATGTTATCCTAAAGCTCCCATCCTTACATTAATCAACATACATACATGTACAGTACAGTACATGTATAAAAGATTACATTTCTGGAGTACAGATTTTGTACGGTAATATCAAAACTTAAATTTTTTAAATACTTTTAAAAATATGTACTGTACATAATGTATATAGTTATAAAAGAATGAATTTAAAAGCCAAGCTACTGTACATACATGTACATACACATGTAGTCAATGCCATGCTTAAAATATAAGACAATACACTAGAGCTCTTGTTTTCACTGATCCTTTAAAAATATAATTATTCAAACATTCCTGAACTGCAAACTTTCAGAGGTTATGCTAAACATATTTGTCTGACAGACATGAGCACTATACAAGAATTCAATATTATCATTATTATTATTTTATTCAAAGAAGCTACCTCATTAAAAAATATATATATTATTATTTTTGTTATTGTAAATGGTGGCATGAAGAGAATTGATTGTAAATTGTATTTTATGATCACATCATTACACTAGCGTAATACATGTATACTGTACGTGCACGTGCTGTTAGCACTGGAAATATCTTTAGAGTTTATAGTTTTACTTACACATGTACGTCTTTTTTTGTCGGTGTTGTTCAGTTGTTGAAATCTTGCCTTCAATTTATCGTGTGTTGTTTGCTGCCAAAGAACCCTTCTTTAGTTTAATAAATACATACAGTATACAGTACATGTATATGTTTTGTTTTTTTTCTTTTCTTCAATGTCTTTGTTGTAAAATATCTTTGTACCATTTATCTGTATTTCTTCCATGCCCCAGGTGGGGCCGTTTAAGAAATAAAACAAACCTTTCAAGTTTCAACACTACAATGTATGGCTAGATCATGGACTTATAGTTTATAAGTCCATGGCTAGATCATGATGTAATATGATGTACCTGTTTATTTGAGATGGTACATGTAGAGGTCAGCACTGTCAGGAGTATTTCATTACACTGTCTGAAAGACTGAAACTCAATACAAAGTAATGTAACTTGTAAGGAATACATGTAGTCTCCACTAGACATAAAGGTACAAGTAACCTGCTAGCTTATGCAGGCTAGTTGTATTTACAATTTACAAATAAAAGAACTGGAAACTATTGTGCTAATGATATATTTTTCTATCATTTATTCATTTTTTTTCTACTTATTACTTGACAATACTTAACAATGGGAAGCCCACCAAATTCTTTACAATGCAGTCAGTCATCAACTACATGCACAGTTGCCAACTAAATTATTCATACCCCTTGCAAATTTGAAGTTTTTTGTGTTTTTCCTAACTCAAGAATGAAAGGTGGACTGGTTGAATTAGGGCCTTTGTTGAATACTGTTAGATGTAAGCTGCTGCTTTAATATGCCACATTCTCAAGAAAAATAAATCAGGACAAATCCATTTTAACACACTTATAAATATACAAAGTTTGGTAAGGGTATGAATAATTTAGTTGGTAACTGTATGGTATTTGTGTCATGAATATTTCCAACCATATCCCCGCAAATGTATATCCACTGTGTGCATTTGTACACATTGTTTGTACAACTGTCGAATCCGGTGCTGTTTGAAAATTCTACACAGCAGATATCAATGTATCAGCACACATACGGCCAAGTAAAAAAAGGAACAAGTTTCTCATCCTGACTTTTTCAAAAAGGAGGAGACAGCACTTTACTACTTACTATTTTTCATTTTTTTCCAAGATGGCCACCATGCTAAATATGGCTGGCCAAGGTACATGTACATGTACAGGTATATTTATTCACAGATATTGTGCTATTTGAGCATACTGATGCAATGTACAACAAAAAAATGATTTTGGGTACGAGAAACTCTTAAATTTTGTTACTTGGCCTAAAAGGTCCTTTGTGAGTTTAATTAACAGCTTTTGACAACACACAATCAATCCATGGATATAAAATAAAGCTACATGTACATGTATATACACCTTTTAAAAATAATTCTCATAAAGGGCAAATAAATATGTACTGATACGTAGAGAAAAGATTAAGCATTTTCCCCATTTGTTTATCTATATTTGCTAAATAAATACCTGTAAATTACAGACAAATATTTTTCATTTATTCATTGCACTTTTTACAATCAATTTAGAAATGTTATAACAAGGTGGTTTCATAGCTCCGTAGATACAATACCTCATTATGAATAAAGGGAAGTTAATAAGCAGACCCAACACACACTGTGAAATGTGGGTGGGGAAGGCGTATTTGGGGCTTTCACTCAGTACAAACAAACAAATTGTTAAGCTTTAATACACACCTGTGTAAAAATGTTTACCCCGCCAAACTAGAGAACCTTTGTTTTTCTTTACCGTCACTATTTTTTCTCTTGGGCCACAGAAAAAAAGAAATTGTGTGTGTGTGGGGATGGGTGGGGTGTTAGTATGTGGGTGAAACTGATTGTGCAGCTCCCCCACACACACACACAGTAGGTGACAAAAAAATGGATCCTCCTAAATGATTATTCATATTAGGTTTATAAGTTCATAGGTTCATACATGTACATGTACATGTAGGTTCACAAGCATTGGAAAATTATGTAAATTTGTAATCTTATATGGTGATGAATACATTCATACAAAAATAGACAAAAGCATGAAGAACTTACCGAAGGAAACTCTGAGAGAAGGTGGAATGCTCGGATGTAGAGTTCGTGAACATGAAGGATTGTGGGATTGCAGCCAACGATGAAGGGTAGACCACGGAATTCTGCAATACGATGGGCTACCCTCACAGGGAGCTCCTTGTGTAGATACTGGGCACTCCTCTGTGACATTTAACACAAAACATAAATTTATGTTACAAAATGCCAAAGACACAAACTACTTTTAAGTCCCTGGTGAAAAACAAGTGTGCCTCCTCTTTTTCTCCCACATTATACATGTACATGGATTATTTGTGCTCTTTCAATTAAGCTCCTCTAAAAAATAGAAATACAATAAATACCGGTAGTGATTTCTCTAAACTGCCCCACCAGGCAATTTATTCTGGTCATAAAAGTGCCTTTCCCCCATCCAACAACCCACCCAATCACTGATAATAACAAATACCATCCTATATTTCATTAAAAGGTCATTTCCATTACTCTCATCACAAAATGGCCACACAAAAAGATCATCTCAACGTAACACGTATGACAAATTTGAAAAAGGTGTGACTTTGGTCAATGTTTTCCATGTTTTCCGTGTTTCAGGGATGCACCGTACATGTTCAGAGTCTGTTCCTATGAACAATTTGTACATAACAAAGCAAAGAATTTGTATTTTCAAATGGATTTTGTAAACAATAACAAGATTTGCTTGCTGATTTCTATACCACTCTGACTTACCAATAGATGGTTGCCATCAGGTGACTTGCCAGTGTAGAGGAGTGTGGCTGGTGTCAAACGTACAGAGGGCTGACAAAAGAACAGAAAACAATTCTTACATGTCTACATGTATGTCTGGAAAAGTTGTCAAGTCATATTGCAGGTTAGATTTGGGGGAATATATTTGGATTCATATTGGAAGGTCACATAGTGTATTCTACAGTAAGTGGCTCTCTATCTTGTTATCCAAATATCTCAGGAAGACAGCGAGCATTTGAGGTACATACCGGTACACATACATGTACATGTACCTCAAAGAAAGAATCTGCATGTTTTGAGAGATGAACTCGTTGCACTGTGGGGTTATGAGGAAAAAGTAAAGCATCAATGGGCTATACATGTACATGTATATTCATAGAAATATGCTTTAGGTTTTGTTATTGCAAAAGCTTGAACTGTGCAACAACAAAAATGCCCAACTTGGTGCTAGGACCCCACTACCACAGAAGAGTAAACTTGATTACAGTTTGAGCTAAGTAGGTCAAGGATCACAGAGTTCAATTGAAAACTTTGTCTTTTATGTTCATATAAACAAGGTCCATCAGAGAAAGTATTTCAAATTACATGTACATTTTTAGGACTGTGAGTGGTTGGTTACCATGATAATTCCTACAGAAACATTTAATGGAGATATTCCAATTTCTGTTCTTCTAATTTTAAAATGTACATGTAAATGTTCTGGTTATTTCATTTCTGAAAGCTTCAATTATTTTGGTGCCAACCTCAATGACATGGCTAATAATATAACACAACACCTTATATGTTTCAAAAAATTAACTTGTATTATAGTATAATATCCAAACAAACATGTACCTTTTTTGCTGCGACATCGATTGCACTTTGGTTGTAAAAGGACACGACTGGCCTTGACTTTTGTTTTGCTGGGCTGTACTCGTGGACAGCTGAGAAGTTACTTTGTGGACGGTAAGAAGTAATAGCAAGACTCCTGCTGTATGAAGCACTCTTAAAATTCAAAGCCTGCTTGAAGACTGGTTGAATTGCTTTCATCGTCGACAATGCCATCTCTGTTGCTTTATAATGTAAAACTCAATCAGAATTCCATACAGAAATCAGCAATGTTGTAGTATCTTTATACAGATACTTCAATTTAATACAGCTGTCACTATTCCAGAAGGGTACCAAGTCTAAATCATCCAGAGAATAAACGTGGTTCATGGGCTAGTTTTCTAAATGGTCCCCTGCTCCATTGGCATTAATCCAACATTAAGATCAAGGGCTTTCCAGGAACATTTGACTATCACTTCATGTCATTAATTGAAGCTGAGTGGTTGGATACCTGATAACAAAACAGAGAGATACAGATAGAAGAATAGCAACAGTGAATAATAAGTAGATTTTTAAAAAAAAATCTAAAAACTGAAAATGTAACTTGAACTGGAAACCCGAGACTGCTGAGAACACAGCATTCTTCCAGAATCTCAGGTACAGGTACAGGTAAAGGTAAAGGCAAAGGTAATATTTTGTGTAAATTTATTATTTGAAGTAAAACATAACCTTAAAAGGGAAAGTTGATAAAAAGAAACCGACTGATTTGTGAAACATGGGATCAGATTTTACTTTTCTTTAATTAGAGATCACTATAGTCTAGAGATATCTAGATTCGACTCTACATTGTCGATGGCAGCTGCAAATTGGTAAAGTGGAATGGTGATTGTGATGTAGTGTACGGAAACCCTCCCATTTGCTCTGATACAAAAAATAACTCAAATATAATTTCCTTTCATTTATTACTTACCAAGATTGTTTTTTTCTTTTCAATGGAGGACAAGGTAAGGATAACTTGTGAAATAAGCGACCACTTCATCAGCGTGTACACAAAGTTTAGCAATCATGAAGATCTACACTCAAGCTCTATTACACTGTAAGTATTACGCAAAGACAATAAATATTGAGAAAAGTCTAGGCTATACTTTCTGCATAATAGTATAGTATTAATGACTGCTTTGAGAGAAATAGTTGTTTTTATTCGCTCGAGGGAAGGATACAATTGTGCTATTGCCCGAGGCATGCCGAGGGCAATAGCCCAATTGTAACTTCCCGAGAGCGTATAAAAACAACTATTCTCGAATATTAAAGCAGTCATTAATACTTTTATATGCCGAAAAAAAGAGTCAAATTACCAATCAACTGGTAGAACAGGACTGGTTTGTGAGTCACAACTCCCTTTCCTTCCTGTTTAAGCATTGCTGAAAAACACTTAAAAACTCTCGAGTTGGAAAAATCTTCATGCTTGATGATATCTACCTTGTTACAATTGAGGAAATGACGCTAAAGTCCGAATCTAAAATATAGTTATAGTGATCGACTGCTACGAGAGGACTGGCTGTTTTTATTATACGCTCAAGAGATAGACCTAGACCTAGACCTAGTCTAGTTGTCAGTTGAATCCCTGCCATCACCCCGAGGCGCGCCTGCGGGCGGGCGCCGAGGGGTGAGGGGATTCAACTTTCTCGCAAGCCAGTATGGCAGTATAGAAACAGCCAGTGCGCGAGTATTAAAGCAGTCGCTATGACTTTTCACCGACCGTACTAATTATCACATTCTTACCTTAATTAGCCTTTTATTGAGTAAAGATTGGTTAAAACATCACAGAAAATCTGAGACACTGTCGAGTCTGTTAATCTTTGCTAGCAAAATGACGTGACTGAAATTTTCAAGCAATTAAAAAACCTAAAATGTAGCGACTATGAAATATCGCACAAAAAAAATTAATGTAAGGTGTCCGTGCTCAGCAAGACTGAACTAATTTCCCGGTAACTGGAATTTTGCCGGGATTTTTTAACTATTTTTTAAAACTATTACATGGCTTTGGCATTTTTCGTTTATTTTCGGGAATAGTTAAAACAACGACTGCAATTTCGACCAATCAGATGGCTGGATTTCTTAAGTGAGGTATATAATATACTCTAATTTACTTCATGTCACAAAATGCAAGTGAAACTGAAAGATATGAGTTATGACACATTAGTGCGCAGACATGGGGCACATACAGTTGTATGTTTTTGTGGTGGAACCTGTGTCAAAATGTAAATAGCCGCCTTTTCAATTTCTCATGGTAACTTGTGAAAATGGCATGTCATTTGATGTCATTGATGCATGATTGACATTGTTCAACTCTGATTAACGAAGACACAAAAGTCAGTCCATTTTGTTCAGGGATATATTCTGCAGAGATTTCTGACTTTATGGAATTTCTTCGAGGAGTGCGTCCAAACACTCTCCGGCCTAGCATAGCAGACAGATTCTTATATTTAGTAAGAGTAGGCTACATCTAGACCCTAAATCTAAGACAGTTTAGTTTAAAGTCGTTTCTAATCCAAGTCAGATACTGAGTGAGATAGACCCTAGCCCTAGGCGCTTAGGCCTAGGGCTTTTATTATAATTTTAGGCCTAGACTGAGCCTGAGGTCTAGGCTTAACCTCGAGGCTCGACTTGTGGCGCTAGTGTAGTGTTGTATCCATTTTATATTTATTTATGCAGCCAACTTCTCGTATGGTTTATGGTATTACGGGCATGCACGATACGCCATAAACCATACGAGAAGTTTGCATAATTTTTGACTGATAGCTTCAGTTTGAAATTGAGGTGCAGAGCTATAGTCTAGGCTAGCGTAGAGACGGTAGTCTACTGAGTGACGATGTCGACATCGAGGCCAAAGTAAAGGGAGGATTCCCGATGTCGGATGTGATCCAAATTCAGGTGGAAAATGCGATATATGATTATGATTAAAATTAGTTAGAAATTGGGCTAAAATTCCTTTGGCTTTGCTAAGATCAGATATGAAACTGCTAAAAAAATGGATACGAAACTACACTAGCGCCCGACTTGTTCTTCCTAATTTTTTTGAAAATTTTGGCACACTTACTTTTTGATTAGACCCTAGGTCTAGAGTCTAGATCTAGACCTCTATATACACAAAAATCTAACATTTATCATTAGAGCAATATTATAAAGCCAAGGAGAATCCTCGCTAATTTTCAAGTCAAGCCTTAGATAGAAAGACATGGGACTTTCCAGCTACCCACTTCTGTGTGCCAACAAAGGCAACAGCCAACAGCAGCATGTCTGCAACGCAACGGCACACAATTTACGATCGCGATGCCCATGCCCCCGCACGGAATTCGAATGGACACAGAGTTGAACCACCGAGCGATGCCTAGACTAGCCGCCGCGCCACTACTAGATATCTAGCCACTGAACTGCACTAGGCCTACCGTGACTACGGGCCGTACGGCCATGCCAGTACGGGTTCCCATGTTTGGATAATTAACTTACTCTAAACTGTTTATAATCAACATTTTATACTCTTAACAATCCCATTAAGCCATACATAATTAAAAGACACTTACCTAACACTATATCTGTATGACCCAACTGATGAAATTAGGGCTATTTAATGGAATTCCCACTGACAGGTTTTCTGTAAAACCAAAGTGTTGTTGTTAGGGCTCCCTCTACATTTTAATTTCCGCCACTCAAATTTATAAAAAACAAGGTCGGGTCAAAGTGCACTTGATTTTTAAACAAGGAACCGGGGGCCGGGGGATCATCTACTCTAAAAATCGATTTCGATCTTGAATGCTACTCGAATACTCTTTATAAATATGATTTTTAGAAATAGTGTGATTAAATAAAAATAAAAACAACAAACATCTAATATAAAAAAACAACACTGCAATTAAAATATAGAGAAAAGGAAAAAGCATCACACAGCACAACTGTTTGAATATCTCATAGCAGGGAGGCCCACCTCCCTGCATATATAAAGCAATATATTATTTATATTGTTATTGTTAACTTTTATCCTGTTCACATATACATTCTGTTAATTTTTCTGTTAGCTTTCCTCCCTCAATGGTTTGGCTCACGTACGCTACAGCTGTACCACCAAGGGTATGTATAGCGGCATGACATATATAGAATTAAACGAAGCAGGCACCACAGAGTAACTCATTAAATATCACATTGCAACATTTAATTTATTTATTCTGTTAAATTCTCTTTCAAATGTCACATATCTTACCTTAACAACCAGTACTCTTACATTATACAATTGCACTACCAATTAGAGATTACATTAAATGTATTATACACATACATGTACATCTACATATTCAGCCACTATATCTATTCTATACTGCAAATCATACATCATGTTTAACATGCCATAACAATTAAGCCTAATATTTATATTATTGAAATATGCAAAATCATTAATGATAGAACAGAAGTATTCAAGGCAATTTTATTCATGACCCATGCAAGAACAGCAAGAATAATGGTGCCGGTGTGCAGTACACCTCATTGCATTTTAAGTAAATACAGTTATCTCTGCATAACTTGAAGTTGCAAAAGTCTAATTATCCCCGAGTCGAATCAATGTTTGGGACAAAACAATGCCAAACATGTCCTAAGTTGAAATTTGCACGAGTAAAACTATTTTAGTTTGCGGTCCCAACAGATTCGACTTACGCAGATGTACCTGTAGATACCTTTGTGACTATATATACACGTACTGTACTCCTTGTTTATAAAAAGACCATGGTGTGATATTCCATTAAAGTGTGCTAAGAAGATTTTGTCTGTTTAGAGCAACCAGGGCTTTAGTACATGTATGTCAATTAATACCATTGTTTTTTCCAAACAGATAATATAGGCAGGGCTGGACACTAACAGATGCCCAGGAAACATGGGTGCCCAGAGTCAGTCGGGACTCCCCTTAAAAAAATAATAATATATATATATATATATATATATATATATATATATATATTTTTTTTTTTTTTGTTGTTGTTTTTGTTTACATTAAACAAAAATTGAAATGTATACATAGGGCTCATGCATGCATACAGACTGTAAAAAGTTGAAACCCGGACCCTGGCCCTTCTAAAAAGGTTAGTGTGGAGCCCTTCATGTAGATGTATTTACTACATATCATATCAATATATACACAGATATCACAGAAAGGCCACAAAGACTGGAGTCATTTCATTCAAATCGTAACTTAACAACTACCACACAGTTTCCAGTCCTAATGAGTTGTATGGGAAGGTAGAAAAATACCTTTTCATGGATCAGCAAAAGTATGTGCATATACTCCAAAACTTAAAAATCCCAAGAAAAACAAATATTATTATTTTGTGCCTTTTTTTCTGATAACAGAAAATCTGCAACAACAAAAAAATTGTTGATCTGGAAGTAAATTTGTCTTTTTCCATTCTACAATATATTGCAAAGTGTTGATCTCTCACACAAAAGTGCATAGCACACTACCGGTTTTAACAAAAACACTGCACAAGAAAGGACTAGATACATTATTTAACACTACAAAATGAGTTCTATTCATATAAAACATGTTTAAAAAAATTAAATGATAAAAAATGTCAACTGAAATATAGACTTAGTCAAGTAAGATGGCACACAGTTGAAATCCTTAAATAGTAAACATATCTTATATTTTTGCTTTCTCTTACTACTTATTAATAGCTTGAAGGTAAGGTGAAATATATATGATGAGTGGTTAAAAACATGCGTCTAATTAACACATACAATCAGTCTGATCAGTCTAATATCAACTGAATATTCAGGTATTAGGGCAGTGAACAAAAGAATAATGCTAAATAAAAGGAATTCCTTTTTCCCTTTTTTCAGGCAACTTACCAGACAGATTTATCTGAAATGGCAACAATGGAAAATACCTCATATAACTTCATTTACAGCTATTTCAACTTCAAAAATAATTTTCGCATGAAAATGCAGTACTGCACGACTCCCAATGCATTGAATAGTAAAAAAAACTTTATTCTAATATTACCTTAATCCTAGAACGAGATTAAATACTTTAATGTAGTCTCTAGGGTAGTAACAATTCAACAAAGAATGCTGCTGGGAAAGTACAAGGTTCATTGACCCATAACAAAACATTTAAAAAATAGTTTGTTTAAAATGTTTTTGTTTTTTTTAACCCTGACTGCTAAGAAAGCATGTGCATACCAGGGGACTGGCAGCTTTCTCTAAGAGATTGGTAATGAGGATTAATTACTTATTAAAGGGGACTAGCACATCAGCATGGTTAGAACCAGGGACATTCCCGTTATGAGACCACTGCTCTACCACTGAGCCATTGCATCTCCTTAATGTTATATTACTGACTCACCACAAAGTTTGGTATTATCTGATAATCATATCAAGCTAAAGAGACCTACGATCAGACCAAATAATCAAGGAAAATCATAAGTTCAATCAAAAATTTATGTACAATTTTCGCCTTGTCGCATCAAATGACCAAATACATTGGGATAACCCTGATACAGTAATACTAAACACTTCCACAGCAGTGAACTGTATTATACAAATTATAAATTGTCCTTTTGTTCAGAAAACCAACATGATTACACAGGGCTTGGGTGTAAAACGTACATTGTCGAAAGACTGGAGCAGCATTAAGCTTTTTGAAAGTTACAAAATATGAAAATTAGGCACAGATATGAAGTTTGATCGAGTTAAAAGAATAAAAATTAAAAAAAATATACACATCAATCATAATTCTCTTTAGAGATTAAGTACAATTTACATATGGTCAAAAAGATCTTTACAACAAATATTTACTACACTCCGTCCATGATTTTTAAATTTGTATCAGTGTAAATATAACCAAGAAACCCCAAATTGCTTAAGTCTCTTGGTGCTTGAACCCGATTGCAAGAAAATAATGAATTTTGGCTTTCCCCAAAAAATGTCAAGCAATAACTGTCTTATTTGATCATATTTATTATTTCATATGGAGTTGACATGCTTTCCTTTTTCTTCCTCTTTCAAAATACAGCCTTATCCTTTAGGATTGGGATTAGGATAGGATCCTTTATTGGGATTAGGATAGGATCCTTCAGGAATACGGGTAGGATTGTTGTCTGAGATATTGAAATATAGAAACTGAAAAAATTTGAAATCTAATATTTCAAATTACATTTCACAATAGCAATATGCATGAGTTAACATGAAATGATATTAAACTGCATTCTACAAATATAAATTTCATATTCAAGAGCAAGATATGATTATAAGTCTACCTCTTTGGAATCAGTACATAAAATTAATCTTTAATGATGGATTTTGACACTGCATTTTCAATTTATTCTAGGTAATATGAGACAGGCCTTTCATAGTTTTGGGTTCCTGTTCGACTGCGCTGCGCCCAATGGCGGTACAACCGGTATGCCTACGGGTGAGGTGAGTCCCAGCTCACGCTGTATATCACGTAGGTTCTCACTGGTAAGGTTACGAACGTCCTGCTCGATGGCTGACATGTCTTCAGAGTTTAAATTGCGGACATCCAGCCAATCAGAGAGCAGTGAGGCAGAGAGAGGGGCGGAGTCACACCTGCTGCTGTTCGTCAATTTCCAAAAATGAGAAAGGGAATGAAAAGGAGAGAGAGAGGAAATAGATTACTAAATGTGGAGGCTACTTTAAACAAAATTGTATGTACAAGTGCTGTGGAGTGTGGGGTCAGTTCCAACACAAATTGTCCATGAAACAAAAATTCTCCATGCATATTGAAATGAATCATCCATCACACAAATTTGTTATGTTAATGTCTAGATTTGACAGACTATTTATTATTTACTATTTAAACAAAACGATATTGCAAAATTTAATTTTTTTGTGGACAAGAAACTTAGAATTTTGTTTTTTTGTCGAAAGCTTTCATTTGTATATGTTATAATGTTATAATTTACCTGGTTTCCAAAAGTATCTCACACTCTTTGTTTTTCATCATAGAGTAAAACTATGAAATGATGACGACAATTTTCTCTAATTTTCACTCATTTTTATCCTCTAAGGGTCCTTCAACAAAACAAAATTGCTCAGATAATGGCAAGCTTGATTCTCATTTTGAAGCTTTGCCAGTCCAACTCTCTCTGTCCAATTACAAAAAGGTTTCAATAATATTTCCTAGGTTCTAAGGAGTTGATTTTAACAAGGATCCACTTCGTTTATCCTAAGCAGTTGAAAAAAATACTTACCTATCATTTATTTGGGCATTAGGGTCAAGAGATTCTCCCATCAGCTCCTCAATATCAAGGCTGAGTCCATAGCCACCTCCATCTCCCTTAGGTGTGACTGGTAGAGGCACGGATAGAAGCGATGGTAACGTGTCTTCCACCACGGATCGAGAAAGCTGTCTGATGATGTTCGTGATGTCTGATGATGTTGAATCATGACGTCTCACCAGAGCTGGGTTTTGCGATCGATCTGCCATGGTGGAGGTGTGGTTGTTCAGTGAACCTACAGGATTGGCTTGGGAAGTTTTGGATCTGTAATCAGGTGGTGATTGTTGCAAGCAGGATGGTGGGGATGGGATGTGGCTGGGTGGAGAGGGCGTCTGTCGATCGGAGGGAGTGCGGTAGAGCAACTGCTGCTTTGGAGACCGTTTAGGGCTGAGGAATACATCACTGCCGGAGCGATTCCTTGATGTCGACACAAACATGGGCATGTAGGGCATGGGTTGTTGGTTTGTCACTTGCATGTTTGAATCGAATGTCAGTTCTTCTCGGGCATCACTTCTTGCACCCAAAGGAATTCTGCTTTGGACAGAGTTGCCCGTTTCACCCGTGCTCTCGACATTTAGTGAAAAGGGTGAAACTGATGCAAAGATACTATTCCCCGAAGGCAGGTCTAGCTGAGAGAGGTAATCAGGGGATTGCAGGTAACTTGCTTGGTTCAGTGATGATATCTCTTCAAAGAGAGTAGGACTTGCTGTTGCACCAAACTTGGGAGATTCCATCAATGTCGCTGATACTCTCAAACCTTTCAATACATTTCTACTTGAAGAGTCTGCTGGTTCAAATTTGGTTGAATATTGCACAACGTCAGATCTTTTGGGATCATTAGGCAGCAGGGTTTTAGCTGCTGGTTCATATGGCACATCGGATTCCGACTTGACTCGTCTGGAATTTTCATCCTGAGACTTTATAGCAGCAGCTTCTTTTTGCTGCATACGATTCCATCTCTCTAACATGTTCTTGTCCTCCTCTGTCAACAGTGCAGGAGGCTGCTTCTTCTCTTCCTTGTCGTGACGATTCTTCTTCTTCTTCTTCATGGATCGCCTAATCTTCTGCTTGCGTTTCTCCTCGCGTTCCCTCTGACGAGACAAAGCCGTCACCGGCATCTTACCTCCCCCTTTGCCTGGTTCACTGGAAGTGGATTCTAAAATAAAAGGAGAAGAAAAACATGCATTACATCAAACGTACGTTTGTACAAATATCATCATCTGAATGCATGCAAAACAGAATTCTATATTCCTTAATTGTATGGTGGTTCATTTCTAGTATAGAATAAGATGTGTGTGTGTTTTCCTCCATTACAATTCAGTTCTCACTTTGGTCATTGAAGAACCTGTAAATTGGATAATAAATAAAGGGTTTGAATAGAGGAAATACAGTTCAAAATATCTTGTTTTACCTTTTAGTCAAAATATGTTGATGGGGTTTAAAAAGACAGACAATTTTTTTTCCACCTATATACTACACATGAATGTGACAAATGAAAACAGATGCTCTTTGGTTACAAAAGTCACTGTGTTATGTTTCTACATTAAAAATCCCCTTCATCTTAAAAGGCAATCCAACCCTTGTAATAAGAAACAGAATGGCAAAATTTTGAAATGAATCGACCAATAGTAAGGAAGTTATGAATGTTTGAAATAAGAGATCACTAAGTCTATGCGAATCTCAAATTGGTAGTTTGGTCAGTGGATTGTGACGTAGGACGTGGATAACTCTCCCATTTGCCGTGTAAAAAAATATCATTAATTTCTGTTTTTCTTGTAAGTTCCTTCTCCCTTGGCAAGTTGGGGCACTGCTCAAAACATATTATAGATAGCATATTATTATAGGTCCTCTGAAAAGAATAGACCCTCCTGAGCCATACATTTGTGAAAAATTTAAATTTTAGTAATTTTGTATGTTGGAACAGATGGGAAAGTAGTCCGGCACTACATCACATTGACGATACCGCTTCAGGCAATTTGAAGTGCCCATACGTATAGTGATTACAACTTTCAAAAATTCATAACTTTCTTATATTTAGTCAGATTTAATTGAAACTTTCATCAGTTTGCTTCTCTGATTTTTCTGCTTTCTTTTAGAGTAGTTGTCTATTTGGGTTGGATTTCCCTTTAAGCCTCCTTCAGATGCAAAACCACTGCATCTTTTTAAAAATGATGTTAAGTGTACATGTACATATGCTACCCATTTCTGTATCTTATACTACAGAGCAAAGTGAATATACATGCACATGACGTTTGTTGGGCCCAGTCACCATTTATTTACAAGTAAAAAAGAAAATGGGGTAGCATTTTTTAGGCGATTACCACATCGTATCTGAACGAGCCTTTACACACACACATCAAGGTGGGTAAATCATGCTTGAAATAACGAGGAATATCACACTTTCCCAATATTTACTGTGACTCACCTAATCTGTCCTTTTTATGATTCTTCAGAGCAGAGTTCATGAGAGCTGCTTTGATGAGAGCCTTTGTGTCTTCTGAGATTGTCTTCTGACTGGTGCTATTGGAACGATCTCGCTGACCATCTCCTTCTCTATTGCTTTAAAAAAAAAAGTTCAAAAGTAAAGTTATGACAGGGATGGGTCTCTATAGGTTATGTGCATAAATCCAGTTTAGATCTTTACCTGAAAAGTTGGCAGAAGTACCTGTCATATTTGTGTACAAGGAAATGTTACGTAAAATGTAGTATATATCAGAGTAAATTACTGAAAACTAATACCACATGCTTCAAGACTATTACTCTGAATCTCTCTGAGGTGCATTCCTTAAAAATTGAATCATTCACATCATTCTCAAGTAATCTTGGAACTTTTTTTAAACAGTGTATACCATAATTTATAAATCAAGATTTGATCAATTGATATAAAGTAAGACTCAAGGATGGTTTAAGTCTAGAGTGACCAATTTCCAGCAGATCCTACAGTATCTGTAGGAATGACAGATTGAAAGTTAAAACTACATGTATATCTGTTAACATACCTTGCATGAGGTACACCTGAGGTGCTCCTTGGACAGTATCATTTCTGTCTTTCTCGGAGGTAATTTCAGCTTTACTAGATATCTGTTCTTCAATGAGGGGTGTTGCTTCTCCTTTGGCACTTTGCATTTCAATATCGCTGGAAACAAGTAGGGACGTTGTTCCTTGGCTGTAAATCTTTCCTTGGGTGGGCATTTTGTCTGATGACATAAAGAATGATGTCACAGAGTCCCCACTAGTGGACTTGGCACTGGGCATTTCAACGTCGCTTACAGAACCAGGCACTGAGCCCATGTCAGGTAATCCAAGAAACACATTAGATACTGGAGTTGGATCAGGTTTTGAATCTGTCTCAAACTGAATGCTGCTAGGCTCCATGGGAGGTTTGAATATTTCCGGGCTGAGACTGTCAGCTGCTACAAACTTTGGCGACAGGTCGGTGAGTCCTCCGAACAGGGGTGAAGTTTGTGAAAGGCCACTCAGCAAGCTTTCTCTGATGAGAGGTGAACTAGAAGATGGTGGCACGCTATCACCGTCACTGTCATTCCTCACCTCACCCACTTCTCCTTGGGGGTCCTTATTGAAAGATGGACCTACTGTCTCAAGAGTTGTCCTCCTTGATGACGGTCCTACGGTTTGGAGAGTGCCTATTTTACTTGACGGACCTACAGTCTGAAGAGAATGCCTGCTGCCTGTAAGACCAATAGCTTGAAGACTACTAGATGAAGGGCCAATAGTTTGTAGGCTTCCACGATTACTAGATGAAGGACCAATTGTTTGAAGGCTACCACGATTACTAGATGAAGGACCAATTGTTTGAAGGCTACCACAACTATTTGATGAAGGGCCTACAGTTTGGAGAGTGCCATGATTGGTGGCTGGCTGTGTAGCTGCAACAGGTGTGTCAGTCTTTGGAACAACACTCAACAGTCCTTTACTGACCCATCCTTTGGGTTTATTGTACTTGAGGATCATTTTGCCAATTTGCTGTTTGATCTGTTCCCTGCTCATGACGTGGCTTTCAAAGGAAAAGTCAAACTTTGGAAAACAGTCTGGCTCATCATCGGGACTGTAGTAGGTAGCCAGAAACGGATGCTGGAGTGCCTTGTTGACTGTTATGCGCTCTGATGGCTCAAATATAAGCATCTTTGCTAGCAGATCCAAGCCTTGAGGATCTCCTTTAGGGTACAGTTTAGACAGGTCTTTGGGAGTCTTGTTGGCAAAGTTCTTCTGGAAGAAGTTGTACAGATGATCACTGCTTGTGGATTTCAGCATGTGGGTTGGAGGCATGCCAAGGACATCCACTATGAGAGAGAGCTGATCAATAGGATTCTTTCCTGGAAACATCTGTTTCCTACCAATCATCTCACCAAGAATACATCCCACAGACCAGACATCCACTGCTAGGGTGTAGTCATCTGAAGAAAACAGAAGCTCTGGGGCACGGTACCACCTCGTAGCTACATACGAGGTCATGAACATTTTCTTCTTATCCGTGCTAAATGTGGACAACCCTCTTGCCATTCCAAAGTCTCCAACCTTCAGTTCGCAATTCTCATTGACTAACAAGTTGCTTGGTTTCAAATCCCTATGAATCACATCAGCAGAGTGGATGTACTTCAGCCCTCTCAGGATCTGATAGAGAAAGAACCTGATGTGCTCCAAACTGAACGGTTGATTGGAGTGGATGATTTGATGTAAGTCACTTTCCATAAGGTCAAAGACCACATAGACATCTTTCATCTCTGACAAAGGTTCCTTGGGCATGAGGATCTCGGATGGCGATGACGTTCTCATGCTTAAAGTGACGCAAAATCTTCAACTCTCTGAAGGTCCTTTTGGCAGTGGTGAGCTCATCAAAGGAATTTGGAATCTTTTTGATGGCCACCTTCTCGCCATTCTTCTTATTGATTGCTGAACAAACAACTCCATAGGCACCTGGGTGGGAGGAAAATAATAAAATATTGTGTTATTGACATGTTCATGGTCAATATAAACATTATGCTACTATACTTATGACTAAGGATAGTTGCGAAGGTATTTATATCAACTTCTCTCTTCCAACAATTCCTCCTAATATACCTTAAAATTATGTTCATAATAATCAGCTTTAAACTTTTTAAAAATTATATATTGAAACAAGTACATGTATGTACCACATTGTTTAATAAAGATCTGTAACGCTTCATAAGAATGTGTCAAAACTATTTTCAAAGTGAAATGTTGGTATGCTTACATAAACATTGGAATTGGAAACCTCTTTGGCAAACTTGAAATACAATAATGTTGAATAAATTATATCCTAAGTTTTGAAATTTTGAATAGATTTCCCTAAAGGACTAGAAGTTATGCTAATAGTATTCGCTAAGACCAATGCCTTCCAATACCCCCAAACAATACAAAATATTTTGGGATATGATGAGTTGAGTAGAATTCAAAACTATGTCTCATTAACAATTTTTCATCCTGAGAAAGTAGATAAAAAAAATTACAAATTTAATGAGTTCCTAATAATTTTTGCTTTCATCAAAAATCGTTTAGCATTTCTCGCTCCATTTAATCATTATTTTTTTGCACTTTGTTACATGCGTGGTGTTTTGGATGTTTATTTTGGTGTTTATTTGATGTGTGTCCGTAATCTTTCTTTCTGAGCATATCGAAACAACCAAACACGGTCGTTGATGCATCAATCTATTGTTTGGTCCAGGGAGTGAGCACGTGTCATGAATGTGTAATGAATATTCATTAATTTTACAAATGACCGACATGTGGTATTGTGGTTTGTTGAGTCCGAACTACCAGGCGCCGTAGCTAGTGAGCAAGCCATTCATCACGCAAGCCGCAGAGCCACGACCTCGCCATGATGCTACCTCATGCATCATGCATTTTGCCACGTTTTACGTGATCCCACGTGTTCACCTCAGCCATTCATATTGTACGAAAGTGCGGCATGAATTTGTGAATCATTCATAGCGCTGTGTTGATCGACGAGGCGCAAGCTAGCTAAGCGTGGCATGCATGGACGTACTTTGTTTACTAGGTGGTACCTACCGTGTATCTAGTATTTGGTATTTGTCACTGTACTGATCGTTGAGCGATCGCGAGCACAAGGTTCATTCAATTGGCAAAAGTTTGAGTTCAGAGACCCCGATGTTCATCTTCCCATTATTTTAAAATCATGATAGATCGTTTTTAGTGTGTGTGTACGTGTTTTTGGAGTTCTGTTTTAAGCCTCTTTTCATGAACATGATTACATGATATGTCTTCATCGAAATGACTGAAAATATGTGCAAATACGTGTATTTTCATATTACGGTTAAACGAAACTGCCCGTATAGAGTTAACAGTTAAACATTTAGCAAAATAAACGTAATGACTCAGCCACTCAGGCCTAGTCTGTACCTGTTCCAATCTTTTCCAGAGGCTTGTAATTTGAGTTGGCAATCTCAAACTTGACATCCATGCATCTGCCCTTGAAAGCAAGGAGACTCCTTGACGCAGCGTGCTGCATTATGTTGGTTTAGTTAGACTTCATCCAATTTCAACTAGAAAGCATAGCATCAGCCAGACCTAGAAAGAAAAAGCAGATAATTTACAAATGATACAAGATATATGAAATTATGATGACGTACTGTAGATCTAGACAAAGGCAATGGCAATAAACCGGCAATGCCATCGCCATGGTTTCCTAGGGAGTCTATTTCATGACATGAGTTGAGACATGATATTAAAAATTATTATTGATAATGCCAGTTTTGCTTCATCAGCTGAACTGTCTTCTAGCCTAGTTGCACTATTTAGAAAACAAACCCAAAACTGTGCTGACTACATAAATATTTGTAAACTAAATTAACTTGCTGCCCATTTAAAATTTACACACTCCAGCAAAGCATAGAGAGTCATACTCATAGACAGAAATAACCGTCTGGTTACTCTGGTATGGGTCATTCTTTAATAAAACTGACATTTGTTGACATGGTCAGAGGAGCCAGATGCAATCTCAGCTGAACAACCGTCGATATCAGACTCGGAGACTGAAGCTTTCTTAGTTTCGGTCTAAGAGAGTCAATGCTAAGTAATGCGTATTGACCTCTACTGCTCTAGCGCTGCACTACATGTTAATAGGCAGCATTTTTACACATGAATAGTCAATAAATACACTTATAATACACAAATGCACACAATCATGCCGATGCGGCTGTAAGCAAGTTTGACAGTACTACAGTAGACTCATGATTTGAATTTTCAAATTATTCTTTCTAACAATATTCAATAACATCGGTAAGTTGAAAAAAATTGTATTTTAGTCTGCTTTTTAATTTTAGGTGTCATCAATTGTCACTAAAGTACCGATTTTTAGTAAAATCAGTTGAGTTTTGTACAGTTGTGTTTGAAATGTTGAGAATCAATAGAACAGGTTTTAATACACAGCCAGGATAGTGATGCAGCTATGTGTGAAATTTACACAGTAACAAATTGGGCCGATTGAATACACTACTCACTAGTCTAGAGACTAGACATCGAATGATACATATGGGACCGAGGTAGGTAAAATTGTAGATAAAACAAGTGCATGAAAGGTTGACAGTGAAAAAGACACATACAATTTGTTTGAAATGATTATACAATGACCAAAATTTTACAAAAACTAAAAATTCTCACCTTAAACACGGAAAATAACCTTAATCGGGTACATTCTAGGCCGAAGGCAGTGTGCGTGCAAACGAATTACAGACAACTCGCCACAAAGACAGCTCGCCACAAGACATCTCGCCACAATAGCGGGGACAACTCGCCACAGGCGAGTTGTCCAGGGTGGGGTGCTTTTTGGGACAACTCGCCACACTTTTTTCCCCTCATGATTTCTAGATCTAAAATCCCTCACCTTAGATGAAATTGTCATTGTATGTATTCATTATGCTTTTATAAACACAGTCACGACAGGAAACATGGAAATTGTGAGTATTTTGAGGGCTGTTCTAAAGAATCAAGCCGATTTACCTTGCAACAAGAATATATTTTTGACAAACCGAAGGCGTACGTTCGCCGGATAACTTTTCGGTATTTAACTTCATTTTCTGCCTCAGAAAACTTTTTAATGGTAGGAATATGCTGTTAGTTATCTTTACATTCCAATATTACCTTTCCTCTACCCCAGCGGAATTATCGCTTGCCTCAAGTTTATTAGTAGACATAAAAACTTTTAAGATTGTGCATTCGCTCCCCTTCGACTTTCGCTGTGGACTGCGAGTGTGAGCTAGTCCCGTACCGGTACCGTGTGTGTGCCTGGCCGGAAGGCCTGGCGGCGGCTGGCGCAAAGCCAAGGGTACCCGGCGGCACACATAGCTGCATCGCTATCCTGGCTGTGTAATAAAACCTGTTTTATTGATCTCAACATTTCAAACACCACTGTACAAAACTAAACTGATTTCACTCAAAATCGGTACTCTAGTGACGATTGATGACACCTAAATAGCAGTAAAATACAATTTTTTCAACTCACCTAAGTTAGAAAGAGTAATTTAAAAATTAAAATCGTGAGTCCACTGTCAAACTTGCTTACAGTTTTATCGGCATGATTGTGTGCATTTGTGTGTTATAAGTGTGATGACTATGCTGTCTATTGGCACATGGTACAGCGCTAGAGGTCCCCGGCACCCGAGACTATTATCTTGAAATGACACTAGTACAGCAGTGGCGGATCCAGGGGGCTTAAGTATTTAAGATCAAGTAGAGCAAAGCCCCGGTGGCCTATGGGGTCATTCCCCCGCAGAGGGTGACACGTATGACCGTAATTACCACAAATGCAAATAACCCCTTTTGCAGTCAATTCCAAGAACATTTTGTCCCGGCATTTTGTGAACTTTAACCCCCTATTTTACGTTAAAACAAGGACAAAATCGTACTTTGAAATACCCCTATTTATAAGATTGTAAGGACAATTTCTCAAATTTACCCCTATTTTACCATAATTCAAGGACAAGACATTGATACCTTTTTTCTTCTTCCCGGTTTCTCTTTTCCCTTTTCCTGACCCCTATTTATCAATTTCGAGGACGTGCACCTGTGCACCCCTATTTTCTTTATTTCGAGGAATATTTTGTCCGCGTACATTGCTTGCAATTGACCCCTTTTTCCGCGATTTTGGTAACGGTCATGCGGTCCCTAGCGAAGCAAGTGGAGCGTAAATTGGCATAGGGTCCAAGGGCAAAGCCCCGGCGGGGCGCCCCATGAAGCTCAGGGGTTTTAGGCATTTAATGACGGTACGTCGGATGCGGCATCCAGGGGCCCGCCTTAGGGCACCTGGTGGGGTCAGGGCGGATCCCGGAAGCTCAGGGTTTTAAGCATAAAATTACGATCACATGAGCATCCAGGGACCGCCTAAGGGCCCTTGGTGGGGTCCGGGGACAGAGCCCCCGAAAGCTCGGGGGTTTTAGGCATTTAATTGCAGTCAGATGAGCATCCAGGGACTGCCTTAGGGCCCTTGGTGGGATCCAGGGGGCAGAGTCTCTGGAAACTCAGGGGTTTTGAAAAAGTACGTTAAAGAGAAAGAGAAAAAAAGAACGATTGGCCTGCTAGTGTCGCAAATGAGGTATCAAAATAGTGCTCATCTGAGCTTAATCAAATGCCTAAATCCCCTGAGCTTACAGGTGCTCCGCCCCTGCACCCCACCAAGGGCCCTAACGCGGGCTCCTGGATGCTCATCTGACCGTAATTAAATACCTAAAACCCTGAGCTTCTGGGGCCCCACCCTGGACCCCACGCCAATTTACGCTCAACTCACTTTGCTCGCATCGCTCTACCCGATTGTTGATACTCCACTTCAAAAACGTTCCGCCAGGGGCCTGCATGTTACGTGTAAGAGTGGTGGCGATGCATATTTTCTTCTCCTCCCCCTCTCCGGATTTGTTAAGGGGTGTTTAGCCTATTTTTCAGTTCAACTTAAATCTTTAATGACATGCAGGAGCGGTGGAACGATATGGAAGTGGGGTGGGGCCAATAAGCTCAAAGGAGCTTTACCAATGAGCCTAAAAAGATACCGGTAATCACAACACTACTACTAATTTACTACTACTACTACTACTACTCTACTTTACTATACTACTACTACTAATATATAATGATGATGATGATGATGACAATTTAACGACGACGGTGATGATGATGACGATGACGACGACGACAACAATAATAAAAAGTAATAATAATAACTGCAACAAGCCAGACATTGTCGTCAGGGACAACACAGTAAATATCATCGAGGTCACCGTTCGCCATGACATCAACACCTCAAGTATCAAGACCTCAGAATAGAGATCGAGAGGATGTGGAACGTTCAATTCAATTCAATTCATTCATTTTATTTAATTTCATTCTCCATGAAAAATATTAAAACATACAAACATGGTATAGACCCTACGGATAAATTAAAGATTGATAACAAGAAAAATGAAAGGGAAGGAGCAAACAAAATGTTATGGGAATGTGGGGTTAACGAAAAGGGCAATTAGCCTTATGAGCGTCAACCCCGCCTTAAAAATATACGCTGTATTGTTGAGAAAAGGAAAACAGAGAAAACCTGAACACCAATACAAAAGAAGACGGAAAAAAAGGGAAGGAGAATTAGGGAAGGGAGGGGAATACATTAAAAAGTGAATTAACTGAAACGTAACGTCATTTAGTTTTGAGATTGAATACAATGATAAAAGATGGGATTTATACAATCGTTTAAAAATATTCATTGAATTAGAGTTTTTCATATTAAACGGGATATTTTTCCATAAAACTGGCCCTTTGAAGAAAAAAAAGAATTAAAAAAACATTTGTACGGATTTTAGGAAAATAAACATTACAAGCATTACGAGTTTCATGAGAGTGTATTTCATAATTGAATGTAAATTTACATGACATGGACCTTGGCAATAAACCATTGGAACAATGATAAACATTAATATAGCAATATTACAATTATTTATATCATAAACATTTAGAAGCTTTAATTGTTGAAAAAGTGGCGAAGTGTGGGCATTGAACGGGGCGGATGTCACTCCAATCATCATCAGTCTGGACAGCCGCGGCTGCCGGGCAGGGAAGCTTCCGGCCAGGCACACACGGTACCGGTACGGGAGAGCTCACACTCGCAGTCCACAGCGAAAGTCGAAGGGGAGCGAATGCACAATCTTAAAAGTTTTTATGTCTACTAATAAACTTGAGGCAAGCGATAATTCCGCTGGGGTAGAGGAAAGGTAATATTGGAATGTAAAGATAACTAACAGCATATTCCTACCATTAAAAAGTTTTCTGAGGCAGAAAATGAAGTTAAATACCGAAAAGTTATCCGGCGAACGTACGCCTTCGGTTTGTCAAAAATATATTCTTGTTGCAAGGTAAATCGGCTTTATTCTTTAGAACAGCCCTCAAAATACTCACAATTTCCATGTTTCCTGTCGTGACTGTGTTTATAAAAGCATAATGAATACATACAATGACAATTTCATCTAAGGTGAGGGAATTTAGATCTAGAAATCATGAGGGGAAAAAAGTGTGGCGAGTTGTCCCAAAAAGCACCCCACACTGGACAACTCGCCCGTGGCGAGTTGTCCCCGCTATTGTGGCGAGATGTCTTGTGGCGAGCTGTCTTTGTGGCGAGTTGTCTGGACCCCGTGCAAACGGATGGACTCGAGTATAAATACAACATCGTTTCTAAAAATAGAACTGCCATAGCTCGCTCACAACCAATGAACGAAGAGCTGCTTTGACAAAAGGGAATTGCGAAACTAAATTAAAAACGACTCCACCCTTTTCTTGGGCTATAGGCCCTGTAAATGAAGAAAAAACAAAGAATCACAGGAATCTAGCAAGGCCCGATAATTGTCTTTTAATAATTGCCTTCACAATTTTATTTCCAGTGTATTTTTCGCCTTACAAATCTTATCTATTATTATTAGTAGTAGTAATAGTAGTAGAAGATGAATAAAATGAATTGTACATTTACTTTCCCCCTCTTTTATATGTTGCATCCTTGGGTACTTCATGTGAAGATAAGACCTGCATTATGTATATTTCCCATATCTTTTGCTCTTGAGCATTTGATTTCAAGTGGATTTTTCGCCTTAAATACCTTATCTACTATTAATAGAAGTAGTACTATAGTAGTAGTAGAAGAAGTATCATAATTATTGTTATTATATTATCATCATCACGTACCATCGTCATGATAATCATTTTTTATTATCATTTTTATCATTATTGTTATTATTGTTATTGTCATTATTATCATCATCATATAGTTCTTCCACATACAAATGTATCCCGATCGAGAAGCTATAAACCATATATATATATATAGGCCTACATTATTAACTCTGATTATACCATGATTATACTAAAACGACAAAATGAAACGCCTATAGTCCTATTATGTAATTGACATGTCCGCCTGAATTACTAATGTGAGTCTTGTCAACTTAATTATTCCGTCTGATTAAAACTTTCACATTTTTACTCATCTGACATGCATTAATATTGAACCTAGCCCCAACCCGCTAATATTGAATTGCTGCAGTTCAGTTAGGCAGGCACATGCAGTGCACCCTAAGGAATTTAGGTCCACGTTTTCTTGCCTCACCCCCAGTAGACGGATTGATTGATAGGCCAATCGCTATTTATTAATTCATTAGATTCGTTGCATTTAATTTTGTCAGAAAACGATATTTCTTTGATTTTATTTCCGGTATATTTGTGTTTTGTTTTTTTGTTTTTTGGAGGGCTATTATGTTTATGTCATAATTGATTGTGGTACTATAGTGATGTTATCTGCTATGATTTCTCTCTCTTTCTGACAGTTTTTCTTTCTTTCTTTTTCATTTTTTTAAACCTATAGACAGTGGCGTAATAAGCAAAAACTTTTGGGGGGTCAGAACAAAATCCTTATCACCACCAAGTAGTATAATGCAGTGGCGGCGGAGCGTCTTCCAAAAGAGGGAGGGGGCACCAACAAAAAAGGGCACTTTCTGGAAAAAGGGGGCACCTACAAAGGGAAACATCAACAAAACCTACACCATTTTTAGACATTGGTATACCCCTTCATCGTCATGATTGTGATTACACTACCAAGGATGATATCAATATTTTTTTCTTTTCTTTTCGTGGTAGGCCTACAAGGTACTTCTTAATTAAGCAACATAATGTGCAGTTGGATGTGATGGTCTGAATAGTAATTTTAAGATTTGTGAGGTCCCAGTGCGAAAAATTACATTTTATAAAGAAGACCGAAAAAACCCTGATGAGCACAATCTAATGAAGAAAGACTGAAAAGTTCTTTTATAAATAACATAAATATACCATCTATAAGCGAGAGAGCGTAACTAGCGAGCTCTATAGGGAAACTTAAACAAAATTAAATTCGGGGTGCATGTTATGGAGAAATTAGGAAAAGAAGGCACTTATCAAAAGGGAAAAGGACAGTAATTTTATTAGAAAAGAAAAGGTGCTCGTGTCAAGGGCAATTATCAGAGCCTTCAGAGGTGAAAATGGCACTTCTTGCAACTGAAAAAGGACAGGCTCAGAAATGAAAAAGGGCACTTGTGAAAATGGAAATGGGGAATCTGTTGAAGGAGAAGTGCACCTTTCAGATTTTAATAGGGGCATTTATCTATTATCAGATGTTAAAAGGGGCATTTTGAAAAGGGGGAGGGGCTCATATAAAAAAAAGAAAAAGAGGCACTCAGTATCCGAAGGAAATATGGTACTTGTTAGAAAGGAAAAGGGGCACTTATCAGAGGTGAAAGTGGCATGTAAGAGAAAGGAACGGGGTTCTTATTAAGAAGGAAAAGTACACTTATTAAAAAGGAAAAGGGGCAAGAGTCAAAGAAAAAAAGAGCAAAAATATCAAAGGTGAAAAGGGGAATTTCTCGCACCTGAAAAGACGCATACTCACCAGAGATGAAAAGAGAGGAAAAGAACAGTTATTAGAAAAGAAAAGGGGCACTTGTCCTATGTAAAAAGGGGCTTTTTGGGGGTACCGGAAAAAGTTGGGGTACAGTGCCCCCACCGGGACTGCCACCTCTGTCATAATGGGCAAAAATGAGAGAAAAAACCCGGAAAATCATGTTATTTCAGCAACATTTGTAAATCACTGATATCAAATTAGAAATAAACCACGTTTGAATTTTATTTGGGGGTCAACTGCCCCCAAGCCCCCCATTCCCCACCCCCATCAGTAGGCCAGTGCCTCAGAAGTCACTGATCTCAACGAAGAAAAAAAACTTACTTGTATTTCGTTGAGTGTACATAATTATGTACTACAAACGAGGCAGTAGAGGACGCTCTATGACAAAAATATATTTGTAGTGCAGTACAGCAGCGCAGTGCAGTGATCTGTACTGTATACAGTATAGTAGTAGTAGTAATACGCACGTGTACTGACGCGATCATACCGACAGTCTATTTTCTTGTAATACTTTTATGTTTTGACGTGAAAATCTTCTATCAGTGAGTTGCCACCATGCCTATGGGAACTAGAAGAAGTTCTAGACTGAAAGTTGGAGGAACAGAGTCGGAAGGAGACCAATCAGACAGTTCCAGTAAGTGTAATCTTCCTTTCAGAGATTCGTACACGTTCCACTCAGCTCAGTCTCAATGACAACGGAACGGAGCTCTGCCGCTGCGCCGGGCCGCGCCGCCCCGCCTGTGGCAGATCCATAAGTCCAGTGCAGAGCTAGATTCGCGATGCAGTGGTGCAATGGTGGAGCTTTGGTCTTTGGAGATATGGAGCACGATCACCATTCATTCCATTTCATGGCATGAAGCCATGATTACCACTGCCAGTTTGACATGGCATATTATTGGCAAGTTTGCCATATCATCATATGCTCTTGACAAGATTGAAATTGCTTGAAAGTGATTTGCATTGTATTTGTAATTTGTATGGATTTTCTAGTTCTACCTTTCACTCTTCCTCTCCACTCTCTAAGTCTAACTTAGTCTAAAAAGTCTCTTTTCCATTCATTCTTTTAAAATTTTATTCCGCTTCCTTCACTAGCTTCAGTTTGATTTCCCCTCTGTCAAGTTTATGTTTCCCATTTCATTGAATTTGAAATGTTGTTGGTACTATTATCAGTGGAAGTTTATATATAGACTAGGCCTACAATGGCTACATATTATATTTCTCAAGACTCAAGTGGGCCAAGATCTAGACTCTATAATAATATCATCAGTAGGGGCGCTGGTCCGAGAATAAGGATTGTCTGCATAAACGAGGATTGTCTTCGTAAACGCGGACTGATGCGTCCTCAAAAACAAGGATCGTCTGCATTTTCGCAGACGTTTCAAATTTTTGATTGGCGCGTTGGCGATGCGAAAAACGGATTCCGCAATGATTTTCTTGATGCATTTTACATTGACTTTGTACAGAGACCTTCAGTTTCAGTTTTCAGTTTAGTTTATTTCATTTCCATTTTTTCTAGTTTCATTGCAAACACAATACAATTCAATATGCAGTAAACAATAATTGTATAGTATACAACATGAATATACAAATCAATATACAACATACACATTATTAGCGAAAAATCCTCGGGAAGACGGACAACCCATAGAAGTAGACTGTGAGCTAGGGTTATTTTCTTAAGCGGAATCCATTTTTCGCATCGCCAGCGGGTGGTTCGGTAACCCGAAACCCGCAGAGCGCCGATAAAAAAAAACGTCTGCGAAAATGCAGACGATCCTTATTTTTGAGGACGCATTTTGTCCACGTTTATGAGGATATCCTCGTTTATGAGGACGATCCTCATTCTCGGACCAGCGCCCCTACTGATCATTGTTAATAAATAATACTGTAATGAGTATGAGACTGTATTTAAAAAAAGCTATTAATGTTAAGCTCAATAGATCTTTGAGTTGCATGGAGCTTTGTTGATCATGATGACATAAAATTTGCTATTCAGATTGCCTCCACCTTTCTGACCCTGTGTTTGTTTATCTTTTCTATCTAAACATGCCTCTTCCTTTTAATGGATAAACCATTTGTCCATGGTTCACTACTTCATTGTTACAACTTACAAGTACTATTGTTAGTAACATTTTACAATATTAAGTGACTTTCTGCAGAAATCTATTTATGTTTGCTCCAACATAAGAATTTATATTTTTAAAAAAGAAAGAAAGAAAGATATTTCATTATCATACCTGGAATCTCCCATCACAGTGTATCCGAATAAATTGCATTTACCTGAGCTCTTTGTCAAGAGTAGATTTTCTTTATCATTGCCATTGGTAATTAGTACCGGTAACTGATTATTTCCGATAAAAATGCATAGCTGTCTTATACTTTCTGAAATATAAATTTATATTTACATTGATTTACAACTTTTTTTACAAATTCAATTTATCCAATGCAAACTGTTGTATTCAAGCCTTAACCGATAACTGATTGCCTTCAGGATTCAGATGTTCCCTGTTTTAAGCCTATGGGAATTGGAGAATTCAGCGAAAATTTGGTTAATACTCTACTTTTATACTCACTCCTTCCAGTAAGTCAATCGAGCCCAAGAAAGAAGGTTTCACGATCTGCTAAGACTAAGAGCAAGATATCTGAGGAAAAGATCAAGTCCATTCCAGAAGAATCATTGAACTCTGACAAAACAGATGCATCAACACCTCTAGAGAGCAAAGACAATGTATCATTGGACAAAGATAATCGGGGTCTAAAACTCCTCAACCATTGGACATATCTTCTGTTGCAAGTGAATCAGTGAAATCTGAAGACTGTAGTTCAGACTCCAAGGAGAAGTCTGCGGTAAAGACTACTACCATGGAGGTGGCACCTTCAAAGAAAAGGTCTGCAAAAGAGACTACTACAACAGAGGCGATACACTTAAAGGAGAAGTCTTTAGAAGAGATAACAGCCCCTTGTGATGTCATCAGGAATGTGATGGAAGCTTATAAGCAGGAATCTACAACACAGAAGAGGTTCAAGGGAATGCCGAAGTCAGGAAGGCCTTGGAAAACTGAACAGACTGCTAGGTGGGTATATGCAGGAACAGTTCTAGAAGATTTTTTTGTTTTGTGGGGGGGGGGGTAGGCTTTACAGGGTTTGAGGGAGGGGGTGTGCTTGAAGAAATTTCAGGGGAAATGGAACCCTTACCCCATCCCTCTAGAACCACTACTGGGTAGAGGTAGACTAGAAGATAACATTGAGTTTCTAGGTCTTTGCAAACCAGAGGAAAATGGGTACCGTATAAAGAAGTAAAGAAACATGTGATGGCCATTATCCATAGTGAAAGGGGCATGCACACAAGATACATATTTAAGGTCCAAAAAGAAACTGAGTTAGATAAAAGTGTGCAGTTTCTTGCAATCCTCATACTTTATGGAGTTTACATAAGTCCAGATTCAATATCAAGTTCCAATTTTGAAATTATATATTAATCTCTGTTTAGCTGTAGAGTGTTTTGTTTTCTCGCACAAGAGCAAATTAAGCTTAGGTTTTATGAACTCGAAGTATAAAATTCTCACTGTAGATTTTCTGTCTATTTTTATTTCAGGTTCTCTGACATGAGAAAAGACAAGCCCCTCAAGTCATCATGGCAACTCAAAATGGCCCAGAAAGCGGAAAAGTTGTCTGTCAGAAAATATCAGCAGGGACTGGAAGATGCCAAGAGGCAGGCAATCCTAGTAAGTCTTCTCCTTCTGATCATTGTCAACAGCATTTCTCTGTAAATTTTTTATGTCAAATCTTGGGACATCCCAAATTCCCAATAGACTGGCAACTAATATAATACTGACAGTTTCGTTCTTGTGAACGCTCCGTTAACTTTAAGAAGGCTAGTGTGACGGACATCGTCAGGCTCGTAGGCTGCAGGTCTCTTGTGCCATTGGTCTCCTGTGCTGTCAGTCTCTCATGGGCTTTCGATCTTATTGGCTGTAGCCCTAGAATCAATATATCTGGTATATTAAAAGTAGTTCTTTTTGTTTTTATGTAGATTTGTATAATTTAAGAGATTGACCCTCTCTCCCTTTGCCAACAACATATCAATTGGGAGAAATAATCAGAAAACTATGCTACCTTGTATGGAAGTAGGACTAATGGAAGTCAAAAGTTTTCATTACAAACTTAAATTGAGCAGACTAAATACTTTCATATTTTATTTATGTTCACCCAAATTTCTCTTTTAACTACGGATATACATGTATAGCCAGTTCTGCACCGAAATTTATAAAAGACTTGTCCTTATTTCGGTTTGCTATGACAGGGAACATGCTTTCACTAACATGATAAATACAATTTTCAGAATACCCTAGGACTCACTTGAGATATATAATTTGGAGTCTATTGTCGATTTTTTTGCAGTTGAAGAAGCAGCGTAGAGAAGAACATCAGAAGAAGAAGGAAGAGAATCAGAGGAAATCAGAAGTGGTTCAAGTTGTAAGTCTGCTCACATTCTTGGCTTTTTATTCATTACAAGATCAGCCATGGAGACACTGACCATTGGAATCACTGTAAATAATTATAGAACATTGTAGCCAGTATACAAAGAATGGGGCCAATGAGTACATATATGTTGTTTAATGTGGAATATCTTTCCAGATATAGAAGTTTGCAATTCTCTAAAATAGGCTGAATATCCCAAGATCTTGATTAATCATGAAAAGAGAGTGCTTTCCATTCACATGAGGCCTAGCAGTCTCAGCTTTACATGTTACAAATTCTGTGACAATTCCACATAAAAGCATGACATTTATCATCCTCTGGATTCTTCCTTAAAGTAGACATTAATTGAATATTACAAGTATGGCCAATAATTTATCACTAGAAACCAGGATGCTTGCAGATGGCAATTGTGTAAGCTTTAGGTCAACTGCGTATTGGACAATAAAAAAACACAAATAAAAGCACCTCTCGGGATTAGGGATATACAAGCACATCGCCAGAAAATTTAGCTGTGTTTTAATGACGTCACATGAGGGACCAATCCGCAGATGACGTCCTAAAACTAATGAACATATTTTGGAGCAATTTTTCTCAATTATAAGAATTTGATCGATTTTAAACATGAATGTATTTTAAACCATTTTAAAAGGGAAGTGTTGCTGATGCTGATAATTACATTTGCCTAGAAACATTCAGGGCAATGATAAAAATGATCAAATAAAAACCACTGAAATATCAGCCCACTTTCAAATTAAAAAGCCTGCCAAACGATCGAATGGACAGTGATTGTCCCTGATTGAAACGCTGCACATGTGTTGGTGTATGCAGCTGATTTTCAATGGTGTCTTTTTTTTTTTACAAGCTTTAGTGAAAATCCCTACTGATTTCTTTTTTTTTTCCTGCATAATGCTGCAATTTTTCATCAAATGAAACCGTGTCCAAAATTTAGAGTAAGGCAAATGGTCAAACAGTTACAATGATGCAAATAAGCGAAGAGCCTTTGAAACAGGCCTTGAAAATGTGTGCATTGTTATGGAACATCTTCTAATTTGGTCCCTTGCATGACGTCACAAACCTCGGCAGTGTTCAGAGAGCTCTTCAAGTGCGAAAGTGGGGCCGTATTTTACTGTTTTGAAATAATAATCTTTGCTTTGAATATTTCCAAGCGGGGAATTTTGATAAACTTGTTGGATCTAATATTTCCTTAAATGCAATGATACAAATTAATCAATATTTAAGGTCACAATGAACCTCTACTTTAATGCTATACAGAAAAAATCTCATATTCATATTGTCATCAGGTATGTACTGTTAATTGCCTGCTTATTTTAAAGGCCAGGTTCATTGAAATTTGGAAAAAAGGCAAATCACACCTCTACAGATTGCTGAGAACATTAACAAAATGACTAAAGTACTTTTAAAGCCCTCACTATTGTGAGGAATAAATTAATTGCAATTTTGATACCCTTTCCAAAACCCACTCACAAAGTGAAATGACGGCGTTATTTACATGCGATAAAATGACGTCACATTATGAACAATCTGCAATCACACATTCGGGACAATGTTGGATACCCATTGCAATTTTTAGATATGGGTTAACGTTGTTTGTATATTTACCGCCAGTTGTGATATTTCCTTTATTTTAGGCACTTTGAATGAGATACACTGAATAAATAATACTTTCTACAAATGTGTATCCGATTTTTATGTTATTTACCGTCACATTTGACCATAAAAATCGGAAAATAATCACATATTCTGAGGGCAGCTCAGCGTGTATGTGTCGGATCTGGGAGTGCCTAAGACATTTTGCATGCTGAACTAACGACTCTTCTGGGGCAAAATATGCGACAAGTTTACATATAATTGTCCAAATATTCATTACGAAAATGTCTGATTAGGCCGATTAGTTTAGATTTTTGATAGATAAATGGGGAAAGTGGAAGTCTAGAGAAGACTTAGATCAGTCTGGTTCGCGATTCACAGCTAGCTTGATCAAGCGCCGGGCCGGCTGGCCTGGCTGTGATATGCGGGCTCATGTAGATACGCAGCGACTGCGGCTGCCCCGACAGCTTGTGCTTGTCCATCGACTTCGGCAAAATCTTCCAGATCTTCTTCTAGGTCTAGATCTCCCAAATCTCCATTGTCGTTGTCGTTGTCCGAGGTACTTCCTTCTTCTATCTCCTCAAAACTCAAATCAAGTATGTTTTCGTCCATATTGATATTTTCAGGGTGACTTTGACAACGTTGGGTAAGAATGGGTACGGTCCTCAAGAGTCAATGCAATACATGTGAATTGCACACAAACTGCATCGCGCACCGATCAGCTGAGCGGCCCATTGTATTAATTGTTCATTGTGCTACGTCACTCAAAAATCACCTGACTTACGATGTTTTCAGGGTCTCGAGTGGGGTGATATTTCGTCAAGTTTAATCAACTTTTATAATTTTCGCACGAATTTACAAGTTACACAAATGTGATAGTTTTACTCAGTGTAATGTTCTGATTACAATGATACCAAATTCAGTCGATTTCAAAATCAATGAACCTGGCCTTTAAAGTTCTCAATTATAATGTCCAATTTTATTTACTAGTTCCATATTTACAGTTTTGCGATTCTCAATTGTTGTGCCTTGCTATTTTAAATAAAACATGTAATGTGTGAGGATTCCCATTTGCTGGACAATTCATCTAAAAAACAAAAAACAAAACTTGAAATGTTCTCTCAATTCAACTTGATATCGAACATTTGCATGTAAACCACTATTTCTTTGTACTCTATAGGATAACTCTCATGTCTTTTGATTATCCATTTATTTTTACAGATAAAGAATCCAGCCAAGTTGAAGAGAATGAGGAAGAAGCAACTTCGTATGATTCAGAAGCGACCGTGACAGAAGCCTCCCAATTAAGAAATGATCAGGAAACAGAAAGGGACTTTCTGATATGTGTATATCGGTCAAATTAGAAAGAGAGCCCAGCCACAGGTCATGCAAAGGTCGGCAATTCCACTCGGGGAAAAAAATTGTTCAAATTTTCTTCTTCATGAAGTTGTTTTTTCATGAATTTTGTTTATGATACAAATACATTCATTACACAGAGCAGAATGAAAAATCCTGTAACAGATATGTTGTCTTCAGATATAGTTTTGAAATACATCTGCCTAAAGAATGTAGATGTACATTATAATCATGATGCTAGTTGTACTGCATATCCAGGCTTATTTTTTTTGTTTTACGATAACTGCTTTTTTAACTAAAACAGTAGAAATGCCCATTTTAGACTACCCCCAAAAAAAAATGGATTGCTAAACTCTGTACCCAAGGCCTGATAGCAAACAGCTACAGTAGTAGATGATGTTTGTAATAGTTGTCTAGTAATAACTTCTAATACATCCAGCACTGAGAAGTAGTTAAATTGTAAGAATTGTGAAGTTTTATAAATATAAAGTATAATTATCACAAACACAATTAAAAAAACATTTGCCGTTATGTTATGTTATTTTCTTTGGAACTGTTATTATTGCTCTTGGCTGGTGTGTGTGTTTGTGTATATGGATGGGTACCGAGGACACTCATAAGAACTGTACCTTAACTTCGATGACCACCCGCAAAACAAAGACGTCCTTGGTTCGAGAATCCTGTAAATTGTTCAAAATTTGAGGCCCTTTCATATAGGGGTACATATATTTAGGTGCTCTATTGGCAGGGGAAAAATAGGTCCTTGGTTATTCAGTAAACGTCCTCGGGATGTAATATTTCTACAAACATGTATGTCCTTGACATGTGCTAACATCATGATGTGTAAATACAGGTCCTTGATTTACACCAGAAATGTGTGTGTGGGTGTGTGTATGCTGTGGTCCTACTACCCTATATATCATCCACTGAGAGTCTGAAGAGCATTTTTTCATATCACACAGGGAACCCAAATCACACAAAAAATGTTTAGTCCGTTTTGAGCTACATGTTTGGTATCCTAATAATGCTATAATTGAATTATCAGTTGCAACAGTTAAAACATTGCTGCTGTAAAGATATATATTGCAAGTTCCAAATATTAAAAAATTGTTCTTGAATTGAAGCAAAAGTGACTTGTTGTTAGATGGGTGAACACAACTTCACAAATTTGTCATGTGCTGAAATATACTTAATGAAACTACCTTTCCCTTCCCTGCTCTTTTATTGTTTAATTTGAATATCGTGTATTTTTAGGAAATGAATTCTCTCTTCCAATGAGAAGAAACAATTTTCTTAGGTCAACTGCCCCCTGTGTAATGCTTCTCTCACCCTCGGCAGACGATATAATAATGCACACATGTACACATTAAGTATTATATATTCAATCACACCTTCCTCCCATCAACTTCATCTACATCAGTCAGATTTTCAGATGACGTAATATTAGTTACAAGATCACACATTGCAAGCAAAATAAATCCAACAAGAAGAGTCATTTATATGTAGAAATCAAAAATGTTATTTACTAGAATACTAGAATTGGATCACAATCATGTTTTCACCAATAGGCCATTTTCGTTATGTAATCAAATTTAATGGACAAATCTTTGTTAAGTGAATAGTTACAAATTATTTTTCATTCGCCTGTTAAGAATAATTGAATTGCAATAGTCAGAATGCGAATTACATACATTCTGTGTTGTTAGGTAGGACAAGCCATAACGAGGTATCTGTTATAACAAGGTAATTTTGCTGGTGCCAAGGACCTCGTTATAACGAATTTCCACTGTATTGAAATACAATAACATGTATTTGTAACAGGTGAATGGAATAATTTTTAACATGGCACTCACCAAAGATTTATGCATTCAATTTGATTACATTACGATAATGGTCTATTCTAATACAGCTACACTTATTGATAAACATCTGTACAGCATATATTTACACGGTTGCCCATAAAGTTGCAATAAATTTTCTAACCTCTTTTCATGAAAATGATCGTGACAATATGATTTATGTTTGATAGATTAAGTATATATCTTTTTAGAACTTTATTGATCAATCTTTATTGGTCAATCTTTATTGATACATAGCACACATAATATATTTAATAATTTCTGTAAATAAAAAAGGGTATATCTATTCCACAACGAATGCAAATGAATTCCTGAGATTTGATGATAAAGGTGTCCAAGACCTTGCAGCTACTTACTTGTGCAAATGCAAATTTGACCAAAAAGTGTTCATCATTTGTATGCATTTCTCTTCTGTGTAGCTACTACAGGATCCCTCACAGGATCAACTTTTAATCGGCCAACACGTCTCACAAATATAAGTCCTATCATTCATAAACACTTTTTTGTTGCAGTTATAGGGGTATTTGAAGGCAAGTCAGTCAGAAATATGACACGGGAAGATGGAATGTTCTATCTTACAGACACAAAAAAGAGTTTTGCTAAAAGATGACCATGGCAAAAAAATAATATGTGCTGATTTTTTTTCTTTTTTCATGTAGATTGTACATATAATTAACCGAAGTGTTAATCTAGAACTTGCCTATTTTGTATGTAGATGATAAAAGAAATTGCCCTCACGAATTCCAACTTTGTCATGAGTAGGTTATCAATATTTTATGCAGTGTATTTTTGTGTTTTGGTTCACTCATACAAAGTCCTACATACATGTATATATAAACATCTGCATTTTTTTAAATTTTTTTTTTTTTTTTTATGCACTGATTACTACCTCCAACTACAATCATACATTATCTATGTCTTCTAATGAACTTTCTTTTTATGCTACCTTGCATAGTATATCCACTCACACTGACGGACACCAGACCGACAATCAGGCTGAACAGATAATTTACATTGCTTAAAATGGCCAAGGTTCTGTCAGTTTGGTTGTGTGACCGGGGTATTACTTTTCAGGAGAAGACAAGTTAGACTTTGACGACAGCCTTTCCTGTGTTAGCGCCAGTGAAGAGTTCAGTGAAGGCCTTGAACATGTTCTCAAACCCGTCGGTCCTGTGCTCTTTCACCTTCAGCTTACCCTGTAATAATGATAGAAAGTTTGAACCTTAGGTACATTTTGACCAAAATAATTTGTTGATACAAATCTTGACTCTTGAATCAGGACTCAGGTAAGAAAATGTGGAGTTGAAGAATATCACATTACAAAGAGCATAGGTATAGTCAATATGGCGGGATTCCCAAAACCATATTCATATTGGAAAAAACCCCCTCTGCCCCATTAGGGAGCGTTGGCGGGATTCCCGAAATCATAATTTTATTCCCGTGAAAAATTGATATCTGGAAAAATGTTGCCCTTCCTCCTTCTCATGACAATCCTAGATCTGCCAAAGCTTAATTGTATTGACAATAATATAATAAATTTTAGACATACACTGCCGATGATCTGCTGAATATATGACACTATATTCCTACCTCATTGACCCATTGGCTTAGTTGAGTAACTGCTTCTGCCCATCTGGTAATGTATTGCATCACATTAAAACCTTGCATCTTGAGATGATTTGTGACCATCACACCAAAAAGAGATGGCACTGTGGTAAAGAAACAAAACATGTGAACACTCATTAGTGGGCCCTGTACTGTGTAGATAATTTAATTAATTTATTTATTAATTTATTCATTCATTCATTTCTTGGTTAACAAGACACTATTTATTGCCTAAATGTGATTTATTGCATTTATTGCAATTACAACTCGTTAGATCTGAATCCTTGGTCATGTCCTGCCGATACACTTTGGAGCCAATTTGCCCTTAATATTGGTAAAGTTGAATGATGTATGGCACGAGGACGATGATGAGTGACTTACCTCTCCTGGCTTATAGATACCACTGGCATAAAGCCTCTGGATATCCTCTATTGCTAGCAGAAAGGAGAACAATTTCCGATATGCAACGTCAGATTCTGACAAGCGACCTTAATGGATGGAGCAAGATACCTGCATCTAACGGTAATTTCATGATCCCAAGGTTCTACTCTATACTCACACAGCTGTTTTTCTTTAAGATTGTAACCCGAGATGGATCCACAACAGGAGATGCGTCCTCCGATCTTCATGTTTAGTACGGCTGTTGTAGCAAACTCACCACCAACCTGTTAAAAAAAAAAAGAGTATGTTCATAGGATAATTTCAAAAGCTTATCATGATCCTTTTTTTCTTTTTCACTTTCTTATCAATCTGAATCTATTCAACAATATATTTGATATGAGGCATTGCCTTGCAGTTACATGGCCCTTTACAGTTTGCTCGACATGTATTTCGGCCACCTAAACCACTGATTTTTTTATGGGGGGACACAACCACGGCCTATACCACTTTTTATAAATCCCATTGTGTGCACCCCTTTTCAGATTTTTGACCAAAAGACATCCAAAAGGTTTGATATCCTTTTTTTTGCTTGTCCCCACAAAGTCCCGGATCTGCCCCTAATCAAAGAACAGTAATTGCAAATCCATGGATTTAGAGGGTTTATCAGAACATTAATCTTTTTAAGTCATAGCTCTGCCCTATCATTACGTGATTTGAATTTGCCAAATTTAGTCAATTAGTCTGATAAAATTGCGCCGGCCGAAAATTTGCTCAGTGGGGGGGGGGGGAGTGAGCACTAATTTTTTTTTTTTTTTTGAGAAAAGGAAAAGGAGAGAGATGGTAATGGAATGAAGTTCAACATCAGGTGTTTATGTCCCGACGATAAACAAAGCACACAGAAAGGGTCAAGAGAGATATACTCCTTTTCACAAAAGAATAATGTAGATTGGAAGTCTCTTTCAAAATTACTCTACAAAGGAATACCAACAGTTCTTTTCAGAACTACACTCTTCAACTTTTGTGATCTGCTCACAACCTTCTTGACCACTCTCTTTTTCTTAGCTCCTTCTATTTTACCTCTTTTTTGGTTTACAAACACTGAAAACAAAAATAATCTCATGTAGGTGTTTAATACAAAACTTTCCCATTATCCTTCCTTTCCTCTTCTCTTTCCTATACATTTTTTCTTAATTCCTCTAAACCCCTCATAAGCAAGTTTTATTGACAACAGAAGTTATCAACAGCCTTTTCAGTAAGGCTACCAGATGGTGTTACCGAAAGCCTGCAATCATGGGGCCTTACGTTGTCGAAGTAGATGTCGATACCGTCCGGAGCGAGTTCTTTCAGCTTGGCATCAAGGTTCGGTGTTGTCTTGTAGTTGAAGACTTCATCAAAGCCAAGTTCCTTCAGGTATTCCAACTTCTCTTCGCTTCCTGCAGATCCGATCACTCGACATCCCTGCCAAATAGGAAATTATTGATTTTCATGAAATCATGACAAAACTTGCTTCACGCAGAGAATAACCTCTTATATTCTCTGAGATAAATTTGATTCCGAGATGTAATTGGAATCATTGTCTATTAGGTTATATCCAACTTTGATTTGCAACAAATTTCTAATTGATCATCATGATCAAAAGTGATCCATCCAAAGACAGGTTTAGTGACCTTAATCTTTTCAAACTCTGTCTCTGAAAGTGTTTTGGTCTTCTGATTTCTTTCGTAGTTATACCATTTAACAGAAAGTGCAATATGAAGAAGAAAAATGTACTTGCCTTGATCTTCGCAATCTGTCCTACAACATTCCCGACGGCACCAGCAGCCCCGCTCACCAGGACAGTCTCCCCTGGCTTAGGGTCAGTGATATCCAGAAGACCAAGTATGCTGTAACACTGACATGTGCATGGAAGGAAATCATTTTTAAAATGGAATAACCCTCATTTTAATTATTATTTTTCAGGTCATTGTGAATATGGTGTATTATCTATAAGCTTCTTCTGAAAAAAAAATGATCACTGTAAGTCGTAATTAATTCAAAATCTCAGATTATGTTGGTCAATCATCCATGCTACCATGCTACAAAATACAGCACAATTTGGATATTCCTGCAATATTTGTAGTAAATTGTAAGAGATACAATATAGACAATGGGTTATTTCCCATTCTTGCCTCTGTCGATATATGTATATTGCTTATGAAAAGCAAGGTACAAGAGATCTTGTAATTTCAAGGCATAAATATTTACTTTTCAGCAGCAGAGAGTATTATTAGAGAGTCTGTGACCTGAGAGACAGAGAAAGAGAGAGCCAGAGAGCCAGAGATGGTGTAAGAGAGAGAGAGAGAGAGAGAGGACTGTTAAGTGTTTGTCACTAATTAAAGACTGAAATAACTCACTGTGCACAAAGATGTCTGACATGAAGTCTATGTCTTTAATCAGTTCCTTGTCCCCCTCTATCTGAATAGGCAGTACAGTGTTATAACTTGTAAGTCTCATAAACAAGGTATTGTCACAAGGACGAGGGAGAGGGGATGGGTGAGAGACGGGAGAAGGCGAAAGGGACGGGAGGAGAGAGGGGAGAAAAGAGGAAGAGAGTGAGAATGGTGGCAGGGGGAAGAGAAAGATCAAAATCTTGGGTTGGGGGGCGGGGCATCCTTACCCAGTCATACCCAGTGACCCGATAGTGTAAGACCTTGGTATCTCTTCAGGGAGTGGTGGCGCCTTCATGAGATTCTTGCCATCACTGACAGAGTGCGTTGTCCATCCAGTAAATGGAAGAGCCCATGTCCCTACTGGGAAATCTGCATTACGACTCTCGATGACCCTACATTATACAAATAGGAATATGATGATGTAAGTTCATTAATTAGTGAGTATTAGTGAGTATAAAATTAGATAAAACCACCACTTTTATTGGGTTAATCAATTCCCAAGTTTCGATATTGTTGTCAATGATAAAGCTTACAGAATATGTTGTCCACCTTTTAAGCGGTAGAGTCCTTGGTCCTACTAGGAAGTATGCATTGCGACTCTCAAGGAACCTTTGTATTGATAAATATTGAAGAAAATTTATTTTTGTTAATCTACCGAAAGTCATACTGATTATGAATGATCCTTCTATCGTTTGAAAAGTCATATAGCCCTAATTACTTATTTTCGTTATTTTCGTTGAAAACATTAACAATTTTATGTTTGCCTGTACATTCCCTGTACACCTAATTGTAAAGAAAAATCATACTGCATGAATTTAGCTTGATAACTGACAGGGAACTAACTTGATATAACTCAAGAAAATCAAACTGTATGGTAATGGTTTATAACCATAGAGTACCTTTAAATAAGTCGTCTAGTTGTTACTCCATTCATCCCCATAACACCTAAAAGAACTGTTTGAATACTATTCTTCTTAATTTGTTGTGTAAATATTACAGCAAATTACAGTTTGATCTTTACAGAATTGGTAAATATAGGACAGCTAGTGCACACATGGCCAATGCGTGTATTTGTTTATATATATATATACCCTCTGCATTCTGCAACATGACTTGCAAGAAAGAACAGAGCCATTATGTTGATGGCTCTAAATAGCGCAATCCAGTCGTTTCTTTTTAAATAATTATTTGCTTATGTTTATATGTATGTATAAATTTTTATATTTGAAATAAAACCAACCTAAAACCATATCTCCCAATTCGTATATCCTGTACAAAATTGATTCCTGGAGAAAATGTCTCCGGATCATATATCGGATGACCTCAATTTGACTTACTTTGCGACTTGTTGCCCAATCATTACAGTATCCAGTGGTGAAGTGGCGCTATACGGTCTACAATGAAGGAAATAAAGAACATTGATAAAGAACATCAAACAAAACGATATTAAATTAATTATCTTTAAAATAATTTCCACCCCCCCCCCAAAAAAAAAAAAAAATAATAATAATTTTGCATTACTAAGTATTATGATGTATAACTTTAAAGTGCTCTCAAATGCCAATTTTCAGCATTCTAAAATCACAGCTTTCTCGCTCGGTCGCTGTAGGCACCAAAAGCAAGGGGGCAGTTGTTTCCCTGTATGGAGGGTGTGAGGCAGAAAGTGTTTCTGCCCCCTTACAAAGCCCAATCTCTGCACATCTCCCTTGCAAGACAAAAACTTATGACATCAATATAACCATTCAAAAGATGGTCGAAAATACAAAGTGTCAACATGCCAAAATCTAAATAATCTCTCTGGGTTGCTACACTCCCTCACATATTCATAGAAGCACCCTTTCTTCCAGAAGCGCCATAACGAGGGGCAGATGATTCTCTCATCGAGGGGGTTCCTAAAATCCATTTGAATTTGATGGCCCTCAGAGTGTATGATTAGATAAGTATAAGCTCGTCAGAAGAAAATGCATAGGGGAGATTACCCTTCACAGAACATTAATGATAGTTACATGTTGTACATGGTGTGTCAATACATTTGAAGGAATTAAGAGAGGCTTACCTCATGTATGGATCCACAGAAAGATATTCGGCTTCCATTAAGATTTCTAAACAGGCGTGGTGGGTGTTCGAAGTAGAGGGAGAGATGGGGGAATATAGAATGAAAGAGAGAGAGAGAGAGGGGGATTGAGAGAGAATGAGAGAGAGAGAGGGATTGAGAGAGAATGAGAGAGAGAGAGTGAGAGAGAGAGAGAGAAAGAAAGTAAAGGAGAGAGATGGGAAGAGAGAGAAATGATATATAGAAAGAAAAGGAGAGAGGGGGAGGGGAGGAAGAAAGAATATACCACAAAGCAAAATGGGTGGGGTTATATAGATTCAAAGGTATATGTACATCATGAGAGCAAATTAAACATATTATTTAAATTTAAAAAATGCAATTGTGATGTCGATATATGGTGGTGATTAACACTCACTTAACACTTTTCCTTTTTTTTCGGGTAAAAAAACTCAAATGCAGCCTTGACCAAGAGTTCTTATATATCTACTATACAAACTGATTGGTTGTTAAAGGAAGATGTGATTTATTTTAAGTGCTTTTCAAAGTATATCAGGAGATTTTGGATATTCCACTCGAACATACCATTACTCCTGCCTCCTTCATCAGCAAGCTAGCTAGACCTATACCCCTCAAACTCATCATACTATTACTAGATGCTACTGTAGATATGCCTTTCCATATTCCTTCTACCCACGTACCCGTGAGAATCTGGAATAGATGATCATATATATATACATCGCTGTACATACACCTTCACTCGCTACTTTCCGGGAGGCTGCCATGCATCCCAATTATAAGGGGTTTGCAGCCTCCTGCTGGATTTCGGCTCCTGAGCAGCCATGTTTTTACTGCATATATACATGTAATCTCGAACTTTACTGTCGGTCATCGACTGTACATGCACCAATCCCATGTTATAGCTTCCCGATTGAGCTGCAAAAGGGATTACTACTTCAAAAGTTCAAGGCTTGACTGGCATGTATTGTATAGCCAATAGGTTCTACGGTAGTACGGTACGTAGACAAACTTTGAGTACAATTTGTGGTTCGAGTTTAATGCCTTTACTTAATAGTAGGTAATTAAGCTTACCTCCTTCTTTCAGCTCTGGAATATCAAACTCCTCTAGCCTCATATCACTTTCCTTCGGGAAACCATCGAAGTGTTTGGCCAGCATCCATCTCTGTCCTTTGCCAGGCATCTTGGAGGCTAATTTTAATCTATAGGGGGCAACGATCCTTGGCCTTGCAATATCACAGAGACAAAATGTATACGCTACAGACTACAGTACTCTCAGGTTTGGTGGTGCATTGCACAGCAAAGAACTAGGTTACTCTACAGAGTCTATTCCACACAGCACACAAAAGTGTTATTCATTGTAGATATCGTACCGGTAGGCCTACCTCGCATTCACGGCTGGTCAAACACAGTTCCACTGAATGGTCGTGCAGATTATACGATTACGCAATCTTTTATTGGCGTACGTCGCTGCACCCCAAATATAATTAAATTGCCCCGAGCCATTTGACGCGTTTCAATATTCATATTTCGAGTTCTCTATTTTAACATGGTTACCCTTAAAGCTGGAATAATTTTCTCTAACAAGTTTTCCAAATTTCCGGACAGTGAGGTGCCGGCCGGCCAAGTTAATCTTCATCTTTATCTTATTGAAAATAACATGTCATTTCTTGCTTGCTCGATCGCTCGAGTCGCTAGCTGATCGCAAAATTCAGGAACTTGAAAGTTGATATTTGAAGAGGTGTCGCCCTCCTTCAAGTGCCTGTTCAAAGAAAATCACAAATATGGCAAATAACGTATCACTATAGAAACTGGTAAGCTAACAGATGGCCATATCGATCGTACAAGTTTTAGGTCAACTATATACATATCGGGTGATTTATAAAAATACAAATAAAAAGGATAGGTGAGAGATTCGCCAGAAAAATAACGATGTTTTAATGCCGTCACAATATGAACCACTCCTGCCCAAGCAGACGACATCCCTTAAAGAATGAACATATTGCAATGCTATTATTTCTCAAATTATAATGAATTTAGTGTATATAAATGTCAGATGGAATTTTACACCATTCAAAAAGGGATTTGAAACCGATTCTGATAACTAAATTCTTTTGTTTGTAAAAACACTGGACAGTGGTTAATGAACAATCGAAGAAACCACACTTTCAAATTTAAAACCGCCCGGAATGATAGCATGGACGCCTGGACGGCATTATTTTGTTCCCTCTTGAAACGCCGAACATATATACCGCGGTGTATATGCAGCTGAAAATACAATGGCGTCTTATTTTGTTTACAAGTGGCGGATTCCTTTATTTTTCATCCTTGCATTTTTCATCAAAATAATACCATGCGCGGGGTTCAGACTGAGGCAATAGATTAAACATTATAGTCTGAGGGTAGTGAAGTAAGAGAAATAACTGAAGAGAAGATCATAAAACAGGCACTGAAAATGTGTGAGATGTCATATGGGACATTATCCGCTTGTGCAAATCATGTTCAACATGTGACGTCACACATCTCAGCAGCGATCGGAGAGCTTTTCAGGTGCTATGCCGGGGCTGTATTTAAGCGTTTTGTAATTGATAATAATCATTACTTCGAATGTTTCCAAGCATTGAATTTTGATAACCTTGTAATAATGACATTGACAATAAAGTTAGTTTTTAAAATCAATGAACTAGCTTCTCTTGAATTCAAGAAAATGTGCAGTTACGCTAAGAAATGTTCACTTCAAAACAGGTCAGAGCAATAGCGGCTAGAGACACAAGGAATCGATTTCTCTCTCTCTCTCTCTCTCTCTCTCTAAAAAAGTATATATGATCAGGAGCGCGAGGGGCGGGGGAAGGAGGAGGGGTACATCTTCCAGAAAAAAATAGATTAACTGCCCCAGAATGTATTAAATGATACATTTTTTATAGAGGTTAGGTTGAAATATGATGATCGAAATTGTTCTAAGGCAATATTTGCCAATATTTATAATAGAAAATAATTTATGGAACACCATAATCGAGGGTCTTCTTAAAGCCCCTCTGTACTAGGTTGGCCAGGAGGGATTAGAGGGATTAGCGTGGTCACTGACAGGTGGTTATCTCATCAACTCAGCTCTCAATTAACATAAGAAAAAGAGGATCACGGGGGACCAACAGGCACCGCTTAGGCATTGTTTTCTATATATAGGGAGCAAGTAGCTACAAGTAGTACAGTGGTGCTTTAAATTTAACACTTCTCGAAACAGATTTTATTGATTCATAAATGCAATCCAGTCTGACATCATGCAAGTATAACTATAAGAATAAACTTAGAAAGGAATTCGTTTACTTTCAAGAAAACCATATGCGTATTTTCTAATCTATTTCTCCTTCCCCATCCCCCTCTCTTTCTCTTTCTTTCTCTCGTTCATCTTGTTCTCTACCTCGTTTTCTTTTTCTCTCACCTCTCTCTCTCTCTCCCTCTTGTTCTTCTATTTTAAATACAATGTACCATTCCACACAACCCCCATTCACATCAAACATAATGTATTGCTCATAAGCCATACATAATCAAATGAATAACAAATATAAAATAATAATACTAATAAAGAAAAATACAAGAAAATTTTAGTTTTTACGCAAAATCTTCATTTTATTTTTTAACACTTTAAAAAAAATACAACTTCTTCTATTTTCAATACAATGTACCATTCCACACAACCACCATTCACATCAAACATAATGTATTGCTCATAAGCCGTACATAATCAAATGAATAACAAATATAAAATAATAATACTAATAAAGAAAAATACAGGAAAACAACCCAATAAAGTATCTTTCAGTCATTATGATAGACAACTTACTATAATATCGTCTTGTGAATTCATGTGTGCGCTTCGTATAGGTTTCTGATTGATTCTATATTTCAAAAGTGTAAAAAGTAAAAGAGACAATTAAACGTATTTTGTTTGGCATACAATGTACGAGAAAGGTATATATATATATATATTGTTATATATAATTGTTCTGCGACGGAGGAGATCTAGAAAATAGACTCGACATAAAATTAAAAGAAATCCGTTGACAATGTAATGGTGTAATGTTTTTTTTTTAGTGTGTATGTGTGTTGAGTCTTTATACATATACATGTATAATTATGTTTAATCCTGGCGGAGACATTTGCACAATCTTACTCAAAATGGAGGATAGCGATTAGTCTAAAGTTTACTTCTTGACACACCCATCGGTACGGTGTGGCGTCAGTATTAATTACCCTGAGCTAACTAGCTGTGTGAGTACCGAAAACGATTAATGAAAATCAAATCATCCACTGAAGGAAAAAGTTGAAAGGTGTTGACTTCTACATAGTATATAAAACTATGAGAAGAGAAACACCATCGACACACTAAGTATGCAATGAGTTAGTTGGAAAACCTATTGATGCTTCTGCTTTCAAGAAATCGGATTTTTGTTTTCGAGATTGCGTCAGCAAGAAAGAAATGATATAAACTAATCATCGGTGTTGTGATTTCTTGAGAAATTATGTGAACCTTTTCTATATTGGCCTAACCACTCTCCATACAAGGGGGATAGGGGGTAAGTTAGACTTTGACGACAGCCTTTCCTGTGTTAGCGCCAGTGAAGAGTTCGGTGAAAGCCTTGAACATGTTCTCAAACCCGTCAGTCCTGTGCTCTCGAACCTTGATCTTACCCTGTCGCAATTTAGAATGAAAATTAAGAAGGAATTGTTATTTTCCACTGTCGCCAAAGATATCGTTTTGTCGCTATATTGTGTAAACACTGACGACATGTGGCGCCACGTGTTGTGGCAGTAGAGAATGTTACAGTCCAATGATCAAACACGTAGGCCATGTTCAAGTTAGATTGCATCAATATTTCGCACATCAACACACTAAGAAATAAGGGTACCAATTTGCACCCATAGGGGTGCAGATCGACCTCTGCTACAATAGCAGCACCCCCATTTGGAGTGCAAAATTGCACCCTATAGAGGGCACAGATGTGCTTTGTTACACTTTAAGACATTAAAGGGCAAGTCAACTCCAAAAATAACTTACTTTTAATAGAAGTAGAAAAATCAGACAAACCAATCGAAAGAAGTTTGAGCAAATTCGGATAACTAAGAAAGTTATGAATTTTTGAAAAAGTATGTAGAACTATGGAGCAATGGAAATCACTACACAAATTGCCAATTTGGTTATCAGTTTGTGACGTCATGTCCTCACTACTTATCAATTGCTTTATATAGTTTAATCCCATTAATTTCCCTTTTTATCCCCCAAAACTTGATTTCCCCAGCCTTTGCCCAGGTTATATGATTTGTATCATATTGCGTGCATGACATTTCCAAAGATCTGTTATGAATTTTGAAGAATTGATACTATTTTCTGAATATTGTATATTCCTAATTATTGATTTTTATATAAGTAGTTTATCAAAATTCAAAATTTTCATGATTTAACTTGATAAAAATTACTCTATGTTAATGCATCCACACAAAAACATTACTATCAATCTAACGAAGAAATAAGATTCTTAGGGGGAAAATAGGAAATTTATATTATCAATGTAAAGAAAATAATTAGTGGATAGTGAGGACATGACGTCACAGACACATGAGTGAGTTGCCAATTTTTCTAGTGATTTTCAAAGTTTTCATGTCATTAAAAATTCATACCTTTCTTATTAGTTATCCGATTTTGCTCAAACTTTTTTTGATTGGTTTGTCTGATTGTTCTGCTTCTATTGAAAGTAAGTTATTTTTGGAGTGGACTTGGACTTTAACAGACGTCGAGTCCGCTTGCGTCTTTTTTTAACATAGGCAAGCCATCCTATTAATTAATCAAAGCGGTTTGGAAAGAGGTCCCAGTCAAAGGGTTGCAACTAAGGGTGCAAATTTAGGCCGCTTGTTAGATACTGCACCCTAAAAGGAGCAGATCATCAGCACCCTCTGCCAAATACGCGTAGGTGGGTGCACCCCAATTGCTCCATTATTTCTTAGAGTGTAGCTTGAACATTACCTACAAAAAGTGGAATGTATTCGCTCCTGTCAAAAGTGTTTATCCAGAAGCGACGACAAAACACTAATTTATGCGATAGTGCGAAATCGATATATGTCTTGGCTGGTGAATTTAAAAACATATTGTGTTTACATAAATATAATAGAATCTTTGGCTGTCGAGTTAATCGTTCAATTTAACCTAGCTCATAGGCATCGAGTGTATTTGCCCTGAATTGTAGAATAGACTACCTAATATCTACCAGGAAAATATTTATAAAAGAAGGACTTCATAATATCGACGGTATTCTCTGGTTCAAGGCAATCTACATGAATGCTGAATTGTTCATCTGAAAAGCTCATATTTCATATTTTCTCATCCTCTTTGGTTTGGACCAATACGTTTGTTGATATTATTATCCATATCATGACTACAATAATTATCACTTTACTTGTTCGCATTATTACATAATCATTACGATTAATTATCATTGACCACGGGAATAGTAATTAAGCAAATGTTAGCATTGTGATCTCAGTTGTTGACAGTGGCGTCCATTGTCAGCCAGTGGTACATTAGTGATCTCAAGTGTTACTTGGATTATTACTTTGACCAAGATAATCAAGTTAAGTTTTTTGTTTTCTTTCTCACCTCTTTGACCCACCCTGCCAGGGCACCGATGGCTTCGGCCCAGCGTGGTTGGTATCTGGTAACAATGAAACCTTCCATCTTCAGCTGATTGAACACCATCTGGTAATAGATAGCTGATACTATGGAACAAGATCAAATATGGATTGTGTACGAGAATCGGGTAGGGTCAGATTTTACGTATTGATTTATAAGAACTAAGCGAGACGACTACCCATCCAAAATAAATACCCTAATAAGCAATATGACCCATTAACTGACGACTACCCTGGGCCACGTACTACAGCATCGGACCTCGGACAACTACTTATACAAGGCCAATTACCCCCGAAAAACTACCCCTAAAATATCACCCTTTGGAGTATTAATTAATCATGGACAACTACCCTCTGATGAATTTACTCCAGTTACCACCAGATTACCATCTCGGAAGTAAAATTTAGGGGTGATTTTAGGGGTGCAGTTGTCAAGGGAATGAAACTCCAAGGGGTGTAGTTGTCTTAATAGTTACAGAAAATTGAAAAAGATTTAGACTGGGTTAGGATTAATACTGTGCTTCTAAAGGTCACTTTGCCCGCAATCTGGTAATGAACAAGCTTGGTAAGATACTTGCCATGATTTGATCAATTTTACCTAGCCCCAGACAGTGAACTAGATAACGTAGGGTCTACTAAATACATATTTAGACAATAATGAAATAACCTGACCCATCACTACAGGCGCAGTGAAGGTTTCTAGCTTGCTTATGGTTTACTAAGTCAGGGTTGCATCGTAAGTTCAACTCACGTTTCTCAGGTTCTTTCAAGTTGTACCCTGAAATGGATCCACAGCATGCGATACGACCAAATAATTTCATGTTGAGGACAGCTGCCGTGGCAAACTCACCACCAACCTGAATGAACATTAAACACAGGGGAGAATTTTTAATACGTTTTCGACTCCAGTTATTTTCTTATTTTCATCGCAAAGATCCTTTTCTCTCCCTCCCCCCTCTCTCTCTCTCTCTCTCTCTCCTGCTGTAATTCGTGTGGTCAACAGCTCAGGCGAATGTGCCGAAAAGTTGAACAGGATACTAAAAACTCACTTTTTTGACAGAAGATTCTGACCCGATAACACATAATAATTATCTAGGATGGCAATCGCACCCTTTCCCTTTTTGGGTATTCCAATTTCTCAGTCACACTTAATTAAACGACCTATTCTTGGCCATCCTTGGTAATGTAAGTTTTTGATCGATGTATGTCGGTCTGGCGTTGGTCTTGGTGGTGTAACTAAGGGATAAAGTTTCATTCTATGCATGTCTCTAATGGAATGGTCTTTGTTTTCTATCTGCCGCTTTAATTATTTACTTCAGTGGATTCTTAATTTATATATATATATATATTTTATATTATAATTTGCCTATCGGAAAAGAAATCAATTCATTGCCTTACGTTGTCAAAGTAGACGTCTATACCGTCTGGAGCGAGTTCTTTGAGCTTGGCATCAAGGTTCGATGTTGTCTTGTAGTTGAAGACTTCATCAAAGCCTAGTTCCTTCAGGTACTCCAACTTCTCTTCGCTTCCTGCAGATCCGATCACTCGACATCCCTAATGAATACAAAATGATTGAGACACTGCTGAATGCAAAAAAAAATAACAGACATTTGTTCCTCCTTTATAGTTAAAATTAATCCTTTATATTAATTTATGTATGCACAGTGATTTCCAAAATGTAGTTTTCTACATTTTTATAAATAAATAACCTTTGACCTGACTTGTAATCATAATCAAATCATAACCAATAAATACACTACTCTGCAACATTTCTGACGGTATCAGAAGTCCCCGCTCTCCTTAATAGTTTATTCCAACAGAGTTCATGTATTTAACAGTGATCTTATTGCTATCTGTTTAGTGGTATTCTGACCTTACCAGTAGCCATTCCCCCTCCATTGTCTCTCCTGGCTTAGGTAACATAATTAGGTATAACAGAGTGAACTAACCTCGATATTAGCAATATACCCTACAACGTTCTCGAGTAAAAGAGTGGGTTTACCTTTAATTAATCTATGCAATATAATATACTACGACGAGTAATATACTACGACAATCTGTCATAAAGAACGTTCCCGACGTCTTTTCTGCCTTGGGATCACATAGATCGCATTGGCCTACACTAAGCAACAGAGTGGATTTATCTTGCTCTATCTGTCCTACGACGTTTCCAAGAGTAAAGGCATACAGCCTCTCTCAATGGAAGCTTCTCTTGGCCCGGAATATTTTGGATAAAATATGAAGAATTAGCAGAGTGTACTAACCTTCATCTTAGCAATCTGTCCTACAACGTTTCCGACGGCACCGGCAGCTCCACTCACCAGGACAGTCTCTCCCGCCTTGGGATTACAGATATCCAGAAGACCGAAGTAAGCTGTCACACTACATGAAGGGAAAGTCCATAAATAGGAAGAGCCAAGGAAATTTGGTATTGGTCTTTTTCACATCATCATAATTTATCTTACACCTGTATCGAAAAATTAAGTCAAGAGGAGAAATATATAGCACAACAAATTTGCTACATATGGACCTCTAGGAAGAACAAAGCCATTATATTAATGGTTCTGAATAGAGCAATCCAGGCAATTGTTAATTTGAACATTTGTTGATGTTCATAACAAATTATGAATGTTTATATCTTTATAAGGAAATTAAAACTAACCAACAAACCAGGTCCTGTCTCGTTAAGAGTTGCGATTGATCTGATGCGATCCCAAGTATATATAGACTAAACTTCTACTTTAGAGTAGACATGTAGCACAACACTTATATTGAGACACGGGCCCTGTGTCATGAAGAGTTCCAATTTGATCCGAAGTGATCGCAATTCCTTCAATCAATAATCGAAACTAAATAATTACCCACCTCTCAAGGCCTATGATGTAAAGAGTTTTGATTAATATCAATCACACGATAAGTTGCAGTCGACATTATTGAGACTTTTTAGAAGACCAACCGTGAAAAAAATAAAAACGACTTGCATCGGTAATCATGCATATACTTTTTACTTTATGAATATTAAAATACAGTACAGAGAGCTTTAAATATATATCTTTTCTGTGTGATATTTGAGGTAATCGGAAGCCTGAAACTTTTATAATTTTGGTTGATTTATCATGGTTTATGTCAACCTGTTAATATCATCAGAATAAATGACGCAATGTAATATTTAACCGCTCCAACCCTTGCACATACCCAGGCATCCCGATAGACCCGATGGCGTAAGATCTAGGCACATCCTCAGGAAATGGCATCTTAACGAGTTCTTTTCCATTTTTAATTTGAACATTTGTTGATGTTCATATGAATGTATATATTTTTATGCGGAAATTAAAACTAACCAACAAACCAGGTCCTGTCTCGTTAAGAGTTGCGATTGATCCGAATCGATCCCAACTTCCCAAGTATAGGCCTAACATTCTACTTAAGAGTAGAAATGTAGCACAATAAAACTTTTGACACGGGCCCTGTGTCATGAAGAGTTGGAATTTGATCCGAAGTGATCGCAATTCGTTCAATCAATCGCAACTAAATAATCTCCCGACTCTATAATGTAAACAGTTTGGATTAATATCAATCACACGATAATTTTCTGTCGACATAATTTACTCAATCACATTAGACTTTTTAGAAGACGGGCCGTGAACCAAATAAAAACGACTTGCATGGGGAATCATGCATATACTTATTACTTTATGAATATAAAATACTGTACAGACGGTTTAAAATATATACCTTTTCTGTGCGATATTTGAGGGTAATCGAAAGCCTGAAACTTTTATAATTTTGGTTAATTTATCATGGTTTATGTCAACTTGTTAATATCATCAGAATAAATGACGCAATATAATATTTTAACCGCTCCAACCCTTGCACTTACCCAGGCATCCCGATAGACCCGATGGCGTAAGATCTAGGCACACCCTCTGGGAGTGGCATCTTAACGAGTTCTTTTCCATCACTGACAGTATGCGTCGTCCATCCTGAACTGGGAAGCGTCCAGGTCCCGACCGGGAAATTTTCGTTACGACTTTCAATGACTCTTTGGTAAAAATAAAAATAAAAAAAGGAATATTGTTACGTTAGTTTAAAAGCGAGGAGTAAATGGGATAATGTCTGATAATTCACCACTTTAATGGGTCAATTCATTTTTCAATATATGTTGCCGTCATAGAGCATTCAGAAGGGGTTGTCTGTTTTGCAGAGACGAGACGAAAAGACATGTAGAGTATTGAATGCTATGATTATTAGCTTATCATCCTCTTCAAAGCCATTACAAAATTCTATTTGCTTTCTGTTGCAGATCTAGAAAGCAATTCAATAGAACATGTTCATTGTTAATCCCACCTTGATAAATCTGAAGAAAGGAGACATTATTCAGATTTCTATAGTTGACTACCACATGCATTCCCTGATCATCCAAACCGCGTAGCATGACGAAGCATATTTGCGAATGGAAACAAACGCGGAAGTTTGAAAATGTCGTATTATAGTAAAGGTTATTCGAGCTAGAGCAAAGGTACACTACATGCCAGTTCAAAGACCGGCATGACAATTCAGACAAGCTTTACACCATGACAAAGCATATCCTTCTTTAGATTAATAAAGTGTTTTAAGGAAATAACGCATATCAAATAATAGCCCAGGTCAATTTCGTGGTTCACCGTCGTGATAGGTCTACACAATACATTATGACGAGATGTAAAGAGTGAGCGGGAGAGGTAGTGCAGACGAGTGCAGGTCTATGTTTTGGACGCTATCAGGAAATAGTGAAATACCTGGATTTTACCCTATTTTTCATCGTATTCTCAGTTGTGTTACCTCTTATGATGTCTTTTTAACCTTTTAATTAAAGTTCGGCCAGAAGCGATTTCGAGACTTATATTTTCATCGTGTAATGTGTGATTTTTATCATACTTTGGCGGTGTCATTCACCATTCGCAACACACAGTCCCACCAAGTGAGTTATACGTCTGTTTCACTTTTTGAACTACACTGAAGTGACTGAAAAGTACTTACGCTTTATGCATGCTACGGACTACGGTTGGCATCCATTGTTATAGCTAGAACCTATCCTTTTCCTCTCTTTACTGAAGCGGTCAACTAGCTCTACAAGCCTCTTGAACCTATTTTATGTTTCTTTTCCATATTGATGTATTTGTAATTTTTATTTATATTTTTGAACATTTCAACTTTATAATCTTTGTTTGTATCAGTTTCCTGACTGTTTTAACAAGGAATTTTGTCTCAATAAACCGAAATTAATGAATGAAAAATGAAACTGTTACACCGTTGAGTTATATTGTTTAACTTATCGATTTCTACTGGAGTTGTTCCCTCTAGATTAAAAATTGCAAAAGTTGTACCTGTTCCTGAAAAAGTGATATTCATAATGTTGATAATTAGAGGCTTATATCTATACTTCCTTACTTTTCAAAATTCTTAGAAAGGCTAATTTATAATCGTACATATAGCTATTTATGCACAAATTCTCTTTTGAATGAAAATCAGTACGTTTTTTTTTAAGCATGTGTCAACAGAAAGGGCTGTTATTGATCTTCAAGATTATTGAATTGGTGTTTTTAATTAAAAAATACATGCTATTGGTGTCTTCTTAGATTTAAGCAAGGCATTTGATACAATCGATTTTTCTATATTATAATCTAAACTTGCCTGTTATGGGATAAGAAGTTTACCACTCCTCTGGTTCAAAAGTTATTTACATAACAAAACTCAATGTGTATCATTTAATGGTGTTTTATTTGATTATTTGGAAATCTCATGTGGTGTGCCCCAGGGGTAAATCCTAGGGCCCGTACTGTTTTTACTTTTTTTTTTATAAATGACCTCCCATATTCGGATAAATTTAAATTTATTCTTTTTGCTGATGACACCAATATCCTCTACACATCAAATGACATCGTGTCTTTATATAGCACGCTAAATATTGAATTGCGTGAAGTATCAAATTGGTTCAAACGCGATAGATTAATCTTGAATGCTGGAAAGTCAAATTTCATATATTTTCATTCCAAGTATAAACCGGTTTCTACAGAGCTCCTCAATTCATATGAAATCACTATAGAAGATAACATTCTTAATCGTGTTGCCAATACCAAGTTCTTGGGTATTTTTATTGAACGAAAATAAATGTATCCTGGAAAACATATATATCCAACATTAATAAGAGAATACTGGTGTCATCAGCAAACTCGGCCATACCTTGCCTCAATCTGTTCTCCTTATGTTATACAATACACTTCTATTACCGTTTCTTAGCTATTGCAACATTGTTTGGGCAAATATTTACCCAACCAAACTGCATCGTTTACATATTCTACAAAAGAGGATTGTAAGAAATATAACGCTATCTCATTATCAAACTCATTCAAAACCACTTTTTAAACAACTTGATATATTAAATGTATACCAGTTAAATGAATATATGTGTGCAATACTTATATCTAAGAATGAAAAAAGTCAGCTTCCTAAAAACTTATCCAATATGCTTATAACAAACAGTGCAATACATTACTATGATACTAGAAATAAGAAGAAAAATCATCGATGGTGTGTAAATACAGAATTTGCATCATATTCTTGCAGACATCATGCACCTGAAATTTGGAACTTGCTTCCAACTAATATAACTTCAATCTCATTTTACAACAGTTTTAAACATAATCTCAGAGGTGACTCTCACTGTATCTATATCTCTATCTCTCTATCTCTTCTATCTTTGTTATATATCTCTCTCTCTTCTTCCCCTCACATTTTCATTTGCTATCTTTTTACTTTTGCATCCTATCATGTTGTATTTCGTGTAAAGGGCTTGTGTCGGTTGTTGTGCAATTTCTTAATGATACTGTACTATCCGAAACGGTACTTGCTACTTGTTTCTTACTATATTTATCAAATCGAATTCGATAGGAAGTTGTCCAGACAAAACCTTCTCTTGGTTTTTTTTTTTTTTTTTTTTTACAGCTGTGCCTTATTCTGTTTTGTATTAATTCATTGTACATGTATATGTTATTCCAATTTTTGTATTATATTTTACATGGAATTGCATGTTTTTACCTTTGTAAAAATGTTTTTAAAGATGGAATTGAATAAATTGAACTGAGCTGAGATTTACATGTAAACAAAGAAAGATATTAATAGAGATAGAAAGAGAACATGGGGAAGAAAGAGAAGAAGACAGAAAGAGAAAAGGGGTAATAGAGGGTGGGAGCGTGGGAGAGAACGAGATATAGATTGAAATGGAGATAAAGAAAGATATAGAAAGGAAGAAGAGGGCAGAAGGGAGAAAGTGAAAAAGGGAAAGAGAGAGAGAGGGGGATAAAAAGAGAGAACCGGTAAGGGAGTGAGGGAGAGAGAATACCAACAACAAAATAGAAAGAGAGAAAGAGAAAGGGGAAGAGAGAAAAATAGGGAGAGAGAGAGAGAGAGAGTAGGTGCTGGGGTAAGTGGTAAAACGGGGTCAAAGGATTGAGATGCCCATGCAGGGATAATATCAAACATTTTCAGGAAGTATGTGAGGCTTATCATTCCCCAAATTTACACCCATGTTTAATACCTCTGCTTATTTGGATCTCTATACAAAGCCCCATGCTGTGCTCGTGTATTAATTTAGTTTTATAGTAAAAAACACATCGGATATTGATAATCGTCGCATGTCACCTTTTACACAGTGTAAATGTATTGTCCATTTAGTCTTTGAATAATTCTTATCGACTTACTTTGCGACCTGTTGTCCAATCATCACAGTTTCAGTTTGTTGACCGGCGCTGAAAGGTCTGTTTGATACGAGAAAATGACGTCACAATAAGCGTATAGATACATCACAATAGTTACCACTCCGGTAATCTTAACCATTAAAAAAACACATAAAGAAATACAAAGACTACATCATTAAAAACAACAACAAGCAAATACTTGACACTATTATTTTCATCTTCATTATTAAACTGTTTTTTACTACAATTATGATAATAAATTTAACAACTGTCATAATACAAATTTCTTTAGTTAACTGAAACATTTTACAAAGTTCAAGAAAAACTTGAAGCATTTTTAAAGAAATTTTTCTTTATATTTCATTTTTTTAAACAATATCTAAGAGAAAGCTAATTGGTCGGGAATACCTCATGTACGGATCCACAGAGAGATATTCAGCTTCCAATAAAACCTCTGTGTGGGGGAGAGAATAGGACAGGGTAAAGGGAGAGAGATGGGGATAGGGAGAGAGGGAGAGAGAGAGGGTGAGAGATGGAAGTGAGAATGAGAGAGAGAGAGAGAGAGAGGGGAAGAGAGAGAGAGAGAGGCCGAGGGGGGGAGAGAGGGAGACAGATGGACGTGAGAGAGGAGAGGGGAAGAGAGAGAGAGAGGGTGAATGAGTGAATGAGTGAGATTATAATAAAATGTAAACAAAAGCTAGTTATTTTTCTACCATTCAAGATTGCGTATTTAGGACTTTAAAAAAAAGAAGAGAAATGTTTTTTGTGAAGTACGTTTCAAGGCAAACTAATGAAAATTTGATGCATTGTTCAACTTACTATACGTTCCAAAAACAGTTGGGTAAAAAGAAATGGGAACATTCATGTGTGGAGTATAGTTGTACCAACCAACATAAATTTTATCCTATTTGGATACATTTTGGTTAAAATTTTACCCAAGCAAACGTAGGTCTACATGTTCCTTTTTACCCCGAGCATGAAAATTGTTTTAGCCATTTTTTTTTGTAAACTATGTTATGAGTTCGCTGTGCACGTTATGTCTGTTAAAGTACCTAGTTTTTTTGACAAGCACTGCTCTAACCCATACCTAGGATTTGTTTTTTAAAGTTTATTTGTCCCTTTTCTCTTTTTTTGCCAGTGTGCCCCCGCCTGTATCCGCGCATGTATATATCGCTGTTCATACACACGCATTCGCTGCTTTCCGGGAAGCGTCATTTTCTTCTGCGGCACAGATTGGGGCTTTTTTAAAAAAAGAGGTCTTGATTTAACCCTAACCCTAACCCTAAACTTTCCGATAGGCTCAACACGCACCTAACCCCAATCTGTGCCGCAGAAAAAAATAACGCTTCCGGGAAACTACCGTCTATCATCAGAAGTTTGCAGTCTCTTGCAGCCATTTTTTTTTTTTTACTGCATATACAGTATTAACTCTCGAATTTTACTGTCGGATCATGACTGCACATGCACCCCCATGCCAGTATAGCTTCCAGACTGAGCTGCAAAAGGGATTACTGAGTCAAGGCTTGACTGGCATGTATAGTCGAGGCTCTACGGTAGACTAACTTTGAGTACATGTGGTTCGAGTTGTAATGGGTGTTAAGGCCACGGTCTCATCCGACCCGCCTAGACGTAGCGAGTGGTGCACGTAGAGATTTGGGGCTGGCACGTATGGCAAGCCGTTTTAACATTTATTCATATTTCTTGATATCAAGAATTGGCATTTGTTAACAACAGGAAATCATTTTTTGATATCAAGAATTCATTTCTTGACATTAAGAATTTAATCTTGATATCAAAAATTCAATTCTTGATATCTTTTTATTTCGAACGCAAGGCTATTGCAAGAATTATTTGGATATCGAGCGCAAAAGTATTGCACAAATTCACAATTGATTTCGAGCGCAAAAGTAATGCAAACATTCACAGTTGATTTCGAGCACAAAACTAGTGCACAAATTCATTGTGATTCGATTTCGAACGCAAAAGTTGTGCACGAATTCATCCTGCCTGATCTGAGCGGTGCGGTGTCGATCGAAAGTCAATGTATCGCGAGAATTCAAATAATGCAAGAATTCATGTTCACTGTCTCTGTGATATTCCTTGTAGAAAATTTTCATTTCATACTGTTTAAACATATGTTTATTTAGACCATTGATTAATGTTACATTGAAAATGTTGGATGTGATTTTTCCAGTTTAACTACTTGTTATAAAACATACAAAAACGCGTCTTTCAAATGCGCAAACCTGTAGCAAAGATTACCCCGTGTGTAATAATATATTCACGTTTTTACTACGCAATTCATTTAAAAATGTTTTCGATCACGTCAGTTAAAATAATACTGCCAGATCTGATCATTTTCAGGGAAAAAACATCTAAATTGACTTACAAAACACGCATTGTAAAAATAATAACTTGGCAACATATCACGAAATCACGCGGAAGGAATGAATTTGTGATAAGTTGCCAAATTGTGCATTTACAATGCGTATTTTGTAATTCTTTTCAGAAGTTATTTTGCTTTTAAAATATCACATCTGACGTTACTATTTCACTTAAAATACAAGTATATTCTACAATTAATAATTCAGAAAACACATGGACATATTTTTGGAACAAGGGACAATCTTTTACAACAGGTTTGCGCAACGTTTATTGGCAACATATTACGAAATGATTTCGTGATAATATTATGTTGCCGCTATATATTTTTTAAAGACGCGTCTTTATTATAATGTATTACAAGTAATTGAACTAGAAACAAACATGTCTGTTGTTTATTATTTCAGCATTGATAAATTGCCAAAATAAAAACATGGCTAAACGGTACCAGAGAATCTACAAGGAAATTCACATATAGACATTCATGCACTTCAAACTGGCAACATATCTCGTAATGATTTCTGGCACAACTCTTGCGTTGAATTCGAAATCAGAATGAGTTTCTGAACAACTGATCTTGGGTTCAAAATCAGAATGAATTTCTGCACAACTCTCGCGTTCGAAATCAGAATGAATTTCTGCACAACTCTTGCGTTCGAATTCAAATTTGAATTTCTGCACTACTTTTGAGCCCGTATATCCAAATGAATTTTTGTAATACTTTCGAGCTCGAAATCAATCACGTTAACAATTTTCGACATCTGGACTTTAATTCTTGATGTCAAGAAATAGGAATATAAATGTTAAAACGGCTTGCCATATGCACGTGGCCCGGGTGAGTTATTTTTTTTCTGCGGCACAGATTGGGGTTAGGTGCGTGTTGAGCCTATGGGAAAGTTTAGGGTTAGGGTTAGGGTTAGGGTTAAATCAAGACCTCTTTAAAAAAAAAAAAGCCCCAATCTGTGCCGCAGAAAAAAATGACGCGGCCCGGGTGCCCGCGTAGCCTAATATTCATACGTTGAGAAACTTTAGACATGCACAATTTGGGGTCTGCGATGATTTGTCGAGGCCACCGCGTGTCTGGTTATTGGGTGGTGCGTCGTGGGGCACGTGGGGGTACGTGGGTAGTACTTTCGAATTTTCTTCGTTATTTGCAGGGTATATAACCATTTTCTACGTGGACCGGACGCAGATGACGTGACCACTCCCACATAGATTTTGTCCGCGTAGAAAAAAGGCCACGTATGAAAATGTACTGCCCTAAGTACGTGTGCGCTACGCATACATGGGGGCGGATCATGAGACCGTGCCTTAATTAAGCTTACCTCCTTCTTTCGGCTCTGGTATATCAAACTCCTCTAGCCTCAGGTCACTTTCCTTCGGGAAACCATCGAAGTGTTTGGCCAGCATCCATCTCTTTCCTTTGCCAGGCATCTTGGAGGCTAAATTCAAGCTAGGGGCAACGTTCCTTGGCCTTGCAATATCGCAGAGACAAAATATATACCTTCAGGTTTGGTGGTGCATTGCACAGCAAAGAACTAGGTACTATACTCTCTTGATACAGAGTCTATTCCACACAGTGCACAAAAGTGTTATTAATTGTAGTTACATTATACAGTACCTCGCATTCACGATTTAATAAACACAGATCCACTGAACCAGATCGCGCTCGGTCGTGGAGCTACCACGATTACCGGCGCACCCACAAATATAAGATCAATAATTGCCCTGAGCCATTTGAAGCGTTTCAATATTCATGTGTCTAGTTCTCTATTTTACCATGATTGTAACAATTTCCTCTAACATGTGTTCCGAATTTCCGGACAGTGAGGTGCCCGAATCTACATCTTTATATCTTATACCATTGAAATTAACATGTTTAATTCTTTCTCGCTCGAATCGATTGATCGCAAATTTCAGGAACTTGAAAGTTGATATTTGAAAAGGTGTCGCCCTCCTTCGAGAAAATATGCGGTTACACTGAGAAATGATCGCTTCAAAACAGGTCAGAGCAAATAGCGGCTACACTGTTCTCTCTTTTTTATTTTAAGAGAGTATAATGATCAGGAGCGCGAGGAGCGGGGGCGGGGACGGGGAGGGTGTACATCTCCAGGGTATAAATAGATTAACTGCCCTAAAATGTAGTAAATGGTTCATTTCTATATTATGATAGATTGGAATATGATGGTCGAAATCGTTCAAAGGCAATATTTGAATGGTTTTATAACAGAAATAATTTATGGAACACCATAATCGAGGGTCTTCTTAAATTTAACACTTTTCGAAACAGATTTTATTGGTTCATAATTGCAATCCAACCTGACATCATGCAAGTAACTATAGGAATAAAGCTTGAAAGGAATTCGTTTACTTTCAAGAAAATCATATGCGTATTTTCTAATATATTTCTCCTTCTCCACCACTCTCTCTCTCTCTATCTCTCTCTCTCTCATCTTGTTCTCTACCTCGTTTTCTCTCACCTCTCTCTCTCCCTCTTGTTCTTCCATTTTCAATACAATGTACCATTCCAGACAACCACCATTCACATTAAACATAATTTATTGCTCATAAGCAATACATAACTAAATGAATATCAAATATAAAATGATAATACTAATAAAGACAAATAAAAGAATTGTTGTTTTTACGCAAAATCCTAACTATATATTTGAACACTTTTAAACTAAAAATACAACTTCTTGAATAAAATAGCATCATCACGACTCCAGATAAGTTGTTTGATTCATAACATCATCTTACTAAATTTTCTACTAAGTAAAATGACTGCCTGGAGGCCTATAATCAAATAAAGTATTTCTCGATCAATTAAGATCAACTTTATATAGTAAGTACATGAAATACTTCTACATCGTATTGTGAATTCATTTGTGCGCTTCGTGGGTTTCTGATTGCTTCTATATTTCAAAGGTGTCAAAAATAAAATAGACCAGTGAATTTCGTTTGGCATACAATGTACGAGAAAGATATGCATATAATTGTTCTGCGATGGAGGAGATTTAAAAATAGACTCGACACAAAATTAATAGAAATCCGTTGACAATGTAATGGTGTATTTTTTGTTGTTGATGTATGTGTGTTGAGTCTTTATACCTATATATGTTTAATCCCGGCGGGGACACATACAAAAATGGAGGATAGCGATTAGTATAAAGTATTCTTCTTGACGTACCAATCTGTACATGTGGCGTCAGTGTTGATTACCCTGGTATTAACTAGCTGTGTGATAGCGATTAGTCTAAAGTATTCTTCTTGACGCACCAATCTGTACGTGTGGCGTCAGTGTTGATTACCCTGGTATTAACTAGCTGTGTGATTACCGAAACCGATTAGTGAAAATCAAATCATCCCAAGAAACATTGAAAGGTGCTGAATTCTACATACATATATGTTGGAAACTATGAGAAAAATTGAGAAGAGAAGCACCATTGACACACTAAGTATGCAATGAGTTAGTTGGAAAACCTACTGATGCTTCTACTTTCAACAAATCGGATATTTTTTTTCGAGATTGCGTCAAGAAAGAAATGATAACAAACTAATCATCGGTGTTGTGATTTCTTGAGAAATTATATGAACCTTTTCTGTATGGTATTGGCCTAACTACTTTCAAGGGGAGGGAGGGGATAAGTTAGACTTTGACGACAGCCTTTCCTGTGTTAGCGCCAGTGAAGAGTTCAGTGAAGGCTTTGAACATGTTCTCGAACCCGTCGGTCTTGTGCTCTCGAACCTTGATCTTACCCTGTCGCAATTAAGAATGAAAAGTAAGAAGGAATTGTTATTTTCCCCTATTGCCGAAGGTAGCGCTTTGTCACTGAGCACAAGGGCCATAATGTTAAATTGTGGCAATAGAGAAAGTTGCAGTCCACTGATCAAACACGTAGGCCATCATGTTCAAGTTAGATTATATCAATATTTCGCACATCAAAAGAGCACTGGATTTAAATTAACGATATGTCATATATTACATCTAGCTTGAACATTGCCCACAAAAGGTGGAATGTATTAGCTTCCTGTCAACAGTTTTTTATCCAGAAGCGGCGACAAAGCACTACTTTATGCGATAGGGCGAAATCGATATTTGTCTTGGCTGGTGAATTTAAAAACATATTATGTTTACATAAAGATATATAGAACCATTGGCTGCCGAGTTAATCGTTCAATTTAACCTAGCACATAGACATCGAGTGTATTTGCCCAATATTGTATAATAGACTCTACTTGATATATACCATGGAAAACAATTATAAAGGAAGCCCTTTATATTATATCGACGGATTTCTCTGGTTCAAGGCAATCTACATGAATGCTAAATTGTTCGTCCGATAAGTTCATATTTCATATATTTTCATCCTCTTTGGTTTGGACCAATATATTTGTTGATATTATTATCCCCATCATGACTATACAACAATTATCCCTTTACTTGTTCGCATTATTACATAATCATTATTATGAATTATTATTGACCATGGGAATAATAAACAAATGTGTTCATTGTGATGTCAGTTGTTGACATAGTGGAGTCGATTGCCAGACAGTGGTACAATCTCAAGTGTTACTTGGATTATTACTTTGACCAAGATAATCAAGTTAAGTATTTTGTTTTCTTTCTCACCTCTTTGACCCACCCTGCCAGGGCACCGATGGCTTCGGCCCAGCGTGGTTGGTATCTGGTAACAATGAAACCCTCCATCTTCAGCTGACTGAACACCATCTTACCATAGATGGCTGATACTATGGAACAAGATCAAATAGGGATGTGTATATAGTATAATCAGGTAGGGCCGTAATTTACATATTGCGTTATGAGAACTTATCGAGACGACTACCCCTCCCCCAAAAAAAAAGAGAAGAATGCCCCAATTAAAAGGCAATGATCCATGGACGACTACCCCAGTGCCACGTACTACCGCATCGGTCGACTACCCCTGGGAGAATAACCTCTGACAATATAACCTCTGACAATAATATTGACAATTGTCAAGAGAATGATAGTCCAAGGGGTGTAGTTGTCATAATAGTTACAGAAAATTAGAAAAAGATAAAAAGTTTAGACTGGGTTAGGATTAATACTGTGCTTCTAAAGGCCACCCTGCCTGCCATATGGTAATAAACAAGCTAGGTAAGATACTTGCCATGATTTGATCAATTTTAGCTGGCCCCAGACAGTGAACTAGATAACGTAGGGTCTACTAAATACATATTTAGACAATAATTTAATAACCTGACCCATCTCGGCAGGCTCAGTGAAGATTTCTAGCTTGTTTATGGTTTACTTAGTCTGGGAAGCATTGTAAGTTCAACTCACGTTTCTCGGGTTCTTTCAAGTTGTACCCTGAAATAGCTCCACAGCATGAGATGCGACCGAATAATTTCATGTTGAGGACAGCTGCCGTGGCAAACTCACCACCAACCTGCATGAACATTAGACACAGGGGAAAATTTTGAATAAGTTTTCGACTCCTGTTTTTTTCTTCTTAGATCCGTTTCTATCCCTCCCTCTCCCCTGTTGTAATTCGTGTCGTCTGCAGCTCTTTATTTGGGATAGATAGCTCAGGCGAATATACCGAAAATTGGAACAGGATACTAAAAACTCAAATTTTCTGATAAAGTATGCCGACCTGATAATATTATCTACACATATTACCAAAGGGCGGAAATCTTCCCCTATTACGGTATTCTAATACCTCAGTCATACTGCCAAACGACCTATTCTTGGCCATACTTGGTAATGTAAGTTTTTGATCGATGTGCTGTAGGTCTGACATTGGTCTTGGAGGTGTGAATGATGTATAAAGTTTATAATGGTCTTTGTTTTCTCTCTGCCGCTTTACTTATTCAATTTAGCGGATTCTTAATTTTGTCTATCGGAAAAGAAATCAATTGGTTGCCTTACATTGTCAAAGTAGACGTCGATACCATCTGGAGCGAGTTCTTTGAGCTTGGCATCAAGGTTCGGTGTTGTCTTGTAGTTGAAGACTTCATCAAAGCCTAGTTCCTTCAGGTACTCCAACTTCTCTTCGCTTCCTGCAGATCCGATCACTCGACATCCCTAATGAATACAAAATGATTGAGACACTGCTGAATGCAAAACATAAACAGACATGGTTCATCCTTTTGGTTAAATGTAATCCTTTACAGTAATTTATGTATGTTTGTGGAAAAACGATCTGATCTGTCCTTCAGCGTTTCAGCATCAAAGGCCTTTCGAACCAAAGGCAGTCTCTTTTGGCGTTAAATATTTCAGATATGAAGATCGAAGCACTTTGTACTGACCCTGATCTTAGCTATCTGTCCTAATCAACGTTCCCAACGACACCACACAGACGACATTAGGCAAAAGCGTGGATTTGTCTTGATCTACTCTCTGCCCTACGACGTTCCCAAGAGCAAAGGCACAAGTACAGGCTGTCTTAATGGAAGCATCTCTTGGCCCGGACTATTTCATGTACGAAAAAGCAGTTTGTACTAACCTTGATCTTAGCAATCTGTCCTACAACGTTCCCGACAGCACCGGCAGCTCCACTGACCAGGACAGTCTCTCCCGCCTTGGGATTACAAATATCCAGAAGACCGAAGTAAGCTGTCACACTACATGGAGGGAAAGTCCATAAATAGGAAGAGCCAAGGAAATTTGGTATTGGTCTTTTTCACATCATCATAATTTATCTTACACCTGTATCGAAAACTCTAGTCAAGAGAGACAAATTGCTACATGGACCTCTAGGAAGAACAAAGTCATTATATTAATGGTTCTGAATAGAGCTATCCAGGCGATTTTTAATTTGAACATTTGTTGATGTTCATATGAATGTATATATTTTTATGCGGAAATTAAAACTAACCAACAAACCAGGTCCTGTCTCGTTAAGAGTTGCGATTGATCCGAATCGATCCCAACTTCCCAAGTATAGGCCTAACATTCTACTTAAGAGTAGAAATGTAGCACAATAAATCTATTGACACGGGCCCTGTGTCATGAAGAGTTGAAATTTGATCCGAAGTGATCGCAATTCGTTCAATCAAACGCAACTAAATAATCTCCCGACTCTATAATGTAAACAGTTTGGATTAATATCAATCACACGATAATTTTCTGTCGACATAATTTACTCAATCACATTAGACTTTTTAGAAGACGGGCCGTGAACCAAATAAAAACGACTTGCATGGGAAATCATGCATATACTTATTACTTTATGAATATAAAATACTGTACAGACGGTTTGAAATATATATCTTTTCTGTGCGATATTTGAGGTAATCGAAAGCCTGAAACTTTGAAAGTTTGGTTAATTTATCATGGTTTATGTCAACTTGTTAATATCATCAGAATAAATGACGCAATATAATATTTTAACCGCTCCAACCCTTGCACTTACCCAGGCATCCCGATAGACCCGATGGCGTACGATCTAGGCACACCCTCTGGGAGTGGCATCTTAATGAGTCCTTTTCCATCACTGACAGTATGCGTCGTCCATCCTGAACTGGGAAGCGTCCAGGTCCCGACCGGGAAATTTTCGTTACGACTTTCAATGACTCTGGTAAAAAAAAAGGATTATTGTTACGTTATGTTTAAAAAAAAACGAGGAGTAAATGGGATAATGTCTGATGAATCACCACTTTACTGGGCAAATTCTTTTGTTTCAATATGTTGCTGTCATAAAGCTTTCAGAAGGGGTTGTCTGTTTTGCAGAGAGAGAGAGAGATACGAAAAGACATTTAGAGTATTGAATGCTAGATTATTCGCTTATCATCGTCTTCAAAGCCACTACAAAAATATATTTGCTTTCTGTTCAAGATCTAGAAAGCATTTCAATAGAACATGTTCATTACTTGTTAATCCCACCTTGATCAATCTAAAGAAAAGAGACCTTATTCAGATTTATATAGGTGAGTACCATGTGCATTCCTTGATCATCCAAACAGCATAGCATGACGAATCATATTTGCGAATGGAAACAAACGTGGAAGTTTGAAAATGTCGTGGTAAAGGTTATCAATCGATCGAGAGCAAAGTAAAAAGAGGCAGGCAATTCAGCCAAGCTTTATACCATGACAAAGCATATAAATCAAGCCAAAATCTGCAATTCTACCCGAGCCCTTTAGATTAATAAAGCGAAGAGTATAGCAAATATTAGCCCACCGTGATACAAGATTATGAGGTGTAAAGAGTGGAAAGAGAGAAAGTGAAGAGAGATAATAGAGAAGAGAGAAGAGAGAGAATGGGTAATAGGTGAAAGAGTGGAGAGAAAGAGAGATAGATAGAAAGAAAGATATAGAAAGGAAGAAAAGTGGAGAGGGTAGAAAGTGAGAGAAAAGGGAAAAATAGAGGCAGAGAGAGAGAGAGAGCGAGAGATAGAAGGAAAGAGGCGAGGGACTGAGAGAGAAAGAGAGAGAGAGTTGGTGCAGGGGTAGGGGTACACTGGAGTCAAAAGATTGAGATGTTCAGGGAAATGTTAAAACAATATGTGAGGCTGATCATTTCCCAAATGTGCACACATGTTACCTCTGCTTATTTGGATCTCTATACAAAGCTCTATGCTGTGCTCGTGTATTATTATTTTTTTTTTTATAGTAATACCACATCGGATATTGATAATCATCACCTTTACACAGTTTAGATTTATTGCCCATTTAGTCTTTGAATAATTATTATCGACTTACTTTGCGACCTGTTGTCCAATCATCACAGTTTCAGTTTGTAGACGGGCGCTGTAAGGTCTGTTTGATACGAGAAAATGACGTAACAATAAACGTAAAGATACATCACAATAGGTACCACTCCGGTAAACTTAACCGAAAAAAAATCCGATAAGCAAACTCAAAGACTACAGCATTAACAACAACAAAGAGCAAATACTTGACACTATTTCATCTTAAAGTGACTCGGTAACATTGCCTAAGATTCTGAAACAAAATCCTGGATTTAGCTCATGCTGCAATCATAATTATAAACCTTTAGGTCAGTCAGGAATCCTATGACTTTTACAAGCCGATCGCCTGTCTGATTATCAAGATATTTATGAATGGAAACCGAAATTTCATTTTTTGTTTTCCTAACGGTTTTTATAACACTACAGTCTATTGGGGAAAATTAGTATGGTAAAACCGGTCACTCAAAGATTTTTACTTTTTTGAGGCACTTCGTGATCAATTTGAAGCGCAATTTGTTTAGGGCTTCAATATGACACCATATCACAGACGCTGATAACACGTAAGGCCATGCATCTCAGATTTGGCATTGTTAAACGATGCCTTTAATTATTAAACTGTTCGGTCCTATTCATTATGATAATAATTGGAACAACTGTCATCATACACATATTTTCTTTAGTTAACTAAAAACATTTATAACGTTTTAAAAAAAAGCTTGAAGCATTTTTGCAGATATCAAGTTTTCTGTGCATTTTATTGTGTTGCAATATCTAAGAGGAAGCCAATAGTAGGTCGGGAATACCTCATGTACGGATCCACGGAGAGATATTCAGCTTCCAATAAAACCTCTGTGTGGGGGAGAGAAAGGGAAAGGGTAAAGGGGGAGAGATGGGAATAGGGAGAGAGGGGAGAGGGAGAGAAAGGGGAGGGAGGGAGAGAGAGAAAGAGAGTTAGAGAGAGAGAGAGAGAGTGGAAGAGCGTGAGAGTGAGTGAGTGAGATAGAAAAAATGTTTAAAAAAAAGGTTTTTATCTACCAATCAAGATTGCGTATTTAGGACTTATTTTCATTTTTTTAGTGAAGTACGTTCAAGGTAAACTCATGATAATTTGATGCATTGTTCAACTCACTTTACGTTCCAAAATCAGTTGGGTAAAAAGAAATTGGAACATTCATCTGTTGGGTAAAGTTGTACCGACATTGGGTAAATGTGATACTATTTGGGTACATTTAACTCTACATTTTGGGTAATTTTTTCCTCTTTTCCCAACACGGGAACAATTTTAGCGATTCATTTTGTTAACTGTTATGAGTGCGCTCTGCACGTTATGCCTGTTAATTCGTATCGGGACACCTACCCCCTGGACATCCACGCCGGAAAACCACCCCTAGGATAACCCCCTAGGACAACTACCCCCTAGGACAACTACCCCCGGACAACTACCCCCAGACAACTACCCCCTAAGATAGTTGTCCGGGGGTAGTTATCCTAGAGGATGGTTGTCGTAGGGGGTAGTTGTCTGGGGGCAGTTGTCCGGGCTAATTGTCCGGGGGTAGTTGTCCTAGGGGGTAGATGTCCAGGGGTAGTTGTCCCAGGGGGTAGTTGTCTGGGGTAGTTGTCCGGGGTTAGTTGCCCTAGAACCGTGTAAATTAGCTAGTTTGTTATTTTTATTATTAATATTATTAAATATTTGGCCTCACCCGTGCCTGAGAGGCGAAAAGAGAACTGAATCAATCTAATCATTGGGTCTCTCCCCCCGGTATGACTGATCGGGGTAGTGCAGGGACCACGTACTACACCAGGCATGTTATTATACCTTAAAGGGATAGTTGAGTTCTTGTTTAAGACCGCAAATGCCTTCAAAGTGCATGGATATTGCTCTTATTCTTATTTATGACATTTCTAGTGCCCTTTTAGAACCTAAAGTTGCCATGAAGGTAATTTTAGACCCCAAAATGTGTGAATTTAGATTGAATACGATCATACCGATTCAGCTAAATACGGTGACCGTTAATTAATTAATTAAATAATAATAACAATACACTGGCCGGCTGGTTGTGCGTATTGTAAGCAACACGAAAAAGCCGCCAACAAAAAGCCAATATTGGCATTGGCTGGAATGAAACGAATAAGGCGCTATCTCGTTTTTCAACGGCTGGTTCAAAATTACCGAATATTTGGTAAACAACCACAAATATTAGAAATGGTTATATTTATGGATTTTGATCAAAAAAAGATGATTTTGTCATTTAAATTGTATATTCTTTCAAATTTGACAATCAGTTTTTCAATATCTGACAAAAAATTATTTTGTGTCGCGCCCTCTGCAATAAAACTCAACTATCCATTGCCTTTCATGATTATGAAGATACAATTAAATATGGTCTCAAGTATCGAAAACCATGAAAACTCTACCACATAAACCTTCAAGCTCTGCTGTTATGATTAATTTGTATGGTAACCCTTGTCGACAAACATTGTGAAACAATCAAGTATTGAGATTCACTCATTAATGTGTTTCAATATCATTTCTGTATAAATTGTTTCATGAGCTTTTGCTTGCAAAAAAGAAGAAGCTGACAATGTCTTACCTCCGTCTTTGAGTGTCGGAATATCAAAGTCCTCCAGTCTCATATCGCTTTCCTTGGGAAAGCCATCGAAGTGCTTGGCGAAGATCCATCTCTTTCTTTGCGAGGCATCTCGAAGTTAATTATGATTTAATGAAGGAAGGAATATATTGCCCTGGTTACCAAATGGTCAGTGTGTGAGGTCAGCTCCGACTATACCGGTGTTTTATATGTTCCTTTTGTATATATTAAATTGAGCGAGTGAACCAGTGACTGCATAGTAAAGCACAGATATCATAACTCAACCAACTTCCAATGAGAGATTACGGGCCGGGTCCAAAGTTCGATTATCTAGTCTGCTCACGTGAACGGAGATATCGCCTCACCCGTACAAGAGAAACACACACACACACATACACACACAATACAATTTTAATTGAAGAGCAATCCTTTTCAGCTAGGCCTGGCCAGGGAGATGCATCTCCCTGCTATAACGCGACGTTCTTCCAAAAAGACTAAAACAAACAGTAATAAAATTATGAAGAAAGCATACAAATTATTCACAACCTTTACCAGAACTCAACCTTCTCCTGAGTCGCCCGGTGAGTCGCATACAGTCATGATGTAAAATTATAACGAAATAGGAAAATGTTCATGCATTACTGCTTAAAGGTATAGACCAGTTTTGGAAACGCCCCCTCTCAAAATATGAAATGGAAGCTCTCATTACCAATCATGTGAAAGAATATGTTTTGACTAATACGAGATGATACAAATTTTGCCGGGAAAACGCCTACTAATTGATATATTTGGTAAATTATCATACCGATCCGGACTGGATAGATATCGCGTAGTCCCATATACATCTTTCTGTGTACAGTGCTTGTAACTTTACCAAGACTGGGCCAATTTTTAAAAATCATTTTGATGATTCCAGAACTTTGCAGTACACACCATTACTTATATGCTAGATGATCAGCCTTTTCTGATCGATTCCACAACGTTTCTTTCACAATACAAGCGCATGCATGACCAGAACTGGTCTATACCTTTAAAGATACTATGTCCCTTTTGCAGCCAACATCAAATTCTGCAGAACTTTGCAGGAATTATGAAAACGTCATGTATGTCCTATCTGTGAAATTAAAACGTTAGCAGTGTCCTAATATTCAAAGTATGCAAGGAAATCCGTTTACTTGCTAGACTTCACTGTCAGACACTATTGAGTGACTGACTGGCTTTTTTCTTCTTTGGTAATAACATACATAAAATGAGCTGTAAAGGGTATATAAGCATTTGTCTACATCAATAACCCACTTCTTGTAATGGCCAAAATTAAACTGATTGAATCTTTGCGCAGCACAAAACGTACGACCATTCGGTACAATGGTCTGAAATCAGACTATGAGCACTTATTAGCACGTAGCACCATGTTATGAATTAAATCAATGTAAAATATCCTCGAACAAAAAGATCCATAGATGATTCATCTGCTAAAATGCTGTAGATGTAGCTAGCTAATTCTAAAGGAAATGTGTCCCTATTTTTGGTCGCTCTATAAAGGTGGGTATAGTAATATCTTTGGTTTAAAGGTACTATGTCCCATTTGCAGGCCCAAAAAATAAAAAGGTTAAATTCCAACGGCATTTGAAAGACAATACTAATTTAGAACTTCGCTGAAAAAAGGGGGGCTTGAAAATGTCTTTAAGTGGGAAAATAACGACTATTAGTTGTCAAATCGACTTAGGAGCTATAGAGCCAGGAAGTAATAGTCTGATTTTTCAGACCATTGTACCAAATGGTCGTACGTTTTATGCTGCGCAAAGATTCAATCAGTTTAATTTTGGCCATTACAAGAAGTGGGTTATTGATGTAGACAAATGCTCATGTACCCTTTACAGCTCATTTTATGTATGTTATTACCAAAGATGAAAAAAGCCAGTCAGTCACTCAATAGTGTCTGACAGTGAAGTCTAGCAAGTCAACGGGTTTCCTTGCATAATTTGAATATTGGGACACTGCTAATGTTTAAATTTCACAGATAGGACATACATGACATATTCATAATTCCTGCAAAGTTCTACAGAATTTGATGTTGGCTGCAAAAGGGACATAGTATCTTTAATACATGGACGATGTCTCTAAAATGTTCGCAATTAAACAATAAGTATACCGGCCATCGGATTCAGGCATGCTCGCACAAAATATATGTACAACCTCCACTCCCTGGGGAGCAGTCCATCCAGCTTGAGCCATTTCAGACGCTCATTTCAGCTACACATTTAACACCTAGATGGAGGGGCGGGGAGGGGGGAGGGAGGGATACATCCCCCCGAAAAAATAGATTAACTGCCCCAAGATGTAGTAATTAAATGGTTCGTTTCATATGTGTTAGGTTGGAATATGATGATCGAAATTGATCAAAGGCAATATTTGAATGGTTTTATAACATATATAATTTATGGAACACCACAATCGAGGGTCTTCTTAAATTTAACACTTTTCAAAACAGATTTTATTTATTCATAAATGCAATCCAACCTGACATCATGCAAGTAACTTTAGAAACTCATATGCGTATTTTCTAATGTATTTCTCCTTCTCCACCCCCCTCTCTCTCTCCCTCTCTCGTTCATCTTGTTCTCTACCTCGATTTCTTTTTCTCTCACCTCTCTCTTTCCCTCTAAACTTGTTCTTTTTTTCAATACAATTTACTATTCCATACAACCACCATTCACATAAGCAATAAATAAATAAATGAATAACAAATATAAAATAATAATACTAATAAAGAAGATTGCAAGAATTTTTGTTTTTACGCAAAATCTTCATTTTATTGTTGAACACTTTTAAACCAAAAGTACAACCTCTTGAATATATAGCATCATCATGACTCCAGATAAGTTGTTTGTTTCACAACATCTCCTAAATAAATTTCTCGATCAATTATGATAAACTTTATATAGTAAGCACATGAAATACTACTATTTCGTATTGTGAATTCATTTGACTTTGTGCGCTTCGTGGGTTTCTGATTGCTTCTATATTTCAAAGGTGTAAAAAGTAAAAGAGACAAGTGTATTTTGTTTGGCATACAATGTACGAGAAAGATATATATATATATATATATATATATATATATATATATATATATATATATAATTGTTCTGCGACGGAGATTTAAAAATAGACTCAACACAAAATTAAAAGAAATTCGTCGACAATGTAATGGTGTAGTGTTTTTGTGCGTGTGTGTGTGTTGAGTCTTTGTACCTATATATGTTTAATCCCGGCGGAGACATTTGCAAAATTTTACAAATATGGAGGATAGCGATTAGTCTAAAATTTACTTCTTGACACACCCATCGATGTGGCGTCAGTATTAATTACCCTGAGCTAACTAGCTGTGTAATTACCGAAACCTATTAATGAAAATAAAATCATCCACTGAAGGAAAAAGTTGAAAGGTGTTGACTTCTACATACATATCAGTTGGAAACTATGAGAAGAGAAGCACCATCGACACACTAAGTATGCAATGAGTAAGTTGGAAAACCAATTGATGCTTCTACTTTCAACAAATCGGATATTTGTTTTCGAGATTGCGTCAAGAAAGAAAAGATAATAATCTAATCATCGGTGTTGTGATTTCTTGAGAAAAAGGTAAACCTTTTCTATCTCGTATTGGCCTAACCACTCTCAAGGGGGAGGGGGGGGGGGTTAGACTTTGACGACAGCCTTTCCTGTGTTAGCGCCAGTGAAGAGTTCGGTGAAGGCCTTGAACATGTTCTCGAACCCGTCGGTCCTGTGCTCTCGAACCTTGATCTTACCCTGTCGCAATTTAGAATGAAAAGTAAGAATAAATGGTTATTTTCCACTATCGCCGAAAGTAGCGCTCTGTCGCTATTGTCTAAACACTGACGACACGGGGCGCCACGTGTTGTGGCAGTAGAGAAAAATACAGGCCACTCATCACAGACGTAGGCAATGTTCAGGTTAGATTATTGTATATAGTGTATTTGCCATGAATTGTAGAATAGACTACCTGATATCTACCAGGAAAATATTTACAAAAGAGGACCTTCATAATATCGACGGTCCACTGGTTCAAGACAATCTACATGAATGCTGAATTCTTCATCCGAAAAGGCTATATCTTCTCATCCTCTTTAGTTTTGACCAATACATTTTGTGATATTATTATCCCCATCATGACTACAACAGTTATCACTTTACTTGTTCACATTATTACATAATCATTATGACTAATTATCATTGACCACGGGAATAGTAAGCACATGTTAGCATTGCGATCTCAGTTGTTGACAGTGGCGTCCATTGCCAGTCAGTGGTACTTTGGTAATCTCGAGTGTTACTTGGATTATTACTTTTACCACGATAATCAAGTTAAGTATTTTGTTTTCTTTCTCACCTCTTTGACCCACCCTGCCAGGGCACCGATGGCTTCAGCCCAGCGTGCTTGGTATCTGTTAACAATGAAACCTTCCATCTTCAGCTGACTGAACACCATCTTACCATAGATAGCGGATACTATGGAACAAGATTAAATATGTGTATTATAATAGGATAATCAGGAAGGGCCGTAATTTACATATTGCATTATAAGAACTTATCGATACCACTACCCCTCCCCCAAAAAAAAATGCCGCAATTAAAAGGCAATGATCCATGGAAGACTACCCCTGGGCCACGTACTACCGCATCGGACGACTACCCCTGATATAATAACCTCGGACAATTACTCACAAGGCCAGTTAACCCGAAAGCTACCCCGGGAATGTCACCCTTTGAACAAGGTGCTTTTCCGAGGGGTGTCGTTGTCCAAGGGTGCATGTAGTTGTCAAGGGAACGAATAGTTGTGTAATACTTACAGAAAATTTGACAAAAAGATAACAAGTTTAGACAGGGTTAGGATAAATACTGTGCTTCTAAAGGTCACTTTGACTGCCATCTGGTAATGAACAAGATATAGGTAAGATGCTTGCCATGATTTGATCAGTTTTACCTGGCCCAGACAGTGAACTAGATAACGTAGGGTCTACTAAATACATATTTAGACAATAATTTAATAACCTGACCCATCTCAGCAGGCTCAGTGAAGATTTCTAGCTTGTTTATGGTTTACTTAGTCAGGGTATAGCATCGTAAGTTCAACTCACGTTTCTCAGGTACTTTCAAGTTGTACCCTGAAATGGCTCCACAGCATGCGATGCGACCAAATAAGTTCATGTTGAGGACAGCTGCCGTGGCAAACTCACCACCAACCTGAATGAACATTAGACACAGGGGACAATTTTGAATAGGTTTTCGACTCCTGTTTTTTTCTTATTTCCATCGCAAAGATCCGTTTCTATCCCTCCCTCTCTCCTGTTGTAATTCGTGTGGTCTGCAGCTCTTTATTTGGCATAGACATCTTTGGCGAATATGCCGAAAAGTTGACCAGGATACTAAAAACTCACATTTTCTGACAAAGTATGCCGACCTGATAATATTATCTACACATATTACCAAAGGGCGGTAATCGCACCCTTCCCCTATTCCGGTATTCTAATACCTCAGTCATACTGCCAAACCGACCTATTCTTGGCCATCCTTGGTAATGTAAGTTTTTGATCGATGTGCTGTAGGACTGACATTGGTCTTGGAGGTGTGAATGATGTATAAAGTTTCAGTCTGTATCTCTAATGGTCTTTTTTTTCTCTCTGCCGCTTTACTTATTCAATTCAGCGGATTCTTAATTTTGTCTGTCGGAAAAGAAATCAATTTGTTGCGTTACGTTGTCAAAGTAGACGTCGATACCCTCTGGAGCGAGTTCTTTGAGCTTGGCATCAAGGTTCGGTGTTGTCTTGTAATTGAAGACTTCATCAAAGCCTAGTTCCTTCAGGTACTCCAACTTCTCTTCGCTTCCCGCAGATCCGATCACTCGACATCCCTAATGAATACAAAATGATTGAGACACTGCTGAATGCAAAACATAAACATAAAATTTTTCACTCTTTAGAGTCGAAATTAATCCTTTACAATAATAATTTTTCTAATAATGATCAAATCATTACTACTACTTTTTTTAGAGTGAAGAACATTCGAATGAAATATTTCTTGTTTATTATCTATCCTACAATATTTCTGACGGTACCAGAAGCCCCCGCTCTCCTAGATGGTGTATTCCAACAGAGTGCACTTGATATTGATCTTATAGATATATGTTTAATGGTATTTCAGACCTTACCAGTAGTCATTGCTCCCCCTTGTCTCTTCTGGCTTTGGGTCATTATGTATAACAGAGTGGACTTACCTTGATATTAACAAAAGAGTGAGCTTACTATGATCTATATGCAATCTGATATACGACGTTCCAGACAGGGCCTGAATCATTAGCCATAAGGTTAAACGAGAAGTCTCTCTTGGAAAGGGCATGATGCTATCCGAGTGGAAAATACGTAGATCTGATATGTTCTTCAGCGTTCCCAGCATCAAAGGCATACAGCCTTTCGAACCAAAGGCAGTCACTTTGGGCATTAAATATTTCAGATACGAAGAAGCACTTTGTACTGATCCTGATCTAAACAATATGTCCTATACAACGTTCCCGACGACACCAGCAGCTCGATCCTCCTCCCACGGCAGTCTTTACTGGCTTAGGATCACACAGATGACATAGGCCTACACCAAGCAACAGTGTGGATTTGTCTTGATCTACTCTCTGTCCTACGACGTTCCCAAGAGCAAAGGCACACAGGCCCTTTTAATGGAAGTTTCTCTTGGCCCGGACTATTTCAGGTACGAAGAAGCAGTTTGTACTAACCTTGATCTTAGCAATCTGTCCTACAACGTTCCCGACGGCACCGGCAGCTCCACTGACCAGGACAGTCTCTCCCGCCTTGGGATTACAGATATCCAGAAGACCGAAGTAAGCTGTCACACTACATGGAGGGAAAGTCCATAAATAGGAAGAGACAAGGACATTTGGTGTAGGTCCTTTTCACATCATCATAATTTATCTTACACCTATATCGAAAACTCTAGCCAAGAGGAGAAATATAGCACAACAAATTTGCTACATGGACCTCTAGGAAGAACAAAGCCATTATATCAATGGTTCTGAATAGAGCAATCCAGGCGATTGTTAATGTGGACATTTGTTCATGTTCATAATTATGAATGTATATATCTTTATGAGGAAATTAAAACTAACCAACAAACCAGGTCCTGTCTTGTTAAGAGTTGCGATTGATCCGAGGCGATCCCAAGTATAGATTTAGCCAGGGGCAGCGATTTCTTTTCATGACCGGGGGTACAACATGCGAGGGACGAGTAAGCATTGTGAACGAGAGGGGCGAAGGTGACGAAAGTGACTACCCCTCACAGATTTTTGAAGTTTTTTTTACAGACTTTCTACAATATTTACTTATATTTACTTGTAAATTTTGAAGGATATTATGCGAGGAAGCGTAGCGACCGAACGAGAAGATTTGTGCATTTGTTTTAGTCTAAACGCTGCACTCTTGGGCCATCCAGAGCCTATAGGTGTGTTGCAATCTTTAGTCAGTATATGCTATACATTTTTGTGTGTACTTTTTCAAATTTTCCGGGGGAACGACCACCCCTAAACAAATTGAGGAGGGACGTGTCCCCCGTCCCCCGGGATCGCCGCCCCTGGATGTAGCATTCTACTTTAGAGTAGAAATGAAGCAAAACTATTTATTGTTACACGGGCCCTGTGTCATGAAGAGTTGCAATTTGATCCGAAGTGATCGCAATTCCTTCAATCAATAATCGAAACTAAATAATCTCCTAACTCTTGAGGCCTATAATGTAATTAGTTTGGATTAATATCAATCGATAATTTGCAGTCTTTATAAGACGGACCATGAACAAAATAAAAACGACTTACATGGGTAATCATGCAGATACTTGTTACTTTATGACTACTAACAAGAATACAGTACAGAGGGCATTAAATATACATATTTTCTGTGTGATATTTGAGGTAATCGAAAGCCTGAATCTGTTATAATTTTGGTTAATTTATCATGGTTTATGTGGTTCATCAGAATAAATGACGCAATATAATATTTTAACCGCTCCAACCCTTGCACTTACCCAGGCATCCCGATAGACCCGATGGCGTAAGATCTAGGCACACCCTCAGGAAGTGGCATCTTAATGAGTCCTTTTCCATCACTGACAGTATGCGTCGTCCATCCTGAACTGTGAAGCGTCCAGGTCCCGACCGGGAAATTTTCGTTACGACTTTCAATGACTCTAGTAAAAAAAGAAAAAAAAAAGAAGAGTATTGTTACGTTATGGTAAAAAAAAAGGAGGAGTAAATGGGACAATGTCTGATAAATCACCACTTTACTGGGTCAATTCATTTTTTTCTTAATATGTTGCCGTCATAAAGCTTTCAGAAGGGGTTGTCTGTTTTGCAGAGAGAGAGAGAGAGAGACGCACAGAAATTTAGAGTATTGAATGCTATGATTATTAGCTCTATCTCTCTCTCTCTCTCTACTTATCATCCTCTTTAAAGCCATTACACACTTATACTTGCTTTCTGTTCCAGATCCTTGATAAATCTGAAGAAAAGAGACCTTATTCAGATTTATATAGGTGACTACCACGTGCATTCCCTGATCATCCAAACAGCATAGCATGACGAAGCATATTTGCGAATGGAAACAAACGTGGAAGTTTGAATGTCGTAGTAAAGGTTATCAATCGAGAGCAAAGGTACACTCCAGGCCAGTTCAAAGACCGGCATGACCATGACAAAGCATATCTCAACCGAGCCAAAAATCTGCAATTCGGCCCACAAGTCGCCGATGATTTAGATTAATTAAGTGTTTTAAGTACATAACGCATATCAAATATTAGCCCAGGTCAATTTCGTGGTTCACCGCCGTGATATATTGGCCTACACATATGACGATGTGTAAAGAGTGAGCGGGAGAGAGATTGACATGAAAACAAAGAAAGAGATTAAAGGTATAGACCAGTTTTTGGAAACGCCCCCCTCTCAAAAAATGAAACGGAAGCTCTTATCACCAATCATGTGAAAGAATATGTTTTGACTAATACGTGATGATACAAATTTTGACGGGAAACCGCCTACTAATTGATATATTTGGTAAATTATCATATTGATCCGGCCTGGATAGATATCGCGTAGTCTCATATACATCTATCTGTGTACAGTGCTTGTGACTTTACCAAGACTGGGACAATTTTAAAAAATCATTTTGATGATTCCAGAACCTTGCAGTACACACCAATACTTATATGCTACATGATCAACCTTTTCTAACGATTCCACAACGTTTCTTTCACAATGCAATCGCATGACCAGAACTGGTCTATACCTTTAATAGAGATAGAAAGAGAACATGGGGAAGTGAGAGAAGAAGACAGAAAGATAAAAGGGGTAATAGAATAGAGGGTAGGAGAGAACGAGAGATAGATTGAAAGGGAGAAAAAGACAGATTTAGAAAGGAAGAAAAGGGCAGAGGGGAGAAAGTGAAACGATGAAAGATAGAGAGAGAGGGGATAGAAAGAGAGAAACAGTAAGAGAGGGAGGGAGAGAGAGTACCAACAACAACAAACAAAGAGAGAGAGAGAGAGAGAGAGAAAGAAAGGGGAACAGAGAGGCGAGAGAGAAATAGGGAGTAATGGTAGTTATTTTACCTGACTGCTAAAAAAGCATAAATGCTTGTTAGTAAGCAACCAGAGGACCGACGGCTTTAAGTCCTCTCCGAGGGAAAGAGAGAGAGAGAGAGAGAGAGAGTAGGTGCTAGGGAAGGTGTACACTGAGGTCAAAGGATTGAGATGTTCAGGAATAACGTTTAACATTTTCAGGCAGTATGTGAGGCTTATCATTCCCTAAATCTACACACATACCTCTGCTCATTTGGATCTCTATACAAAGCCCCATGCTGTCCTCGTGTATTAATTAAGTTTTATAGTAAAAGCAAATCAGATATTGATAATCGTCGCATGTCACCTTTACACAGTTGTCCTTTGCATAATTCTTATTACCGACTTACTTTGCGACCTGTTGTCCAATCATCACAGTTTCAGTTTGTAGACGGGCGCTGTAAGGTCTGTTTGATAAGAGAAAATGACGTCACAATAAACGTATATATAGATATCACAATAGGTACCACTCCGGTAAACTTAACCATTAAAAAAAAACATAACCAAAAACAAAGACTGCAGCATTAACCTATACAACAAAGAGCAAATACTTGACACTCATCTTAGTTACTAAACTGTTCGGTTCTGCTAGTTATGATAATATTTGGAACAACTGCCATCATACAAATATTTTCTTTTGCTAACTGAAACATTTTACAAAATTCAAGAAAAGCTTGAAGCATTTTTAAATAATCTTTTCATTATATTTCAATGTGTTACAATATCTAAGAGGAAGCTAATTGGTCGACAATACCTCATGTACGGATCCACAGAGAGATATTCAGCTTCCAATAAAATCTCTGTGTGGGGAGAATAGGACAGGGTAAAGGGGGAGAGATGGGGGTAGGGAGAGAGGAGAGAGAGAGAGAGAGATGGAGATAGGGAGAGAGGGGGAGAGAGAGATGGGGATAGGGAGAGAAGAGGAGTGAGAGAGAGATGGGGATAGGGAGAGAGGGGAGAGAGAGAGAGAGAGAGAGATGGGGATAGGGAGAGAGGGGGGAGAGAGAGAGAGAGAGAGAGATGGGGATAGGGAGAGAGGAGGAGTGAGAGAGAGATGGGGATAGGGAGAGAGGGGGAGAGAGAGAGATGGGGATAGGGAGAGAGGGGAGAGAGAGAGATGGGGACAGGGAGAGAGGGGAGAGGGAGAGAAAGTGAAAGGGTAAAGGGAGAGAGATGGAGAGAGGGAGAGAAAGGGAAAGGGTAAAGGAAGAGAGATGGAGATAGGGAGAGAGGGAGAGAGAGAGGGGGAGAGGGAGAGAGGAGAGAGGTAGAGAGAGAGGGGAGAGGGAAAGAGAGAGAGAGAGAGAGGGGTACGGAGAGAGAGGGAGGTAGAGGTGAGGGAGAAAAAGAGAGAGAGGGAGATAGAGAGGGAGAGAGAGGGGGAGAGAGGGAGAGTGAGATTAAAATGAAATGTAAACAAAAGCTAGTTATTTTTCTACCATTCAAGATTGCGTATTTAGGACTTATTTTCAAAAGATTAATATTTTTTGTGAAGTACGTTTCAAGGCAAACTCATGAAAATTTGATTCATTGTTCAATTTACTATACGCTCCAAAACCAGTTGGGTAAAAAGAAATCGGAACAGTAGTCATGTGTTGAGTAAAGTTATACCAACATTGGGTAAATGTTATCCTATTTGGGTACATACTTCTTTACATTTCTGTTAAATTTACCCCAAAACATACATGTTGCTTTTTACCCAACATGTGGGGGGAAAATGCCAATATTTTTGTAAGCTATGTTATGAGTGCGCTCTGCACGTAAATGCCTGTACATTAGCTAGTTTTGAGAGGCGAAAAGAGAACCGAATCAATTATTAAGACTCTCCACCCGGTATAACTGATCAGGGTAGTGCAGGTGGACCACTACACTGGGCACGTAATACACCGGGCATGTTATTATAACTGAATGCCTTTCATAATTATGAAGATATGGTCTCAAGTATCGAAAACCATGAAAACTCTACCACATAAACCAGCTCTGCTGTTATGAGTAATTTGTATGGTAACACTTGTCGACAAACATTGTGAAAACAATAACATATTGATATACATTTCAAACACATGACATTTTGTGTTTCAATATCATTTACACTCACAGTAACAAAATGAAACGGAATGCGTTTGTGCGGGTACTTGAGATTTAATAGAGGATGGAATCTTGTTACCCTGAATATCAACATCATGACAATAGCAACAACTACGACACAAACTTTCCCAACTGAATATAAAATACTTTTACTTTAAATGTTACACTGCTCCAATCCACCCCAAGGAAGGACCCGGGTATTACTTTCGAATCTTTTGATCAATTTATACAAGTATCTGCACCTGAAAACAACCCAAAGTACTCTCTGCATAGGGGCCACCAACAGACGAGAACTTGTGTACATCCCCCCACAGCCCGTAAAAAGGCGACAATGTTCCCTGCATTAAACAGGCGAACAGAGTTTACCTCCTCATTTGGAACTGTGAGCACAGGATATACGTATAACACCCCACTGCATCAAAGAAGGCAAACAGTTCCACTGCATAAAACAGGCGAACAGATGCCCACTTTACAGGCGGGTACATGTTATAAATAAACGACAGGACGGAATGCCTGTTATCATCGGGGCCCCAACCGGAAACCAATAAATATTGAGCTCTGCAAGATACAATGGCCAACTAAAATAATCCAATTCATATTCTCAAAAACACAACCCTCCCATGAGGTATTTTGGAGCAGTGTGTAATACACATAATTACCTTTATAGGTATATATCAACATATATACGCATACACATATATATATGCGAAGAGGCAAAAATAGGGGAGGAAAGGAACTTGGACAAAGAGTTGTCATAGTTAATCTATGACAACCCCATGATCGGGACCACCAACGACCCCGCACCAGCCCGGGACGGCCCATCGTCGCCCGCCTGGACAAGTTCGGCCGACATAAAAATTCGCGCGCCCTCTTTCGAACTTGCCATCCTAAGTGCGACGATAAGGCCGACCCGGCGTCAGTGCGGAGACGAGGGAGGCCCCGATCCTTACCCCAGGATTGGGTGAAAACCTGCTAAAACCGCAAAGCGGGAAAATTAAAATCTCGCAGGAAAGCCCCAACCTGCCAAGCATTGCTTCGACATCAAGATTTACTTGACTGAGGTGGAAAACGATCATTATTAAAACCGTTATATTAATCACACACTTCCTGACCACTTAATATTAGTAAAACCTACTACCGAATACACTTGAAAAACGTAAGGAGGTGGAAAATCAAATTGGGGGTGGTGGAGGGTAAATTAATTTGCCACCGATTAATGTCTACATCCATCCTCTACAAAATCCACAAGGTGAATGAGAATTCTCTCACCAACACCGTGGGAACCCAATCCATCCCGGCTAATTGAATTCCATACATACATTCGAAACATACATCGCGCAAATTCCGTTTATAGCTGCGCGCACATGAAAGATACCGCGCGGCTGACAACAAAGGGGGTCGGGATGTTATTGTTTCCTCTCAAGATGCCGCTAAAACTCATCCCAAAAGAAACGCCGCCGCTGACGCGTGCTGTCACTGATGAATGTAAATCATTTATATCGCCCTACGTGCGATAAAATTCCTTACACTCACAGTAACAAAATGAAACGGAATGCGTTTGTGCGGGTACTTGAGATTTAATAGAGGATGGAATCTTGTTACCCTGAATATCAACATCATGACAATAGCAACAACTACGACACAAACTTTCCCAACTGAATATAAAATACTTTTACTTTAAATGTTACACTGCTCCAATCCACCCCAGGAAGGACCCGGGTATTACTTTCGAATCTTTTGATCAATTTATACAAGTATCTGCACCTGAAAACAACCCAAAGTACTCTCTGCATAGGGGCCACCAACAGACGAGAACTTGTGTACATCCCCACAGCCCGTAAAAAGGCGACAATGTTCCCTGCATTAAACAGGCGAACAGAGTTTACCTCCTCATTTGGAACTGTGAGCACAGGATATACGTATAACACCCCACTGCATCAAAGAAGGCAAACAGTTCCACTGCATAAAACAGGCGAACAGATGCCCACTTTACAGGCGGGTACATGTTATAAATAAACGACAGGACGGAATGCCTGTTATCATCGGGGCCCCAACCGGAAACCAATAAATATTGAGCTCTGCAAGATACAATGGCCAACTAAAATAATCCAATTCATATTCTCAAAAACACAACCCTCCCATGAGGTATTTTGGAGCAGTGTGTAATACACATAATTACCTTTATAGGTATATATCAACATATATACGCATACACATATATATATGCGAAGAGGCAAAAATGACAATTTCCGCCACACGGGCACCGCCCGCCGCCACTGAGCGTATATATTATTTGCACGTACATTACGTATTCAATTCAAGACTTTCATCAGCGTCAATTATCTGAATTAACTTCAACATGAAATTTCTTCCAACAACTTAACATGCAGGTATATTCACGTCTGCAAACCTTTTACTTGCACTATAGTGCCTAAGTATTCGCATATATTATTATTATTATCACGTATTCAATTCAAAATATTTATAAGCGTGAGCATTTACTGTACTAATGCAATAATCCAACCAAAACGTAATACGCTGAAAAGATTGCTTTCATTATCGATACTTTAAAAAGGGGGTGTAAATATTAATAATAACCGAATTTCGTATCATCAATTTTAAATTCAATTTCTACAGTCCAATCAACATTTAATCTAACTTCACTAATTAAGTTTTTATATTGTGCCATAATATAACAACCCCACCAGGTAGATGAGCTTAACATATTAATCTCAACCCATCACCTAATTGGCTAATTTCATTTAACTATATACCTTTTAGCGATTTGAGGCTTGAGCAAATAGGCCCATTAACAAAATTAATCGTGAACAATTATCTTTCGTTTTAACAATAACATGAATAAATTTTAAAACCGAAAACAGTATTAAGTGACAGACGCCGTTATGAACACGAGTGAGACCAAGCTCATGAAAACAGTCTACAAATAATTTAATAACAAATTAGAGTGAACCACAACAAAGAACTGGAATGCAGTCTTTCCAACGTTCGTCGACTCGCGAATAAGGCTTTGAAGGAACAAGTCATTTCCTGCCAAAAGATGTATTCCATCGGCATCACTAGGAAACAGCTCGTGTCGCTCGTGCGCGAAGCCCGAATAATCCAATGAACGACCCCGATTCTGCGGCATATATTCCTGGCATGCTTGTTAAATACTAGCCGCGTTCTAGAATTATGTGGCTGTTCGTCATTGTCGAAACCTGTGTAAGTCCTTCGTGGCAACACACTGGACCAAATGCTGCGGGCATCGGGGAGGAGCGCGAAGGCGGCTAACCAGTGTATCATATCAACCTACGACAGGAATAAAAAGAAAACTTCCGGCAGCTTATTGTTCACCACCATTCGACTTGTGTCATATCTAAAACCCTTCCCACTCACTATTGTCCATAAGCGCCCGCTTATTCACACTTTGAATAACGATGTTCATAATTATAATACCCGTGGGCGAAACTCTTTTCATTTTTGGCCAGTAAAGACAAATATATATCTAAAATCTGTAAGAAACAATTTTCCTGTTATTTATTTTGGAACTCTATTCCTCCTGAAATATCCTCATGCAAGTCTTTAACACTATTTAAAAGAAACTTGAAGCAGCATCTTATATCTAAATATCAATGATTCTTGTACCAGTAATTATATTATACAACATTACCTATAACTGTTTTCAAACTTACGATTTTGTAATGATTATTTCCATTTGTATTACCTCCCATGAACGATGTCCCTGTCATGTTTCGTCATGTATGTTTCTTTTTAGTTTTGTCTGTATATGTAAATCTCTTAATTACTGTTTGGGAACTATGCCTCCACAAGGCCATTTGGCCTATTTTCATTTTCTTATATATTGCATACGTTGTTGACCTTAATCAGAGGTGAAACAATTTTATACGCAGCCAGAAAAAAAAAAAAAAAAAAAATGTTGGTAAATTTAGAATATGATTTAGAGAAGGAAATTATAGATTTGGAGAAGGCATTGATATCAAAACGGACAAAAATAGAGCTCTTGCTATATTAAATGAGAAGAAAGTTCAGTTAGAATCGTTAAGAAAAGAAAAAATGGAAGGAATAAAGATGAGGTCTAAAATTAAATGGATGGAATATGGCGAGAAACCATCGAAATATTTTTTGAATTTAGAAAAAGAAATGCTGTGAATAAACGTATATGCAAATTGGTCACTACTGAAAACAAGGAGATAACATCGCAGGATGATATTATATCAGAAATTGTATTATTCTACTCTAAATTGTATGAAAATAATCCTGTTGTTGATGTAGACTTAAATACAATATTAAATGATCCAGCTATAAGTAAATTAACCACTTCAATGTCACAGAAACTCGAAGGAGAACTCTCCATTGATGAAGTCCATCAAGCACTTATAAATATGAAAATAATAAATCGCCTGGTCTAGATGGATACACCGTCGAATTTTTCAAACATTTTTGGAAAGAATTACACATATTTTTAGTGAGGTATTTGAACTCTGCATATTCATCCGGAATGTCCTATACACAGAAGTTAGAGTCATCTCTTTAATTCCCAAAGGAAAAAAAAAAGATAGAAATTATTTGAAAATTGGAGACCCATATCTTTATTGAACGTGGTGTATAAATTAGGTTCCGCTTGTATAGCAAACAGATTAAAGAACGTACTTCCTTTTCTTATACATGAAAATCAGAAAGGCTTTATGTCAGGGCGCTACATTGGAGAGAATATCCGTTTGTTATATGATTTATTATTGTATACTGATATCAATGACATTCCTGGTTTATTGCTGCTTATAGATTTTGAAAAAGCATTTGATTCTATTTCTCATGATTTTATTAGAAAAGTATTGCACTTTTTAAGTTTGGTCCTCTATTATAAAATGGGTTAATGTATTCTATGAAAATGCTCAATCATGTGTATTAATCAATGGACACCTGTCTCCAAGATTTTCAATAGAGCGAGGATGTCGTCAAGGAGATCCCCTGTCAGCTCTTATCTTTCTATTATGTGCCGAAATACTTGGTCTTTTGTTTAGAAATTCCGATGCCATTGTTGGTTTGAGCTTACCTGATAGACAACTTAAAATAATTCAATATGCAGATGATACTCTTTTGACATTGAACGGGTCAGTAATAGAATTAAACAGTGCATTAAACATTTTAGATAAATATAATGCAATGTCTGGTTTAAAAGTTAATATACAGAAGACACATGCGATATGGATTGGAGGATATAAAAACAAGAAAGATGGTGTTCTTTTGAATAGAGATCTAAATTGGGTGTTTGATGATTATTTCAGATATTTAGGTATAGATTTTTGTACTGATTTGCACAAATTGGTAATTCACAATTATAATGATAAATTTAAAGAAATCAAAAGTCAAATGACATCGTGGTTAAGGCGATACTTAACTGTTCTTGGAAGAATCACTGTCGTCAAATCATTGTTGGTATCCAAATTAAACTACCTTATTTTGTCCCTCCCTAATCCTGGTGAAAATCTTTTGAAAGATATAAATGCTCACTTTTATAGATTTATATGGGGAGAAACCTGATAAAATAAGTAGAAATCAAATGTCACAAAGTTATTCAGACGGAGGGGTTAAAATGATAGATATATACACACATTGCCAATCATTAAAAATTTCCTGGATTAAGAGATTGGTAATTGGCTCAATAGATAGCAATATCCTCTGTCTTTTGCAATCTTTCTTGCCTGAACTGCAAGATTTAAAATTATATATGGGAAACAATTATTTTAGGGAACTGGCAGGGAAAACAAAGAACCTTTTTTGGAAAGAAATGTTCATGGCTTATAGTACGCTCTTGTCCATGCATTAAGATAACATTTCTTGCCAACCCTTATGGAATAATGATTACATTAAAATAGGCAATAGCTCAGTATATAGTATAAAATTGTGTAAAAGGAGTTCGTTTTGTCAATGATATTTTAGAGACAAATGGTGATTTTTTCTCTCTGGAACATTTCCAAGAAAAGTATAATATTCAAATAAATTTTCTTTTTATCGTGGATTATGCGATGCAATTAGACAAGGGTTTAAAATTGTACTATTTTTAAGAAGGTGCCACAGCCCCTTTTCCCAGATACAATGGCATTTGTTATGAAACGTATTAAAGGATGTTCACATGTTTATGCAATTTTATTAAAGAAAAGAAAAGGAGTATGTAAAAGTTTTCTTAAATGGAAATGCGTTTTCGACCTGAACGATAAGAGTTGGGAAACATATTGTTCTATTGGATTTAATTGTACCATTGATGTGGGCTTACGATGGTTTCAGTTTAAAGTTTTGCAACGCATATTATATACGAACGATCTACTGTTTAAAATGAATTTAGTCCCCAAAAAAGAATGTACATTTTGTAATGAACAGATTGAAACAGTTATACATCTGCTATGTGATTGTACGCATGTTAAGAATATTTGGGATAGGTGAATATACATTTGTTAATTTGTTCCAAATGAAAATCAATAAAATCCCTGTGGAGGGAAAAATATGGAAAAAAAAAAAAAAAAATATTGCATATGCTTATTTATATTGTATATATCTTTGTATTGTTTTTATTGAAAATGGAAATAAATAAAACGAATTGAATTGAATTGAATTGAATAGTCGCTTAATAGGGCTTAATTCAAATCACTGCCATGCCATTTATTCGTTCAAAATTAAAATGATATCTAATATCGTTGATCTTCGTCCGCCTTATGAAACATGTACCAATTAATTCATCCTGGTTATACGAACGTAAAGAAGTGAATATGGATAAACCATCGTCATACTTAACTTTCCTCTCGGAGGTACCTTTGTAGATTCCGAGAAGACGTCCCAGTATGAACAATCCGCTACGCCGTATACTCTGTAGAACCAAGTCCAATTAAATTGAAACTTTTCCTCTATTAAAATCCGATGTGAATTCCACGTATAATAATTTTCCAGTACGAAGTTCCCTCAGGCTCAATAAAGCCCAACTAAATTAAATTAATTTGCCACCGATTAATGTCTACATCCATCCTCTACAAAATCCACAAGGTGAATGAGAATTTTCTCACCAACACCGTGGGAACCCAATCCATCCCGGCTAATTGAATTCCATACATACATTCGAAACATACATCGCGCAAATTCCGTTCATAGCTGCGCGCACAAGTCATGAAAGATACCGCGCGGCTGACAACAAAGGGGGTCGGGATGTTATTGTTTCCTCTCAAGATGCCGCTAAAACTCATCCCAAAAGAAACGCCGCCGCTGACGCGTGCTGTCACTGATGAATGTAAATCATTTATATCGCCCTACGTGCGATAAAATTCCTTATGTAAAGTGCTTCATGAGCTTTGCTGGCAAAAAACAACTGTGTCTTACCTCCGTCTTTGAGTGTTGGAATATCAAAGTCCTCCAGTCTCATATCGCTTTTCTTGGGAAAGCCATTGAAATGCTTGGCCAAGATCCATCTCTTTCCTTTGGGAGGCATCTTGAAGTTGATTATGATTTGATGAAGGAAGGAATATGTAGCACTGATGGTCACCAGATGATCAGTGGTTGGTTACTAGACAGTGTGTGAGGTCAGCTCCGACTACCGGTGTTTTATATGTTCGTTTTGATATAGAGCGATCGAGTGAACCAGTGACTGTATGTATAGCACAAATATCATAACTCAACAAACTCCCAAAGAGAGATTTCGGGGTCCAAAGTTTAATCAAAGCTTTGATTTTAAAGAGATGGAGGAAAAAGGAACGCCCTTAACCCTACAACCTTCTTCGGCCAACGGAAATGGCATGTAGGTACCTTAAAGTGACTCGGTAGCATTGTTGAATGTTGATGAAAAAACAGCGTAATTTGTGTATAAAATGTTACTTATTATATTCTTTCTACTGTACTAACCCTCTAACATGCACAAAATCCTGAACAAATTCTCAAACCACAAAGATATTCATGGTTTTCTTTGAAGGCGTCACTGTGCGTCACCCTCTAACAGTAAATTCTCCCAACCATTTAAAAATTTTCCCAACCGTTTTTCCATGAAAATAAGACATATAGGACAGGCTTTAAAAAAATCTTTCAACACTTGAATGTTTGGAATGGTATATAGATCCAATTCACTGCTTTGTGACGATTTACATTCACCTAAAAATGTAATTTAATTGTAATAATATAGTGGGAGAATTAAGGAATCGTTCAGATAAGTTTTTCCCAATTTTTATCATTAATAATGGTCTGTTTTCAATCAAACTTTCAGATTATCGTTAATTGTACATCTAGCATTGAAGTCACTACCTTAGCACCATTTTCTCTCATGTGAACAATGTTACCAAGTCCCTTCACTACTTGCTCGGATGTCCCCCGAAACCAAAGTCCAGATACGCCAATGACGACCTATACCTCACCTGTTCGATACAAGGTTATCTAGAAAAACGATTGTGCCTTCTTTCATGATCACACGCCCGTGGTGTCTCTGCTCGCACACCTCCAAAGTCTCCATTTAATTTTACTGTATTACATTGATTCGTCTGCCCTGGTCTTGTTTGTTTACTTCTAATAACTAAATGTATTATGATATAACAGAGTCAATATCTAAATTCTTACCTATATGTTTTGTCTTTTAATTTTCTCCATTTCCCCTCTCCATTCCTCGCTTCCTGTAACTTCCTTTTCCGGGCCCTTCCATCCTTTTCCCCTCTCTTCCTCCCTTACATATAATATTCTCTTTTTCTACCGGTATGTAAATTATTCATTCACGTACTACCCCAACAGCTTTGCTTTACTGTAGGCCCGTCCACTATACTTTATATAATGAATGATGAAACGTTTGAACCTATTCATTATGTAGTGGCCTGTATGCTGTACCTGATTATGCCATGCATCTATACAAAAATATTTGGAGAAATAAATTAATTTCAACTTGAATTTGAAAATACATTAAATTAAAGTCGAGAAAATAAGCATACGAGTACACGGCAGCACAAAGGTGCGCGCGCGCGCACACACACACACACACAACACACGCACACACGCACATACACAAAGAAGAAGAAGAAGAAAAAAAAAGGAAAAGAAAGAGAAATTACGATAGGACCTTAATGTACATTTATTGGTTCCACAAGGTTTCTAGAAAAGATAAAGCAGTATAATCACAGGTAAATCGTTTGCACGTCTTATTTTGTTGTACCATAGCGAGCCCAGATTGAGCTCGCGCTCGGAGCTCGCGAAGGAAACCTGCGCATGCGCACTCGCGAAGAAAACAAGCGCATGCGTACATGGAATCTGGTAGGGTTGTTAATAGAGTGACTTTTCGTCAACTCATCGTTAGCTCAATCGGTAAGGATAGCGTAATTCTAATAGAACCGTTGATTGATTGATGATTGAAGTTGACTTGAGGGTGCAAATCTCAGTATTTATTCAGTGTTTTTGCCTTTATAAATAGTGAGGCAAAGCAATAGATAATCAAAGTCTAAATGTTTGTGACCTCTTTGCAAGCTTCCGTAGCTTTTTACCTACTATCTCCTACTATCTCCTACTATCTCCAAACCAACTAGAGTGACAGACCAATCAGCCACTTTAATCGACAATATCTTTACTAACAAGCAACAGCCTTTAGAATCAGGAATCATCGTTTCGGACATATCTGATCATTACCCAATCTTTTGTAAAACTTCACTTTCTAACACACCAGGTGATAGGCGTTCCCAAAAATTAAAACCCGCAAATTAAATGCTGGAAATATAGAACGCCTTAATGAAAACTTAAATACAGTGGACTGGCATCAAATTTATATTTCTGAAGATGTGAATGAAGCTTACGAAAGATTTATAAGCATACTTAAGGGCCAATTTGATATTTGTATACCATTAACAGAACAAATCAATAACTATAAAAAGATACCAAGATCCCCCTGGGTAACAAAGTCTATTTTAAGATCAATAAACCGGAAAACAACCTCTATTATAAATACAAAACTAATCCAACAAATAAAACCCGTGACAAATACACCCGATATAAAAATGTTTTGACAAAAGTACTACGGCAAGCAAAAAAACATCATTATACTACGCAGTTTGAACTTAACAAGAATAACCCTAAAAACACATGGAAAATAATAAATACAACCTTAAACAGAAACAATAAGACACAAAAATAACGAAAATTAAATCTGACACTGACACTTTGATCGAAGACCCTCAGGCAATGGCTGAAACCTTCAACTCGTACTTCTCACAGATAGGACAAAAATTAGCAGAAAACATCCCAACAACCGAAAGAAAATTTGATAACTTTCTAAGTAACAAAAATCCATCTTCTTTGTTTTTCGTTCCAACTAACCGCGAGGAAATAATTAGTATAGTAAATAAATTGGAAAGTAAAAGAAGTTCAGGGCATGACGAGATCGACAATCATCTACTCAAATCAATTATCTTAACGATTGCAAATCCTCTGGTCCATATTCTTAACTTATCAATAACAACGGGTATAGTACCTAATAGCGTTAAAATAGCAAAAGTCATCCCAATAATTAAGAAAGGTGATGCTTCTGAAACAAATAATTATAGGCCAATTTCATTACTACCATCCTTATCCAAAGTCATGGAAAGAATTATCTTTATTAGAGTTACAGATAACAAACATAATATCTTTTGCGAATCCCAATTTGGCTTTCGACCAAACCGCAACACAACTCAAGCAATATTGAAATGCGTAGATACTATATCCCAAGCCATTGATCACCACTTACATACTATAGCAATATTCCTGGACTTTTCCAAGGCTTTTGATACAATAAACCATAATATTCTCTTACATAAATTGTCGCACTATGGTGTTCGAGGGAAAGCCTTGGAATGGTTCAGGAATTATTTAACAAACAGAAAACAATTTGTAGAAATAAATAATCAAAGGTCATCGCTACAATCCATTAGTTGTGGTGTTCCACAGGAAGCATCCTAGGTCCCTTATTGTTTATCATATACATAAATGACTTTCATAAGTCTTCAGATGTATTATCTTTCACTTTATTTGCAGACGATTCAAACTTATTTTATTCTCACTCTAATCCAACTAACCTTCTTCCAACAATAAACACAGAACTTAAACGTGTAGTAGAATGGGTTAAAGCTAACAAGTTATCGTTAAACGTTCTGAAGACTAACTTCATGTTGTTTAGTAACACCTTGCAAAATTTACCTGGAAATATCTTTCTGGAAGACACGCCCCTTGTTAGGGTAACATCAACCAGATTCTTAGGGCTCACGATCGACGATAAATTGAAATGGAACATACACATTCAAAATATATCCAAAATTGTCTCCCGAAATACTGGAATCATGAATAAACTTAAATATTTTTTCCCAAAGTCTACACTATTCACATTATACTTCTCACTAATTTTACCCTACCTTAATTATGGAATAATGGCGTGGGGTAATGCTAGCAAATACCTTACTGATAAAATTTTTACCTTACAAAAGAAAAGCATAAGAATTATACATAATGCTCCTACTCGTTCACATACTGATCCTTTGTTTTATGAGTCAAAAATTTTGAAATTTTCAGACTTATTTCTTTTTCAAACAGGACAGTTCATGTGTAGCGCCCACCCGGGGAGGGGGGCATACCTTTTAAGGAAGACAAAATAAAGATACTTGATTACTGGGATGCATGGCAAATCAAAGTGAGGAGCCACTCCTGGTATCCCAGCTGGTGTAGTTGGATTTAGTTGTTGGGTGAGGCCACTCTCGCAGGAGGGGGTACCTAATCAACTAATGGGAGGGACTGTGGGGCGCTAGAAATACATGTAAGTCAAAGATACACAAAAATAGGGGGTATTCTGTGGGGCTCCACACCTTCCCCTCCAAAAATAAATGTCTCCCGGACATTTCTTCTACCAAACACTTATAACAATTCATTATTATAGTATAACATTTCTAACGTTCATATAGTTCTCGTTCAATGTCGGCATGAAGGACAGATGTAATATCACCGAAGTCCATGATTGTTTATAGTCTGTGTATATGCTACGCTTCTTAAATCATCGTGCTCAAATTCCTCTGTGAAATACATTTGGTATATCGAAATCATCCATGTGTTGCGAATCGTTATATCGAAACCTAATAAGTCCTCGAAGTCTCAGCATTGCCTATCATAACGTTGTGGCTTCTCCTTTCCATACAAATCACTTTGCGAAACATAAACATCACAAGCAAAACCCATTCCACGGGCGCGTCTGACATACGGTGAGGGTTTCTTGGGAAGCGTCGACTCATTCCGAAGATTCAATCACTTAGATCCACAGATCACAATCGCGTGTCATCGCTTGTTTCTTTATATTACACCACAATTCCTGAACGATTAACAACTTGTTTCATCCTAGTATTTCGCGTTACTAATATTTCAGGTTTACTAAACAGCACACATGATTCCGTAAAACGATGCATCTAATGGATTAAAAGGAGGATCCGTCACACGCATAACAAAAATCGTGTATTGCTAGTGTTCTCCTTCATTATCATCTATTCAGCATCGCAACTGGTAGGGCATTCCTCGTGGGTCGAATGATTGACTCGCTCGCTGGGAAAATTGAAGCTGGTCTTCCGTCATCTGACGTTGGTAGTGGGCTGGCTGCTGGTGAGCAATCGGCGTCTGCATCTGTAGTGGCTGGTGGGGGTAGAATGGTGGTAGGTGTTGGTATTGAAGGGGTGGCATAGGTGGGTTATAAGTATAGGGAAAAGGTGCAGGTGGCTGGGCTGTTGAGGGTGGAGGCTTGGAGAACCACTGGGCAGATGTTGCTGGGCTAGGGTTTGATGCAGCGGTGGGGATGTTGTGGTTTTGAATCATGGCAACGTTCGGAGTAGTATCTTCACGTAGTACGCTGGGCTCACCCAGGGACTCATACGTGAATGTGTTGGGAGCTCTGCGTTGTCTATTCCCTCTCCTTGGAGCATCCTCTATGTTGGACTGGGGGTCACTATCTGGGCTATTACCTCCACTCTCTGCTTCACTATTTAGTTCTGGGGTTGCTGGAGGCATAGGATGGGTGTCTGATGAGCCGCTAGTATGGGTGTCGCTAGCCTGTGTTAGCTGGTCAATCTCGATCACCACTTCGTCCACTCTATCTGTGTATGTTGTATGTGGCATCATACCTGGTCTTTTGTATGCAGCCCGGAAGTACTCATCTTCGCCTGAGGTTGTCTCGTCGTCGTCGTCACTGATAGGTGGTTGCCTTTCACTCATTCTCGTTGGACGTCTCTTTCTTGGTGGTTTCTTTGTGATGATCTCTTTTGGGGGATTGTCTAAGGGTAACGAGTCGCATGGCAAGAGGTGGTTCCTGTGTAGTGTTTTGGTGCGGCCTACTCCCTTTTCAGGTGTTACTACATAGACTGGAAGAGAGTCATCTTTTTGTTTAACCACCTTGTACACAATTTCCTCCCAGTAAGGGTGAAGCTTTCCTGGGCCACCTGGAGGGCAAGACTTCTCACTAGGACCCTATCTCCTTGCTGTAGCACACTGCTACGTACTGTACGGTCGTAGTAACCTTTTCTCCTCTCTGCAGCTTGTCCCATTCTCTGTGATGCTAATGTGTAGGCCTGTTTCATCTTACTACGCCACTTCTCTGCATATTCCTTGGGGTCTACTGCAGCTGCATTATCCTCTGTGGTCTTCAACCCAAATGCAATGTCAACTGGGAGACGGGGTGACCGGCCGAAGAGGAGGAAGAAAGGAGAGAATCCTGTTGAAGTATGCCTGGTGCAGTTGTAGGCATGAACTACCTTCTGCAAATGGTCTTTCCATCGTGTACGTTCCGTGGTGGTAAGTGTTCTTAGCATACCCAGCAGCGTCCTGTTGAATCGTTCCACTTGTCCATTCCCTTCAGGGTGGTATGGTGTGGTGTGCGATCTTATAATCTTACTATGCTGGCATAAGCGTTGAAACAGTCTGTTTTCAAATTCTCGGCCCTGGTCATGATGAATTCTTCTTGGGAATCCGAAGCGGGGGATGAAATCGTTGAACAGGCGGTCTGCTGCTGTCTTGGAAGATTTGTTGGTGGTTGCATATGCCTGGGCAAATCTCGTATAGTGGTCCATGATGACTAGTATGTATTCATAACCGCCTACACTCTGCTCCAGGTGCAGGAAATCTAACGATACCAGTTCAAATGGTTGAGTAGTGAGAATTGGGGTCAATGGTGCTTTGGTCTTTTTGGCTGGTTTTCTCTGTTTGAGACAGTGACATGATGAGGTTGTATATTTCTCGATGTCCTTCTGCATGTGAGGCCAGTAGAACCTATCTCTGACAAGACTAGTCACTCTCTCGGATCCTTGGTGTCCCATCTCATCATGCAGTTGCTTGAGAATTAACTCCTGGAACTGGGCTGGCAGAACAAGCTGGGAGCGACTCTTGATGCATCGGTATAGAATACCATCCTCATCTACTTTCAGGTGGTTCCATTCATGTAACAAGCACTTGGAGTCTTGACTGAAATCTTGGCGGTCTCTTCGAGAAGGAAATACCCCCTGTTCTTTCTTGTTCCGCACCGGGCAAATAGTTGGGTCATCTTCTTGGGCCCTTCTTATGTCTGCTTTGGACCATTGGTGGAGGGTGTTAATACCATCTCGTGTTCCTCAGCTGCTGTTGCAACATCTACTGAGGCAGAGGCGATCAATATGTCTAGTTGTGGGTCACAATGCAGGACTGCCGCCTGTGTGGCCTTGACAGCTTGTGGGTCAACTTCTTGCGTACAGTCCTGCTGGTACTGCTCCAAATCAGCAGGAATCCTTGATAGGGTGTCAGCCACTCGATTGGTCCTTCCTGGTAGGTACCGGATATCAAATCGGAAATCTGCCAACTCACCAACCCACCGTTGTCCAGTTGCATTCAACTTTGCTGTTGTGAGGATGTACGTTAGCGGGTTATTGTCCGTGTACACTGTGAAATGCTTGGCATAGGCAAGGTAATCCCGAAAGTGTTCTGTAACGGCCCATTTCAATGCCAGAAACTCTAACTTTCCAGAGTGCAGATTATAGTTGCGTTCCGCTGGAGTTAGTGTTCGGGATCCGAACCCGATGACCTTGTTTATTCAATCTTTCATCTGGGTGAGGACTGCACCCAGGCCTTCTTGAGAAGCATCCGTGTACAAACAAAACGGCTCTTGGAAATCAGGGTATGCCATCACTTGAGGAGATGAAAGTGTGTCTATTAACCCGTCTAGTATGACTTGATGGTGCTCTTCCCACCTGATTGGTGTGTTGGAAGGGACTGAATTCTTCTTCTTGGATCGAGTTGAAGTCTTGGACTTGTCAGCAGTTGGGGCAGGACTCTTGAGGAGCTCATATAGTGGCTTGGCACGTTGGGAGAAGCTTGGAATGTACTTGCGGAAGTATCCGATCAGTCCTAGCAGTTGGCGGACTTCACCCACTGTCTTTGGTTGCTTTTCCTCAGAGCTTGGAGGGCCTTGGTGTCTTTCGGATCTGGAGCATGTCCCTCAGCAGACACTATCTTCCCCAAATACTTAGCTTGCCGCTGGAATAGCTTGCATTTGCTGGGCTTCAACTTAATGCCATGTCTTTGCATTCTCTGCAGTACTTGCTGGATGTGGTTGATATGCTCTTCAAATGTCCTACTATACACAAGTATGTCGTCCAAATAGACCACACAGAAGTCATAGGCAAGTCCCTCAAGGCATCCTTCCATGTGTCTCTGGTAAACTGCTGGGGCGTTCTTGAGTCCAAACGGGATCCGGTTCCATTGGTACAGTCCCCAAGGAGTGACGAAGGCTGTAAATTCTTGACTGTCTTGGTGCATATACCCCTGGTGGTAAGCTTTTCCTTGGTCAAGCGTTGTAAACCAACAGCTGCCTCCAAGTCCATCCACGACATCTTGTATCCTGGGTATCGGCTGTCGATCATCAATGGTTTTCCTGTTTAGTTCTCGGTAATCGATGCATAGCCTCAGACTGCCATCCTTTTTCCGTACACATACGATGGGCGATGAATATGGGGAAGTGGATTTGGTTACCCAGCCTCTACCAATCAGATCAGCCACATACTCCTTAACTTCAGCATACAGGGGTCTTGGAATGGACATGTATGTCCGACTGACGGGGGTGTCATCCTTCAAACGAATCTTCATTTGCAAATCTTTTATGCACCCTACATCTGTATCATCTCTGGCAAATGCATCGCTTTCTTCTCTTAGCATCTTCCTGACTATGGCTTGTTGATGCTTCGTTAGCTCAGAGAGGTCCATTGTTGAGGTGATGTCATCTCCGTCATTATCTTCACTAGAGGTAACTCTCTCATTTTCCTTGGGTACCGATAATTTGTCTGGGTCTTGTTGGTTTTCTTGCACTATAGACTGGAAATGGTGTAGTGCACCCAGTACCTTGCAACCAAGAATAACTATGTCGTGTCCAGTGTTATTGGCAACGGGAATAGTTATCCTACTGGACGTTCCTCTTCGGAGCTGCACAAGACTTGGGTCAATCTCGAGTCCTTCTATGTTGTGAGTTCTCTCGGGTTCGAAGAGGGCATCTGTCTTACGTGATAGGGGTCCTGTGTGTACTGTGCAGATCACTCCTATAGTCTTCTTGCTGGGGATCGTGATGGTTGTCCGCCCACTTCGAACTACACAGATCTCGTCTTCTTCTTCTTGGCGAAGGAGGTGTATCAGGTTGGAAACAACATGCGGCTGAGCCGCCAAAGAATTTACCATGACCTGCGTCAGTTTTTCATCCCCTACCTCTGCGATACTGGCTTTCACCACTTCTGTGATGACATTGGTCCCTATAATCGGCATATCCAACCTATCTGGTGTCACGAGAGTAGGGACCTCGATGACTTCCTCCCCAGTGAGGCTGAACCCAAGGCGAACCCACCCCAGGTATGGTATGTCGATGCCGTTGGCCGTATTCAGACACAAATCTCCTTCCATCAAGTCGCTAATCGGTAACATAGTCGAATCTGGTAAAATCCTCTGTCTCCAATCTTCTGATATAATAGTCACTTGCGCTCCTGTGTCATACAGGGCTTCAGTCCTTGCACCGTTTAAGAGGCATTTTATTGTGCATTTTCCTCCTATAAGTTTAGCAATTTTCCTTGCTCTGGTGCTTGGGGTGTTGAGTTGTAAGGAACTTAACGTTGCTGCTGTTGTCTGGGGCTGTGGGTGTTGCCGGGGAAACCTTCGCCCCTCTCGGATGCCCCTCCGGCGTTTCCCGCTTGAGTTTGTCGGTTCCTGCACCCACGTAGGAAGTGTTCACTACTTCCACACCGGAAGCAGTGGTTGCAGTTCTCTCCATTTCCTTGCAGGCGGCATTCTCGACAACCCCAGTCTGGTCGACGAGCCCTCCCATAACTCTGCTCAACAATTGGTGGAGTGAGGATTGCTTGCCTAGGTGGCGCTGGAGCAACTGCTGCCAGTTCTGATCGGACGATCGTTCGGATGCTTTCGTGGATCAGCTTCATGTCCAAATTTGCATTTGGGGCTTGGTTGTTGGGGTGACTCTCTTTGGCCTTTGCAGTGTTGACCTCATTTATCTTGATTTTCTTTGCTGCGCCTTGCTTCTGGTTCCTTTCAATTTCGTTGTTTGCAGCAACGTTGATACGCTCAAGCAGTACCTCGTCACTGGTGTTGACGTTCTGGAGCAGGGGCTTGAGGTCACTCTTGATGTTTTCGCTTGCCACACCTGTCAGCAACGAATGCAGGAACATTCCCTGCACCAGCGTAGCATCGTACCTGAAGGTGGCATCTGCTTCCTTGGATGCAAACAAGATTTTCTGGCGCAAGGCCAGCATTCGGAGAAGGAACTCCTGAGGGCTTTCTTTGGGACCTTGTACTGCCCCCGTCAGATCGTGATAAAGCTCCGTTGCCTCCTTTTCTTGATAGTGGCTTCGCAGTAACCGGCGGAGTACTGGCAGATCGAGTTCGGGCTTGCATTCTAAATACGCTCTGAGGGTGAGGCCTGGAACCATGGCGTTTATGATCGCATCTACTACCTCTTCCTCGGCATATCCTCTTGCCACTCCCCTGTCGATCTGGTGAACCAGGCTAGAAAAGGACAGCTTGTCTTTCTGGCCAACCTCGCCGATCTGTCCTTTGATTCTAAACTCCTTGCGGAGAAGGGAATCGAAGTGAGGTGCTTCCTTTTGCGTGGGAGTCGGGCCTGTTTTGTCTGTAGTCCGGGCTTGTGTGATTGCAGCTGGTTCTTCTTTAGCATCTACTGAAATTGTTCCAGCAGCTGCATCTTTCTTTTCAGCTGAAAACACCACCAACCTAGCCTGCACCTTCTGGAACAGCTCCAACCTACCACCTACCATCCCTTCGACTTCTTCTCCGGACAGGAAAGACATGAGGAGACATCGTAAACCCCAAACACCTTTTCGCTGTGCCTTCTCGACTCTCTCCTTGGAAATTCCACTCAGGGTCACGAGGTCGATCAACTGGATCTCCCCTAGATGTGGGAGGCTCCCGAAAACTTCTTCGCTCACCTGGTCCAACGACATTGTCAAATCGGGGATGGTTCTCTTAGGCACTCTGACTTCTGGTCCCTTATCGTTCGTTCACTGCGCTGCTCATTCGGTTATCCAGTCTGTTCGTGTTTTAAGGACAGCACATCGCACTCTCTTCTCTTCGCTTCGACGATGGCCGTCCTGGCAGGGTCGCCAAATTTGTAGCGCCCACCCGGGGAGGGGGGCATACCTTTTAAGGAAGACAAAATAAAGATACTTGATTACTGGGATGCATGGCAAATCAAAGTGAGGAGCCACTCCTGGTATCCCAGCTGGTGTAGTTGGATTTAGTTGTTGGGTGAGGCCACTCTCGCAGGAGGGGGTACCTAATCAACTAATGGGAGGGACTGTGGGGCGCTAGAAATACATGTAAGTCAAAGATACACAAAAAAATAGGGGGGGGGGTATTCTGTGGGGCTCCACACATGTATAAATTGAATAAAAACGAACTGCCACACACATTCATTAACATGTTCACAAAAAACAGCGCCATTCATAATTACCCAACCAGGCAATCCAACCGTTTCCACCTTCCCCGTACCCGCACTCTTTTCGCACATAAAACAATTTCTTTCTACGGTCCGAAATACTGGAACTCACTTAGCAACGATATAATTAATTCTTTAAGCTTAAACTGCTTCAAAATCAAGTTGAAAAAAAATATTCTCGAAACATATAAAGAAAATTCAAATTGAGCGATCAGGACCCAACTCTCTTTCTCTCTTTCTTTCTCTCTCTCTCTCTCCCTTTTTCTCTACCTCTCCGTCTTTCTTTTTCTCTCTTTCTCTTTCTTTCTTTCTGTCTCTCTCTTTCTTCCTTCCTTTCTCTCTCTCTCTCTTTCTCTTTTTTAAATTACTTTTATCTTTCTCTTTTTCTTCCCACTCAGACGCGCCAGCTTTCTCCTCTCACTCTTCTTCCATCTTCATTTTCTTTTCTGCATCTCCATATACCATTGGCACCATATCACCTCTCACACTTAGATATTTTTTCCTTACGATATTTGTCTTAATTTCATTTTCTATCTTTAAAGAGATCTATTCTACTCACTATTTGAGGGATCCACACTAAACAAGCCCTGCTTCTTAGTGGACCTCTCCATTTCCTCAATTTTAGTATACAAAAAATAATAGATAAAAATAAAACAACTTTAAGAATCATAATATTTACTTTCCATGTTAACTCTGTATTTTTTTAATAATCCAAATTATAAATAATGTTTTAGTCATTGATTAGTATTTTCGTCACGCTTGATTTGATTCTGTTGCATTGCTTACTGTATATTGATTTGTATATTCATGTTGTATACTATACAATTATTGTTTACTGCATATTGAATTGTATTGTGTTTGCAATGATGCTAGAAAAAATGGAAATGAAATAAACTAAACTGAAACTGAAACTGAATGTATGAAAATGAGTTCATACTGGAATCTGGGCTCGCTGTGGTACGAAAAAACAAGACGCCTGCCGTAAGGTATTATAGGCGTTTTCGGCGGGGCGGTGTTGTCTTCTGGTACAGACTCTCAGATAATTTGACACTTTACCACAATACATAAAGCCTTGAACAGAGCCTAGCTCTGTCAGTCTCTGGCAGTAAGATGACAATACTATTTATCTTCCTCTCTCTACCACACAGATTTTAAAAATTTGTTTAAAATATGGGGAAAAGAGATTCCTTGAATGTGTCATTTTCGTTCCACCACCATAAAAAACAAGGCCATGTTTATTTTAGATTTGTCTACAAAACCATTATCTCTTGGTGGAAAAGTGGCGATCGACAAGCTTGCTCTATAGATGACTATCGTGATGCCTTGCCCATCTTTATAATTCGTCACTTTGGTTAGAGGGGCTTGTTAATTTTGATTTGCTGCCCCTCTTTGTTATTTATTGAATACACTTATATCCCTTTTTGGATTTAATGCTCAAAGTTGAGCTATAAGAAAAGACAGAAGATGTAAAGATCCTGTGGGCGTTATAATTATATCCCCAATATTTTTTTCTGCGTAGAATTCGGGTAAATATTATGGCAAAGAAGATTTATCCAATTTACATTGTCGCAAAAGAAAAGGAATGAAATAGATAAATAACGATAACCGCTTGTAATAGATTAGCGCCACCTTTTGGCAAACTCTCACGACCCATTACACCCAAATTGTGCGACATAGGCGACAATTGCCCCGTAGTCAATTTTTAACATTAGTATATAGAATTTCAGTTGACCCAACACTTAATCGAAGTTAACCGTAACCCAAAATATACTCTTAAAGCCCCTCTAAAGTGTTGGGAACCCCAAAAATTTGATGGCAAAATTTCACTTAAATTGTATAATAATGTGAAAGAGGATGTCATTTAAAACCCATTTCTGCAAGGATTTTGAAAACAAATGTGTTTGAAGTCGAACATTGACGAAATAATACAAAATTCAGGTTTTCTGCGGATAACAGAAACCCAAATTATTTAGCTTTTTATCAATATTTGTCTTCAAATACATTATTTTGGGGAAAGTGTTTCTTAAATGACATCCTCTTTTACATTATGAAACAATTTAAGTGAAATTTTGCCACCAAATTGTTGGCGAATAATTTGGGGCTCCCAACCCTTAAGAGGGGCGTTAAGCCTCAATTGAAAACCCTAGACGTTGCGATATTTCTCTGTACACACTGGTCATGCTGATATAACATTTATGATTACATCATATCCGATTGATACGTGGTTGTAAACACAAATTATCGTGATACACACAATCACAATTCACCTCGGCCTACCACTTCAATTTAAAAATATATATGTTATCCCATTATTCTTGCTATAAATTATGATCAAATTTTTTCATTATTTTACCATGATACTCAATCGCCTGTGCAATCGAAGAAGTTAAAGTTCCTTCCATTTTCCCTTTCTCCTTTTTTTGTTTCTTAGAGGGAGCGTTTGCTTCTGGTGAAAATGCAAAAAGTCATTTGTGAACTTTCTCGTTCTTTTTATGAGTAAATTATTTCTTTTCAAATGCACTCATATTCGAAATATGATGAGAAATAGCTGAACAATTCAGATCAAACTTTGATGCCACATTGTGTACTTAGTTCACCATATACATCTTTGTGTTCAGTGTATGCGCCTCCAGCTCATGAAGATTGTGTCATTTATTTCCATTTCGATTATTCCACACCCCTTACAGTATAAATCAGCTCTAACGTACTGCACTGCTGCCCATAAAGTTGTAATACATTTTTATGAAATGATTGTGACAATATATGATTTATTCTTGATAGATACAGTTTATGCCTTCTCAGAACCTTATAGATCAATCTCTCTTTATATTGATTAAGTTTCTGAGAAGATAATCTATCAAGAATAAGTCATATTGTCAAAATGATGTCATAAATTATTCCAACTTGGTAAAAGTGTACATGATCAACCATTCCCAGTTGCTTGCAGACGGTTTCTATCACTAATGCTAGGGCATGACATGTAGTTGTAGTTTTATTTATTTGTTTGTTTATTTATTTAAATGACATGTAGTTGTAGTTTTATTTATTTGTTTGTTTATTTATTTCAATGACATGTAGTTGTAGTTTTATTTATTTGTTTGTTTATTTATTTAAATGACATGTAGTTGTAGTTTTATTTATTTGTTTATTTATTTAAATGACATGTAGTTGTAGTTTTATTTATTTGTTTGTTTATTTATTTAAATGACATGTAGTTGTAGTTTTGTTTATTTGTTTGTTTGTTTATTTAAATGACATGTAGTTGTAGTTTTGTTTATTTGTTTGTTTATTTATTTAAATGACATGTAGTTGTAGTTTTGTTTATTTGTTTGTTTATTTATTTAAATACGGTGGTTAAAAAACATGCTTTCAGCTTGGCATAGCTGTTTTTCAGCATGTCCGTACATTAAAATACATATGAATAAACAGATAAAATACAAAATTAAACAATAACAATACATAACATTAAAAGAAGTAAATGTAAAGAAAAAAAAAGAAGAAACAAAATACATATTTATAAAAAAAGAGAAATATAATGCAAGTTAAACAACAAATTTAACAGGACATACAAAAAACAAAGTCACCGTAATTTTGTCACTTTTGTCTTCAAAGTAAAAAGAAGAGAAGGGCTCATGAGGTGTATGTAATTGGATTTTTTACAGACGTGTATCAATCAGATATGATTATTACGTCTGGGGATCGACCTTTAACGTCACCATCCGAAAGAAGTGACTCAGTTTCGAACCGGGGTCGCCTGAGCCAGTTTGTAGGCGAAGAAAGAGAGCTGACCAAGTGAACATGCCGCTAGACCAACTCACATAATGAGGGATGCTTCAGTCCCCTTATTTATACCCTTCTGCGTTTTCAGCTTATTTGTGCTTTCGGGTTCCTTGCAGACGGCCGAGTCTTTTGAAATACCACCCATGCACATTATAGAACACGTCTGCTTATAAAGCAAAAATCTTAGGGCATCTTGAGTTTTCTAGTCTTACGAGCTGTTGAGTAGGAAATCAACCAAGTGTATACAGTACACGCCGAAAATCTCCGCAACACGATTACACGATATATTTTTTGGATTACACGGTTTACACGATTCACCTGAATCGTGTAACCGTGTAATCGTGTAGATTTACACGATTGAAGACTCGCTCTGAATCGTGTAATCGTGTAAATAGTTAAGTGCATTGGTGGGATGATTCAACCAGATGCAACAAACGTGTAACTGTGTAATCGTGTAAATTTACACGATTGAAGACTGCCGCTCTGAATCGTGTAATCGTGTAAATAGTTATAATGGTTATGAGGGCATTGGTAGGATGATTCGGCCAGCTGCAACAATCGTTTAATCGTGTCTAACACCACTTGCTTAAACCACGTAATTGCTTTATACTGACACCACTTGCTTACATCAAGTATTATTACTGTACTTTATATTTATAAATAAACCTTATCACTTTCTACTAACCTGTATCGTATATTGATCCGTGAGACAAGGTAGGAAAACGTCAGAAAGACGAATAGAAGACACGATAGATGAGATAGTAAAGGAAAAAAGATAGCTACGAGGAGAAGGGAACATATCAAAGGAAAATGATGTTTGAAAGGGCATGATAAAGATAAGGAAAAAACTATGCAAGAGAGAAAAAGGGAAAGCGAAAAAAAAGAGTTGACCGGAAGAAAAGAGAGAGTGAAATAGAGTGATAGGAATAAAGACGGGCGAAACATAATGAAAGAAATAGAAATGAGAAGTAGAAAGGCTATGAAACAGAGAGGAAAAGAGAAAATAAATAAGGTAAGAGTGGAACACAATGAAAGAAAGAGGGGCGAGAAAGATAAAGGGGGCAGTGGAAAGATATTGAAAGAAAGAGAGAGAGAGAGAGAGAGAGGGATGAAAAAGCATTAGTTGAAAGAAAATGGGCACCGATCAGATTTTAATAGGGGCATTTATCGGAGTTGATGGGGGCATTTATCAAAAGTGAAGAGGGGCACTTCTAGTACCTAAAGAGGGTTACTTACTAGAGATTAAAAAGGACACTTATGAGAATGGAAAATGGACACTTATTGCAAAGGAAAATAGGAACTCGTCGAAGGAAAAGGGGCGCGTGTCAAAATAAAAGGGGCACTTATCAGAGTTGAAAAGGGGAAGGGGCACTTTTACAAATTAAAAGGTGCAATTGTCAGAGAAAATGGGGACTTTTTCTACGTACAAAGGGCACTTTTGGGGTAGTTGAAAAGTGGGGCGGGGGGCACTGCTAAACGTAACGCAAAGACAGTTGGCCATTCACTTATTCTATATCATTCTCGGCTTGCTCCCTGTGCTCTGTAGCCAGTGGCTTAGATCCTTACGTAATACCTATTGTTCAGGGATCCTATGTTCAAGGGGATCCCCTGAACAATAGCTAGGTATTATGTAAGGATCTCTGCCTGTAGCTAGGGTCAATGGCAGGCTACATTCAGAGTAAGCTTCTTTTGTATGTGACAGGAAGTGTGCAATTAAGTCTTGACCGTAGCTCTTCATACATGTAGCTGAATTCAATGTGGTAAAGGGTAATTTACGAAAAAGAGGAAAGCCAAAAAATGGAAAGCCAAAATAATGATGATCATGACACCAAAAGGGAAGGGGCACTTTTACAAATTAATAGGGGCACTCGTCAAAGTAAAAGGAAACTTTTCCTATGTACAAAGGGGCACTTCTTACAAAGTTGAAAGGGCACTTGTTCTATGTAAAAAGAAGCACTTTTGGGGTACTTGAAAAATTGTGGGGAGAGGGCACTGTACCGCTAGCTAAACATAACACAAGACAGTTTTCCACTCACTTATTCTATTCTTTCTCGGCTTGCTACTGTTCTGTGTAGCAGTGGCGGATCCAGGGTGGGGGCTTGGGCCCCCACCCCTGGCAAAATTAATCATAAAAAAGTTGGTAACGAAAAAAAAATCTCTAAAAATAAAAGGCGGGCCCCCACCCCTGGGAAAAAAAAAGTTTCAAAAAAGATGGTAACCATGATTTTACCCTTTTCTCTTTTTTTGCTAAAGGGGGTTGTTGAGTAAAACAAAAATAGTGCTCACTACCCCCCTGCTTATGCGCCGCCAAATATTTTCTCATGAACTGGGGTCCCTCCCTCGCCACCGGCTGGATCCGCCCCTGCCCTGTATAAAATGTTTTCCAATGTGAATAAATAATTATGTCAATAAAATGTTTACAAAAGTAATTAAATAGAAAATCATGTACAATTATATAATACAATAAACATGTACGAAACATACAAATAAGATGAGAAATATATAGTAAATATTTTTCAATAAATTAGAGAGGTAATTTAGAACGCAGGAGACCACCATCGTGAGCGGTTGGGCTGGAGATGGATGGCGGCCTCATACAAAAAAAAGAATTGGCGACATATTAAACTCTCTTGGGAAAACTGAGTGATCATGTGGGTGCAGTGCAAGTGCAGGTGCAGAAAGCAGTTGCATGATAAAGAATAAAATAAGTCACGGTTGTATTATACTAACTTAAAGAGTGAGGAGCGTATGATTGTATTATTTGTCGTTTAAGTGTAGCTTTTAAGGAGTAGATGGTTGAACAAGACTTTATGTTGTCGGGAAAATTATTTCAAATGTCCGGACCAGAATGTCTAACAGATTTGTGTGTTATTGATAATTTGGGATTTGTAGGATGGAAGTTTCCAGATATGCGAGTAGGGTATGAATGAACAGAAGTATTAAACCTAAACATGTTATCAAAGGATGGTGGAAGTTGATTATAAATATATTTAAACATAATGACTGCTACCTGAATAGTGTTCAAATCGATTTTTTTTTAGTGTTTTAGGTTTATAGAATAAAGGATCATGCAGTGTGAGCTAAGGAATGCGAACCTGTAAAATACGTATGGCTTTCTTTTGCAGTTTAAAAATAGATTAATTATTGAATAAGGTGGCATGGGGTAGAAGATTGTACCTACAAATCATATATCCTCAGAAAGATTTTATTTTACTTTATTTTTTATTAAAGATTACGCGCTGGACAGATTTGCATCAATTAAACAGTATTTTCATTGGCGGATACAGGGTGGCAGGGGGCATGTGCCCCGGCCCCCAAAAAATATTAGTGCTCACTACCCCCCACTGAGCGAATTTCCGACCGGGGCGATTTTCAAATTTTCGGGAGCAAAAAAAGAGTGCTCACTACCCCCACTGAGCGAATTTTCGACCGGCGCGATTTTCCAATTTTCCGATTTTTGCCCCCGTCTAAGAAATCCTGGATCCGCGCCTGATTTTATAGAACCCCAATAAAACAATTTTTATATAAACTATGTCTATGACATATGCTTGACTCATCTACATTATATTTTTTCCAGTTACGTGGGGAAATTTATACTAGTTATAACGTTGTTACGTTTGCCCCCTAGGAGGGCGGCCATATTTTTTTTATTTTTTGTATCCTAGCATTAAATTTCGTCCTTGAAATTTCGCCTAATGCAGGCCTAAAATCTTATTTGTTGACCATTTAAAAATGACAGTGATACAACAAGCGCATATTTGTCCAGAATTTTTGTTTAGGTAATTGAAGATTTTACTCCCGTGCCCCAAAACCGATGTTTTGGCTGTAAAAGTTCCTCGATGTATTGACCTGCCTACCCTCAGGGCAGCATGTCGGGCAATGAAATGCGCATGCTCTGTGCAGGGCGTATACGTACAGCGCGTTTCTACTAGGGGTGGGAGCCGCTGTTACATTTGCCCCGTGTTACTTTTATCCCCTTTAACATAGGATCCCCCCTGAACAATAGGTATTATGTAATGATCTACAACACTGCCTGTAGCTAGGGCAACGACCTTTGTCCCCGGCGAGGGTCAATGGCAGGCTACATTCAGAGTAAGCTTTTGTATGTGACAGGAAGTGTGCCATTAAGCCTTGACCGTAGCTCTTCATACATGTAGCTGAATGCAATGTTGTAAAAGGTAATTTACGAAAATGAGGAAAGCCAAAAAGCAATAAGTAATCAAAGTATAATTGTTTGTGACCCTTTTCAAGCTGCCAATGACGTAAAACATATCAGCCAAGGCCCGGAACTCGTGGGAAAAAAATGACGCCCCTCGCCCTCTCATATGGATAATGACGGAATAAAATACATAATATATCGATAAATATATTATAGTAACGAATGAGCTGGTGAACATAATTCTAATTGGTACTGCCTTGTATTGTAAAAGTATCACAACATACTCAGTTATGTTAGCCCTCCTTTAAGTTTTGTAATAATTTTTGTTTATTTACAATTTAGGAATAAAAAATCCCCCCTTCCTTCGATCGTCGTTCATCGCTTTTTTCTTTTTTCTCACCGAGGATTAAATCCGAGAGTAATTTTCGGGAAGTGGACTGATTTTTTATTTTTACAGTCTAAAAATAAAACTAGATACACACACCGCAATTAAAAATATGTAAGAGAGACAGAAAGAGTAATCTCCCCTCGTCCCCGTTGTCCTCGTTCAACCCTCCCTTACTTCTCAGCTCTTGGCTATTCCTGCTTCTACTGAACAAGACTTCCTAACCTGCTCACCATCACCACTGAAAATAAATTGTAACACAATTCCAGCGAGCAATCGAATCGTGTAAATTTTGAATCGTGTAATCGTGTTGCGGAGATTTTCGGCGCGCAAATTACACGATTACACGATTCGACCTGAATTGAGGAATCGTGTAATTTTACACGATTACACGTTTACACGATTCAAATTTCGCTTAAGTGGCAAAAGACGAATCGTGTAAAAATAAATGGTTACACGATTCCAGCGAGCAATCGAATCGTGTAAATTTTGAATCGTGTAATCGTGTTGCGGAGATTTTCGGCGTGTACTGTAGCTTCATTGAGAGGAAGATATATATAAGCCCCATTTCTTTTTTGATATCTTTTTCTTGCATTCTTTCATTTTTTCTCCTTCTTATTCATTATGTGGTAATGACAAGTGCACTTTCAGAAGGTACCATGGTACTGTAAATTACCAATGTGTCTGACTTGAACCTAAAAGGCGAATTGTAAGAAATCACATTTTGTTTTTCAAAGTTTGAACTTGCCTTTCACAATAGCTGTTCCTGCATAGACGGAACAGGGGAGACGAAATGGCTTAGGGGTGCGCCCCCCCCCCGCGCGTTTAGAGAAAAGGCGGAAGAAAGGGAAGAGAAATTTGAAAATAAATGAATAAAAGGAGGGGGAATCCTGTTTGGCTTTTTCAATATTCTCCCACGTACCTCTCCACTACAGTAACTGAGCTATTCATAAAGAATCCTGAAATCCTGTTCCAGGAAAAGAAGGACAAAAAAAAAGAAGAAGAAGACAAAGAAAAGGAAAAAGAAGAAAAAGAGGGAGAAGAAGAAGGAAAAAAGAAAAAAGAAAATGAATTAGAAACAGGGGGAGGAGGAGAAGGATATAAAGAAGAAGAGGAAGAAGAAGAAGAAGAAGAAGAAGAAGAAGAAGAAGAAGAAGAAGAAAAAGAAGAAGAAAAGAAAAAGAAGAAGTAAAAAGTGGAATAGGTAGAAGTAGTAGAGGGAGAAAAAAAGGTATTACAAAAAGGAAGAGGACAAGAAGACAAAGAAGAAAGAGGAAGATAAGAAGAAGAATAAGAAGAAGAATAAGAGGAAGAGTAAGAAGAAGAAGAAGAGGAAGAAGAGGAAGACGAAGAAGAAGAGGAAGAGTAAGAAGGAGAATAAGAGAAAGAAGAAGAAGGAGTATATAAGAGGAAATAAAACCTCCAACCTATATCCCTTTCGCACAATCCTAGAACCACCCTATCTCTAGGCCTACCTAAATACACCCTGTTCTATTTACTACTTTTTTAACGAAAGAAAAATTGGTCGAATTACTCTACTAAAAATATAGGCTTACCTTAAAGTGGTTGAAGAAAATGAAAATAAAACATTAGAGAAATTCAGCTAAACAGATCATTGTTTATTTCCCTCTTGAGAATTTTTTCTTCTTAGTGTGTTACGTAAACCTGCTGGGAGGAGGGGCAAACCTAATCATCTCCAATGTACTACTACACCTTTTTAAAATGTGCTAAAATCTGTATCTGTATAACAAAAAACTAAAAGGTTGATTAAGCTAAAAAGATTATTGTATGTTTAAAAAAGAATTATCTGAGTAATTGACGTAATCACGCAATTGAGAAAATAACTTATCCACATCATTTCATTAGAAAAAAAATATGTCACTATATGCATGCATGTGTTTTTACTTATATATATATATATATATACATATATATATACAAGTCTTAATACACATGTAATTTGAACATTTAAATGTTTTAGAAGAATATTGTCCTCGGGTATATTGTGGACCGGACGCGTCCCGAGACAAGGCATTTAGTTGTTGCTAAATGAGACAGGCATTAGGCAAGCTATTGACTGTCCGAAAAATCTCTTGTTTATTAATCTAAAATCTGAAGATATTTTAGGGATAGCCGTGTAAGTTGAATGGTGAGCCACGTCAAGCTAATAATAACAATAACAACATGTTTGGTGTTTTTTGTTCAATCGATTGACCTTGTTAAGAAAAGCAGCTCTATTCATATGCAAAACATCCAGTGAGTCTACCTCGGCAATGAACAGTGGTGGGAGGGGTGCCCGACTGCACTATGGCCTCACACAATAGAGAGCTAAAAAAGAAACCGTCGTGTGAGCACAGGGACAATAAAAAGACAACATCTCCGTGAATAACCGCCTAACTATGCATCAAGGATTTTCCTCTCTTCAGACAACTCCTTTCCATTCCTTCGAGATAGGATTTGAATAGAGAGTGTTTGCTGAAGCGTGCGACCGGCCCGAATGTGGTGAATAGGTATCACACGGTGCGTGTGTGGGTGGGAAGCCAGTAGCGCAGTGTTACACTTGTTGCATAGACCGATGCGTTACGAAGCAATCAATTATTACGTGAGGAATCGGCGACAGAGAGAGTTCGCCGTGTATACAAACGCCCCACCTGTATAAGATCGTGTTGAATATATTTTTTAAATTTCGTTTCTCTTGGATCTCACAACATTAAACCCTCACTGCTCACAATTCACCATCAAACTCGACTAGCTGGTATCTTATATTCCCACCGCCTTTGACAGTATTCTGTAAAAAAGGGAAACTGAAACGAGACAACATTAATGGTGAAGTCTTAAAGATCGCAAACACCACTTTCAGTTCCTAACGGAGGAGGAGATACGACTAAAGAGTGCCTTTGCTTCCACTGATAACTTCTTGGTTATCTTTCATCATCATTACACCAGGATGGCATCATCACCACCACCAACCTCGTTTTCTATCAGGACTATACTGTTCCTCTCATTCTTGGGTCTGTTATATCAGGATTGTAATGGATTTCCTACTGGAGCAGGAGACGCTGCGTGTAATACCCTGATACCTAATCACCCGGGATCGGCCCAGACAGGTACCCCTCCGTTCTCCGTGACTCCTCTCTCATCTTCCTACACTTCTGGAGGATCAGTGCAAGGTGAGTTGACTATCCCTTTCTATCTCTGGAGATGATAGTATCCATAATTGGATGATCTGTTTATTGATATGATTAGATTTTATTTGATTTCAAATACATTGGCATCAAATAGAAAAGTACAAATACAAAAAGTACCGAAACTACATTTTGTCACATTTATCACATCTATTATTCAGTTTAAAGCTAAACAAATTGTTTACAAACTGTTTCGAGTTTCAGGTTTTATTTGTTCCACATTTTACAAAAAAAATATAGACATACATGTACATATAACATTAAAATTATGCAATACATTTAGTATATATGAGCACGTCTCAATGATTCTCAATTCATATAGGCATCGTTTAACAACGTTAAATCTGAGATGCATGGCCATACGTGTTATCAGTGTCTGTGATATGGTGTAATATTGAAGCCCTAAAAAATTGCGCTTCAAAATGATCATGAAGTGCCTCAAAAAAGTAAAAAATCTTGAGTGACCGGTTTTACCATACTCATTTTCCCCAATAGACTGTAGTGTTATAAAAACCGTTAGGAAAACGAAAAATGATATTTCAATTTCCAATCATAAATATCTTGATAATCAGACAGGCGATCGGCTTGTAAAAGTCATGGGATTCCTGACTGACCTTAAGGTTTATAATTATGATCGCAGCATGAGCTAAATCCAGGATTTTGTTTCAGAATCTGAGGCAATGTTACCGAGTCACTTTCAGTAGAATGTGAGGAACCTATTAAAAAGTAGTGCTTGTATATTATAGGTTCATTGTAAAATAAACATTGTAGATGTAAAAACCATAGCAGTAGAGAAAGACGTTATTTAGAGGGGAGAATTTAAAACACAATGGAATAAGGAAATTTGTATACAAAATAATACATTAGCACCAATATCCAGAGTCACCCGGTTAAAATGCGTAGTCACCCGAGCAATTTAGTTAGCAAAGCACAAAGTAATTTGTTTTTATACATTAAAAAACATGCATCATTAATTAACAATTTAGATTAGCATTGGAGAAAGGAGGACTGGGGAGGGCAAACAAATTATATTAGATGTAGGAATTTAAAAGAAAAACTCGAAGTTTGCGTTTAAAGCAATTTAACGATGGTGCTTCCTTAAATCCTTAAATCCTTGAATCCAAAGCATTCCAAAAAGAGGGACCGGTATACATGATTGTTTTGGGGGCAAAAATGGTCCGGATTGGGGGAGATGAAAATTGTCTCTTTGTCTTGTGGGATAGCAGTGAATAACGCTGTTTAAAGCTAACATGGGAGGGAATATATTAGGCAATCATCCTTACTTACCTGATACATGAAAATTGCGAGGAAATAGTTGTATAAATCAGACACTTTCAGAAAACTATCATTGCGACGTCAAGAAACGAATTATTTTACTTGACAAAAACACACACATAACATTACATAGTGGAAATTGTGACAATCCTTGCTCTTTTGATAATAGATGTATTGTTTGATAATATATTTTATTAGTAGGCCTAGGTTTTAGTTCCAAATGACAAATTCAACATCAAGCTGCTAGGTTTTTCTGCACAAGATATTAAGTAACGCTATAAAGTACTTAGGCTGGGATACTCTTCAAGTCATAGGAAAACATCAGAGACTGTGCATGCTGTACAAAATGAAAAATGGCCTACATGAGAATTAACTCTCGGAACACAAAAAGGAACGACCTGAAATTCGTCCAGATTAGTCACAGGTCAGAGGTTTTCCAGTATTTTTCTTTTGTACAGACAATCAAAGACTGAAACTAGCTACTCCCATCCGTGATAGTTAATAGTACAACTCTCTTAAGCTTCAAATAACAACTTGAAGCTCAAACCCGGCAGCAGTAACTTAGGTCTCTTCGCTGAACTTCTTACAGTCCATCAAGTTATCGAGGATGTGTCCATAATGACATTTTACTGACTAAATCACCAATATTCAGATCCAGAAATAACTAATCGATAAAAAACGGCAACTGGACTACATTATATCCTTACATCACTTCTGAAGCAGGAGAGGGAGAGAACATAAATGAGAGATAAATATACATGAAATTGATATATATAGAGAAAGTGAGAGACAGAGAGAGAGATAGAAGGAGAGAGAGAGAGAGAGAGAGAGAGAGGGGGGGTATACCAAAGTAACAAGAGGAAGAGAGTTTGGTGAGTGAGAAGGGAGAAGGAAGGACACGTTTCAGGAACAACTTTCAGAGTCAAACATTTGATGTTAAAAACTCACGTGTGCACAAAACCGGCCCATAGGAGGTTATCTAACGTAGATAGAAAATAACTTTCTAAAGCTTTTCTACCAATATTATGTCTTACCGTAACTTCCCAGGAGAATCGCTTCGTCAAGTCCAAACTGTATGATGGTGATATCAATACACATTGGTCAACTGTCTAAACATAACATATTCGCCCTTGCTCATTGCCGAGCACGCACCCGACTCCCAGTGCAACAGTCATCAATATTGAGACTTCATTCTGCACCCCATTTCCAGCTTTTTGAAAAACGAGGTGATTGACACTGCATAGAATCTCCTTTTTTCTTCTGATCTCTTATACTTTATAGATCAGTAAGAAAAATTATGAAATACAAGGTTGACAAGAGAGAAACCAAATATTTCATTCATAATGGTTCGTCAAATTAGAAACAAGTATCACACCTTGTGTTTTAGTTGGAAAAACAGCGGGTGGATATTTGTCATGTTTAGTAATTGGAGTTTGTGTGATACAACATCTTACTACATGAAATAAAATTATAAAAAGCTATGTTCTCAAAAGTAGGAGATTGTGCAATAGAACCATTGAGTTCCTATGTTTACAAGCGGCATTAATTAAGGTGTGGAATTTACAAATGTAGTAGCAGTCGTGACATTGGCTTTTGTGATAAATCAAACATTTTCGATAAAAGAATACTTTTCAGCATTCTGTTAACGGTGCAAATATCAATATCATCCCACCCCCCCCCCCAAAAAAAAAGGTTACTGACAGTTTGGTTGAAGACTAGCAAATAAAATAATGTAATGATCCTTATTTTCGGTCATAAAGTCCGACAGTACATCTTTTGAGAGGTAATGCGTCAATCTAAATCGTTTCATATAAACAAGAGATAATAACCGTTTGTTTATATTACATGTAAGTGAAAACACATAACAGTTCTTAAAACCAATCAGATTTATCATCTCATCGACCATTTAAAGTAGACCCAAATTATCTATTTGAGAACAGTTTAACATGAAGTTAAAAGGAAAGAAAATCATGCTGTTTAGATGTAACAAATTAAATAAATCTGAAGTTTATTTTCTTTACATAAGCATTTTTCTTATATGATTCGCACGGGCTTTGTTGAAGTAGTGATAATATTCAACATTCCAAAAACGTGACTCAAATTTGACATAAATATGTACCTTACCTTCGAGGTCAATAGTTGTCCTCCCACTACTCCTTGTATAGCAGACAATGATTTCACGGTTGCTCCTCAAATTTGAACAGAAAACAATCATATTCTCACTTGTCAACATACGAGGATAGCGGTATTAAAATTTCATATTTTGAACAGGATTGATATCGACCCATGAGAAAGGAGTAAAAACATTTGGATTCACAGTTCTCTCTGTTTCTCTCTGTCTCTCCCCCCCCCTCTCTCTCTCTCTCTCCCTCTGTTCCTCTCTATTTCTCTCTCACTATCTCTGTCTCTCTTTCTCTCTCTCTTATTCGATGATAATATTCTGATCGTATTTATCTGTCTTTCTCACGTTCCTCTACAATCTTAGAAGTTGTTTTTACACTACTCAATTATCGGCGCGTCATATATGATTAGATGATGTTGATAAATATACGGAATTGGAATGGGGGAGGGGGTGGAGGGGTCCCAGAGGAGAACTCTGTATTAAGTGGCAAGTTTGAGGTATTTGGTCATTTGAGTCGTAGGGGTTGTGGTCTAGTGGATAAGTCTCCGGACAAGGTACGGGGTTCGAATCCCTGCCACATCACTAATACCCTTTGACAAGACATTAATCTACATTTGCCACACTCGACCCAGGTGAAGTATTTGGGAACCTGGCAGTAATTAATTCCGTAAATGCTAGAGCACCATAACGGCAGCCATGATAAACTGGGGTCATGCATGTAATCTTGGAGCACCAGAAGTGTCAAGTCAGACAGACATGGGCGCTATACAAGAACCCAGTGTTATTTGGTGTCCCATTACGTTACCAATTTTTATGGAATTAAGGACATAAACTGATCACCAAATGTGTCTTTTTACTTCATATTTGGCTCGATCTAAGTTCTAGTATGGCTGTTAACCGAATAATAATAATAAGAAGAAGAAGAAGTCTGTTTTATATAGCGCCTTATACGAATTATTGTCTCAAAACCCATTCCAGATATTGTTATTACTCCGGTCGTCGGATTCATCCATGCATAACGTGTGTACCATCCCCACTCCCTGGGGAGTATTTCTACCATATGATCACCATGAGGGCATATTTCAATAACTAACTGAGGGCATATGGCAATAACTTTATGCTATGATTAGACATGTCAGATATATCTTTATCTTATATATGGTCAATAACTTAGTGGACAAAATAGCTTGGACTTGCCCGATGAAAATTTGAATAATTGTTGTCGTTGTTGTTGTTAGGATTTATTTGGAGGCTTGTCAGAATGAACAACTTGTGCCGCAAATATAATATATTTATTTGTTCGACTGTGCCGATAACCTCGCCCAAGTATATAAATTAAGAAAATTAGAAAAGCCGATTATTGCTTTGGTCTTATGAGACCGTAAGTGGATGCACCTGTATGGTCAATTTCAACAGACCCAGACCTCGCCCCGCACTGCCACCATTTATCTTTTTTTCCTATTTGATGCTTGATAAACGACTTGATCATGTCAATCATATCTCTCTAGAGAGACTTCACATAATTCATTTGCATTAACATCCGGAGACATTTTGATCTGTGGTCAAAACTTACACAATAACGATGAACTTTCACCATTCTCAATGAACAACAGTCATAAAAACCTAAAACGACGCAATAACGTAAGAATGCACGTACATGTACCAATGCATTTCCAGGTCTACACTACTCAAGGGACTGTTTTATTGAGGTTCCTTTCAGTAAAATCAATCATGGACATCGCCCTTTCAGGTATTTGTGAGGCTAGGAAGATTTTAGGATCACAGCGTGAAGTTTTTCATAAAATTTTCCCATGGGTTGTGTATTTTTTTCGTTCTGCATGCAACATGCGTATTGCATTTGCGACTATTCCATTAGCGACTATTCCATTAATTAGACTGATGGTAACAGGTTGCCCTCAGAAAACACACGTTGAATTTTACACAATTGAGATGATTTTCAATTCCATGTACATGTACAAGCCAATGTATGAGAAAAGACAAGGTTTATGTTGCAGAATCATTTTTTTTTTGTCGAAATGTAAATTAATTACGAATGTATTTGAGGTGATTTTGAAGGAAATAGAAAACCGTTATGACTTTTCTCACAGACTTAATACTTAATCTAGGAAAAAATGTTTTATTTTAGTGTCATCTGCAGGATAGTTCAGGAAGGATATAAAATGCAAGTAAAAAAATTATGCCTTGGTTTATATGGAATTTTTGTTTTAAATAATAAAAAAACTAAAAACAATTTCCATTTCATGTATTCAATAATACAGAAATACGACTTGTCACTTTCAAAACTGTCTTGATTGAGGAGTGGTTACTGTATGCCTAATGTTCAACACGTGTTCTTTATTCTATCAAAATAGAAACGAGTTTCGGGAAATGGAATTTAAAGGATATAAAAAGAGGGAATGGACTAGCCCTATTTCCGCGAACTGTGATTTTTCACAGGAATGAGTGAAACGTCTTGTGACCAGACGGTAGAATATCGATCCGCTTAGCAGCTGAAACAATAGAGACAAACTTCTCCATTTCATTAAAGTAGCAATGTTTTCCAATGGTAAATACGGCTGGATAGGTACTCTAATACATAAATTGTTATTCCTGTCATTTTTCCAATTCATACACGTTGATCTTTACATATTGACACCACCATAACAGTTAAAAATGTGATTTATGTATTACTAAGAACGGCGTACATGTATTATAAACATGATAAATCTTATATATAGAAGCAAAATTATGCAGCCTTTTCTGAATCTTAGTTTCCGAATGTATTGCATTGTGCGAATGTAATTACGGGTAAAGATTTCATACAATAATCTGCTGTTCGACCACGAAATGAAAGCTGGAGTAAAAAAATATATAGACCTTGAAGTATTTTAACAGAGATGATAAATGGCTTCAATACCTGTCAACGTACTGCAAAATGAATATTGCCACATTAAATACCATATCATTACTGTAAATTTATCGGGCGTGAAATTATATTATGTTCTCATTATATATTCATAACATGTTGGGACGGTTATGAACATTATGATTGTAGTCCACCATATTCAAGGCCGATTCACAAACGATTGATACATATGATTAACTCTATGGTTATGAGAGAAAAAAATCGATTGCATTCAAAGTCTTATGCAAAATACAGAAAACAAAAACTACTCTCATTCACATAATATAATGGCCGTGGACTAACAATGCAGATGTGTTATGAAATAATCATGCTTGGGCACGTAGCAATGATATTATTTCTGGTATTTAATATAAGAAGGATTCAATCTATGTTTGCTCGGTATTCTTGCATCGTTCGAAAAATGTTTTTCAATTGGCATTCGTTGTTTGCTCATGGAATGATAAGTAAATACTGCTATTCTTCCAAGATTGACAAGGAGTGCCAAAGAGTGCCACCGCAAAAGGTTCACCAAAGAGGCGAGGTGAAACATCGACAATAAACCCCACTTATATTATAATATTTTGAACCCCTGCACTAAAATATACTGAATGGCACCCTCTAAACATAGCTTACCAGAAATGCACCACACCAAAGTCTGTACGAGAATGGAGAGGCCATGGAAATCAATTCCAAACCTTCTATACAAGAACATATGTATACGTAAACCACTTTTTTTTAAAACCAGAACAACAAGGGATTGGAATAACCTATGTCCTCAACCATATCTCAAAACTCGATTTTGACATTCAAGTCATCATCAACTTCAGGTGGCGCTGTAAAGCGCTGCTGTGGTCTTCATGAGAGCACGCCATGCAACTCTTTCACCTGCCATTTGTGTTGCACCTTTCATTCCTTGTCCAGACACTTTCTTGATATCATCAGTCCAAGATATTGGTGGACGACCTCTACCCCATTTTCCTTCGACTGCTCCTTGCAGTATTTGCTTCTCAAAACCTTCCGATCTCCTAAAAATGCGCACAAAATAGTTTAGTTTTCTTTCCATGATTCCCCTTCTGATGGTCAAGTCTGTTCCAATCTTTTCCAGGACCCACACATTTGTCTTTTTATCTGTCCATGACACCTGCAACAGCCTCCTGTAGCACCACATTTCAAAGGCATCAACTCTCTTTCTGTCGTTCTTTGTCATGGCCCAGGACTCACTTCCGTAAGTCGCAATAGAGAAAGAAGTTGCTTGAAGCAGACGAACCTTCAGACTGAGAGATAGGCCTCGGCTCTTCCAGATGTGAGACATATTCTGTACTGTTGATCTCACCATTGCCATCCTTCTCCTTATCTCTGTAGTGCTCTCTCCTGTGTTAGTGATAATTGAACCCAAGTACTCAACCGATTTACTACTTCAATCTTATTTCCAGCTACGGTGAAGTCAGTGTTATTATTACCTCATCGACAACCATTATTTTTGTATTTTTGGTGTTTAGAAGAAGGTCTTTCTCTTCTCTTGCCTGTTTGATGCGATTCAACAAATCAATCAGCTCTTCTCTGCTGCTGCAAACGAGAGTGGTGTCGTCTTTTTACCTCCAAACTTAAATCCCCCATTGAATCCTTCCAGAGCATTTCTCATAATGTCCTCAGAATAAATATTAAAAAGGTTAGGAGACAGTATGCAGCCTTGCCGTACTCCCCTGCCAATTCCAAACAACTCAGTATTGCCGTTACTGGTTCTCACTGTTGCTTCTTGGTCATGATAGAGGTTTTTGATCAGTTCGATGATGTGACTTGGGAACCCCATCTTTGCCATTGTATTCCACAATTGAGAGTGGCTCACACAGTCAAATGCTTTGCTATAATCTATAAAGCACAGCTAGAGGGGATGTCTGTGTTCCCTGCATTTCTCTATTATGTTTCGAATGTTGACAATCTGTTCTCTTATCCCTCTACCTTCACGGAACCCTGCTTGCTCATCTGAGATCTCGGCTTGCAGTTTGATTTTAATTCTTCTGCTAATCACCTTCAGACTGGTTTTAAAGTCAGTTTTAGCAGCTCTAAAATTAATGACTATCCGTAACTAACTAACTACACTTACAGTGTAAATTCCCTCGCGGAATATTTTGGAGGACAACAATCTAAGATCAAAAGTGAATAAAAAATATTACCCAGTTATTAATGTATAATACCAGATGATTTTAATCGACATATTATATTGAGTTCATGCTCATGAGAAGACGATAAAACTGTGTACTGAGATATGAACATGTAATGGAAATGTTTTCCTATTGACATATTACATTCATTCAGTTGATCTTTAGTTTCCTTGCATGATACTCACGAAATTTAAATGTCACATGTCTATCCCGGTTAATGTAAACGAATTATGAAGAAAGGAGTATGGATAAGTGTTTATAGTGTGATTCCAGTCCAGAAGGTATGCTACACAAATTCACATTATCCATAATTTTTTCTTCTGAAAACCTTGATACTGTTCAATCTGTCGAATATGACCGGCCATGAGAACTCCTTTTGATACGTGACTCGTTTTTATGTTGACAAATAGCATTAGAAACTCACTGATTTTAAAGATTAATTCATGGTTATGCATTTTGATCTTCATTCACACATTCACACAGTACAGTCTATGCTATAGTGATTTGTATTACGCAGCCCTGACTGTTATTTGGTTATCCAACTAGTTTTAAATCGTATTATTCTAAGGGCTGAATGAGGTCTCTTTCAAAAATGTCGCGCTTTGTTGAAAGCTGCATGGAATGCTTATTCAAGAAGGACCCCCTTTAAGATTACGTCATCACGGCTTCCAAGTCCCATTAGGGTGTGTCACACCTATTTTAGCCCTTTTCCATGTTCATTGTGGCATGACGTCAAGAAAATGCCACAAGGTAAAGATGGGTTGCTGTCTTTCCTCTTCTACGCTTCTTGGTCTACCTTTGTACACGCGTTATTGAATATTGACTTTGACGAATATGGATTTTCGCGCGTTTTTAACAATGAGCTATGCCCGTTTCCTGTATATGTTTGTAGATGAAAGTACTCCGCTCTAAATGGACGCTATGGATAAGTCCCCACTATTACATTTGTATTACAATCTTAATAAATTCATACGTTTGCGTTTGTGTGTAGTCCTGAAAATATAATTATGTTGGGCTTGGAAGGGGATAGAAAACAAAAGAAAAGAAAGTGAACATGATAACAGAGAAGTATTCTTTCGATTTCGTCCTGTGGAGGACTATTTGGTATTGTATGGATAGAAGGAGGCGAGTTGGCTCAGTCGGTAAATCGTCTGCCTGTCGAACCAAAGATCTCGGGTTCGAATCCCACCAAGGTGGATGACTGAAGCCTGCGTTGTGTGTTAACGTGCCCCTCCCATTGTTTCATAGACGCAGGCTATGTTAAGTGGAAAACACTCCGTCCCTCGGATAGGACGTTAAATGGAGGCCCCGTGTACAGGAGAGTCACCACCCTTGCACGTTAAGAACCCACTGCACTATTCGTATAAGAGTAGGGGGAAACCCCGATGTAGTGGTCCACCTGCACACCCCAATCGGGCCGAGTGTATACGGCATCTGCAAGAATCTTCAGTATTGAAGGAGGCAGATTATCTTGAAGAAGAAGAAGAAGAAGAAGAAGTAGAGAAATGGAGGATATAGGTAGAGAAATTAAAATAGGTATTGTTTCGTGAGAGGAGTCCTGAAAAGGACTAGTGAACCAGGTTATGAATGCGGAGAGATCGTGATATTGATAACTTTAGACCGTTTGATTGATTAACGATGCCAACGAAGTAGGTTTGTGTTGGTTTTACGCGGATACATGTATATGACTCTGCTTTTCATAGTGCAAAAACATTACTTTCGATCTTGTGCATTTGAAGAGTCATGAAAATTTTACATTGCTCTTAAAAAGGAGTTTTAGAGTGAACCTTACATACTCTATGGTGTTATCTTAAAATGTTAATGTTCATTTCTGAATCAGTGACTTTAATGGGAAGCACAAATGATACACTTTCATGTCATTTATGTGATTCATATGATGATATGAGGTATGATTAATTTTGGGGGAAATGTGAATAGTGAGAAGAAAATGAGAAGAATCATAATGGCTGGAGGTGGGCCATTGAATAACATTCGTTCAAATAACCACTCCCTTTCAATTATGTAAATGTTCAATATTGCGCCATGATCATTCTCTGAGATAGTTCGAGCACTTCAAATACAGGAATGTCAGTCGTAAAACACACACAATAACATTACCAGAGTTCTATATTTACATTGTATTCAAAGTAGGTGGGGTTGTCGTAATATGGTACGTGGTTCATTCACTTACATGTAACCCTCAATTTCTAGGGTTGAGTGTTCGAATCCCAGTCCGGCTCTATAACGACCTTTGGCAAGACATTAATCAACATTTGCCACTCTCCACCCAGGTGAAAATGGGTACCTGGTAATAGCTGGGGGTAATAATGCTTGCAGGGCCCTCAGGAATAACGTCATTAATGCTGACGATGCTTTGCTGGTTATTATTATTATTATTATATTATTATTATTATTATTATTATTATTATTATTATTATTATTATTATTATTATTATTATTATTATTATTATTATTATTATTATTATTACTACTACTACTACTACTACTACTACTACTAATAATAATAATAATACTGCTACTACTACCACCACCACTATACTACTTCTACTACTGATATAGTAAAAGAACGGATTGTAGAATTGATCTAACGTTTGCCGTATCATCAATTCAGCATTACACTCGAGATAGATATTGCTATTGTTCTACCATACAGCACACATTATACTAGAAACCATGGTCGCACCAGCTTTAAAAGCTGTGTAAGGTTCAATCGCATCTTTGCAGTAATAACGTACATCAAGTAATTATGTAGGGCCCATAGGAGTTACAGAATGAGTGCGTTGCGTGTAGGAGAAAGTGTATATGGTCATGGTGGTGTATGATTAGTTACACGTTGCTATAGCAACGTATGATATGAAAGCGAAATGGATCAATGGGCATTGTCCTCCTTTATACTGATACATTTTAAAATGTGTAATGCATGGACTCGTCAATTAGAATTGCATTCAGTCTCAGATATTATCCCATATTTCATTGTTTTATCAAAAATCTCGCTTCCAAGCCATGATGGATCAAGTTGTAAGGAAATAAAAATGGGAGAAAGTGAATAATAATTACGTAATGGTTAACAAATATAATATTGTGAAGGTGAACATGTCATTGGGTTCATCGTGTTTTTGTAAACGGGAATACTAGCCAAGATTCAATCAAAATAACAAACAGCTATTATTTTGTATGTTATCTTAAATACTTAACGCTGTATTCGGTTGTGGTAGAGGTTTTCTTACAACAGACAGTAAGCAGGAGAGGTAAATAGCTTAGTGAAGATAGATGTTTATATAATCAGCGGCGTAGCGTGATTCCACCAACCATGATTTTGTTTAATATTAGACAGAATCAATTGGGCTTTAAGTCGTTAACTCTGCTGTTCTACCTGACTGCTAATAACAAAAAAGCATGTTAACTAATGTTTCAGGAGACCGACGACTATAAATCCTCTCCGAGGGACTTTGTAATGAGGATTAACGCCCTAACAAAGTGCACGAGCACATTGTCTTTTTTCCGAACCCAGGACCTCCCGCTTACGAGACCACTGCTCTACCACTGAGCCATCGCACCTCCTCTGGGTGTAATGTATTATTTGATTCGGTCTCGAATCGGTCTCGTCAGTGTAACTTTGGTGTCAAGTATTACTAGTAACACGGCTGGATTCGGTTAAACTGATCAACACATCTCGACGTCAAGTGTTTGTACACACGGAATGGCGGAATAAGCTGGCCCACAAACATGTCCCACAGTCCGTTTTGACTAAAATAAATTTAAACGAAACCCGTATGAAGAACCGCCGTATAAAGAATCATCGTATAGGGAAGGGGCGCAAAGAGTGGGTGACCACATCGTATTCAGAAACGAATAAAGGAACTAGTTTCGACGAGGTCAGTTGACATGACAATTATTGGCCCATCATCATTGTGTACTCAAGACAAGTCCCACCCAATAATAATTATGATTTTGGTACAATACGACGTTCAGGTTAGAACGGGATACTGATTCTTTATCGCGTTTTCATTCGAAACGATAATCAAGCAGGCGTTTCGTTATACGACGTTCAGACGAGGAAAACACATTATTGACTTAATTATCGCATAGCTATACGATAAATTTAGGTGGTCTGAACGCGGGTTATAGCCAAACCATGGAAACCAGGGTGACGGCATGTTACGCTCATACGCATTGGTTGGATCAACGAATTATGCATAACCAATATTAGTTTGGTACACACCGATTGCGTTTCAGACGTCTGCGGGATAATAGGCCTTTTATTTGAATTGCTGGTTGCTTCTTTTCTTCTCCTGGAATGATTCAAACCGTGTATCTCCCAAACAACACGCACCTTTACATTCTTATGGGAGTAAAGGTACTATTTAAAGGGCAATCCCACCCTTGTCATAAATTCATTTCTATAGAATCAGAAAAATGAGAGAAACGAAATGGCGAACATTTGAAATAAATCGGACAAATAATAAGGGGGCAATGAATGTTTGAAACATGAGATCACTTAATCTATGCGAATCTCAGAGTTGCAATTTGGTCAGTGGATTGTGATGTAGGCGTGGACAACTGTCCCGTTTGTTTATTTACAAAAATAATATTTTCTCTTATTAAGTGTCTTTTTCCCTTTAGGCGCTACTCAAAATATATTATGGATAGCATATTGTAATAAGTCCTCTGAAAAGAAAAGACCCTCCTCGCCCTAAACCTCACCCTACGTTTTGAAAAATTGACATTATAGTAAATTTGTGTAAATTTCTTACTCTGCTGCAAATAAACATTATTTTCCCCATTGTCTCATACTAAAGATGGATAAATACTCCCATGGATACTATTCTGTAGCATGTCCTTGGGTTACCTGCGAGGCTAATACTTTAGGTTTTTCTTCAAGACAATGTAATCGACTATCATTGTAAGAACGGTGAATACCTCTTTTTCGTTTTTCCTACTCCGTTATTCGCACGGTATTCATTTTTAAAGAACTCACGAAGGCTTCTATCAATACAAATATAATCCTTAAATCCTACGCTTCATTCATTCAAGTAAAGGCACAAGTTCCGCAGTCTTTATAGCAGACACAAATATATATATATATATATATATATATATATATATATATATATAGGCACCGATTAAATTCCCGGGTAAAGTATACTTTATACTTCTGCGGTTCTGCCCATAAATTAACATTGAATATATGATTTCATTTCATATTGGGTCTTAAACTCTCAAAAGTTTTGTTACGTTAATACAATGGTCAGACTATACTAAAATCATTAATGTGGTCAGTAACGTAGGGGATAAAATAGCTTGGACTTGTCCTCGTTTACGTTCAATTACAATGTTGTATCCGTTCGTGTAATCGTAATCATGTATATTTTAAAATTCAATGGTTGATAATCTTCCTAAAAAGTACGAGTGATCTCTGGACACGATTAGAAATTGTACAGGAACTGGTAAAAAATTATAGCGGGGCATTGTTAGGTCAAAGCCAAGAGGTATTACCTCTTTGGTCCACGAAGATTTCAATGGGCGCATTAACCACGAAATCGGTGTTTTGTGATGGGTTTTTTCCGTATAGAGCGTCATCTGAATAGTATGATCCTTTCTTATCCGAATCCTGCCGACCAGAACGATTTCTTCCAAATGTATTTATCATAACAGTGTTTTGAAATAAATATTGAATCAATAATTTTCAGCATAAAACGACATTATCAATATCTTCGTGTTACATTATGCACTAGTCCGTGCTTGTGCAAGTGTGTTAATTACGTAACTAACATGACTCACTGTATCAATTCTGATCCGAAGAAGGAACAGGCGACAATTTATTTCCTGAATTAAAGCATTATTTCATCAAGAATGAACCCGTTTTCTATAATGTATTAGCTGAAGGAATGTGAAAACAAGTCTGTTCTGCATAACAACCACCTAAATTCGTGAAATAAATCTAACCTATACCTTCTTTGTGTTCATGATTGGTACATGTTCTATAAAAATGAGTCACATTTGTTACGTTTTTACACATCTATCGTTCTTCTACATGGACATAGTGAAACAACGAAGATATCTTGATTTCTACTTATTACAATTTTTGTCTTTTGAGTGAAGATCGATCTAAAAAATAGGAATTGTTAGATTGTGATTAATTTTTACAGCAATACGATTAAAAAAAATATAATCGATGCTACTGCTCTTTTTCCCCTCAAGAATACAAGATACAAACTAAACATTTGAATGGTACATCTAGAAATCTACTGGTCTAGTTCCCACAAGAGTTACAGTGTACACTTGTGATGACTTCTGCATGGAACAACAATGGTCACGATAAATAGTGCCTCATCCATCACCTATTATCATCGTCTCGAAAGTAAACACTATTTCCCGTACCATGGTACAAAGGTACGGAATAACTACCTCCCCAAGGCTGGGATAAAGGCACAGTCTCACGAACTCGAGAAAAAAATGACTACACTTTTGATTAGAAGGTACTACTCATCATTCTAGGGCTATTACGTAATATCCGCTATAAGTTTTGGGAAATGAAACAAAAAATAAGTATGGAAAATAGACATCGTAAGATTCATATCTGTCAAAAGTGAGATTTGACATGTGTATGGGAGAATTTAGATATTTTTCATTAGGTGCGTGCAAATACGAAATGCCATCAGAAAAAAGAGGGGAAATAGGTTAAATCCGCCCATTGACACAGAAACGATGATCCTTTTAACTATGAGTCATTGCAATATATTTTTTCTTCAAGAAATTTAGGATAGACTTAGTAATCATAATCATTTTCAATTTTGATTATTAATAAGAAAATATAGGACAAGATATTTGGACCAACCTTTAGTAAGAAGTAAATCTCCAGTTAATATTTTGGGATAGGTAGGATTAGTTCTGAAAAGGCCTTATCAAGCGTTCCGATCAAAATATTTCGATACAAAGCGTTGAAAGGAAAATGCCTTTTCCATGTAATCGCATTCGCACTTCGATATGCGATAAATATTGTACTTTTCTATACAAATAATTTTGTGTGTGACAATAAGTGATTCAATTCAGTCAATTGAACTAGTTTAAGGAGTGGTAGCATTTAAGTTTATGAAAAGTTGTGTCTGCAATTGAATAGAGAGAGAGAGAGGGAGAGTGCAGAATAGATAGAGGTATAGTAGGAGGTGCCTGAAGTAAAGCAATATGGGTAAGAGAGAGAGAGAGAGGGGTGGATATAGGGGGGAAAGAACTGTATGGGGTACAATAACGGGTTACAATCTCATCTACTTCGATTTAAATTTCAATTTATATCACTCAATTACTCAAGGGGAGTAACATACAAATAGGTTTATTCACTATATATTCTGAAACAAAGAGGACAAAAGAATATTATGCACTTTAATTTAGCGAAAACCGAATGAAATGATACAAAATCTTTGATGCCCCCCAAAAAGCTACATAAAATTCCAATTATACATACTAAGAATGCAGTATACATGGTCATAAATCAGAATTATGATGTTGAACATTTATTACAAACTTCTGATTAACGACAGAAAATGAACAGAACTTACAATCACATTATTACACCATTACGTATGTGTCTTAGAACGAAACGGGTAATGTGAAGAAAATAAAACCCAGCTCCACTTTGTGGGAATAGAACTGATCAACTTGTCAAATCTTTTATAACCAACCCATGACGTCTACTACCTCAGAAGGTTACAAAAATACAACTAACAAAGCAGGAATATTTCAGTACATCGTCATGTGGGCTGAGGTGTACTATTCGCTGAAGTGACGAGACCTGTATGGGGCTCTTCCTTTCCTGTTAGCATTGACACATGTATTTCTTCCTGGTGCGACCATGATACCATACTGAAAAGGTTATACGACAATGTCTTCAACGGCGTCATTTGCTATAGGCTTTATTTCGTCTGAGTTATAGGGTTAGAGTAGTCTTGGGTCCATGCAGGTGTACAGTTAGGTAATTAATCAATAGAAAGAAAGACACAGAGAGAGGGAGAGAGAGTGTGTGTGTGTGTGTGTGAGAGAGACTCCTGTCACGACATATCAAAATAATATGACATCGGCGACAATTGGTATTTGGTTATGTCATCGAAGAGGTTAACATGGGAATTTAAGTTAGGTTTAGGGGTAGGCGCATTGCTAGGTAGTGTTGAGTGCAAGTGTATAATAGGGAGATTGATACAGAGTGAGAGGAAGAGAGAGAGAGAGAAAGAGGAAGAGAGAGAATGAGAGAGCTATTAGAATAGATAGAATAATAAGTTTTTTTCGTGATCAGTTATAATACGAAGATAACCTCCTTTATGAAAATGCACATGACTGAAAAATTATACTTTACGCGAATTCCTCCATCATACCACAGTCACTGGGAGATATGACATTGGTCTTTGTAATCCCCTCTGACGGATCCCCCGGTTCCAAACTGGGTCACATCTGGCAGACGCCCCCAGACGTTAATAATCACACGTCTGTAAAACCCCGATAAACTGTAATAATAACAAAAATTATAATAATAATAATATTGATAATAATTTGGTCCTGCTTTTCCCGGGGTAGCCACATAATTATTAATATTGCCGTGCCTGCGCGCACTGTAATTATTACCCAATTATTGCCACTTACCCATTTAATCCACCTAAGTCGAGAGGGATAAACGTGGGTAAAACACTTGCCCAAGGTTGTAGGTACCGAGTAAGGATCGAGACCGGGACCTCTCATATGAGAGTCAAGAGCCTCGACATCGACACACACATAAAAAAGTACACACCTCATTAAAACGATGATGAAAATAATCTATACATCATCGTATTTTAAAATGTGTTTTTCGTTTTCGTTAAGTCTTTACAAAATATTACCGTGTCATTCCTACAGTTCAAATCCAAGGTACGAGTCAGTACCGAGGCATCCTACTCCAGGCCAGGACATCATCTGGTGCTATCGTTGGCTCCTGGTCTACCAACGGTCTATCATCAAGTTTTCAGACCAAGTTATGTTCTAACAATGCTGATTCCATCACGCATACGAGTAATAACGACAAATTCTTTCCAGCTACATTCACTTGGATAGCTCCACAGAGTACGACCCTTGGACCCATCTCATTTCAGTAAGTCTTACGTTATATAACTCAAAATTATCTGATGGCATGTGAGCAAGTATTGTATTTTTGTGGCGACATGTGGATATAGGGAAGAGAAAAGCCCTTTCCAAGAAATATACCGAAACGATGAAACAACGTAATGATGATGCAACACTTATGTTCGTGTTTAGTTGCAGAAAAGTATATTGGAAAGGAATGTATTGACTACATGTATGTCATTATATTGTTTAGAATACCTGAAACTTTATATCTACCAGATATTTTGATGTTCCTTTTACAATTGCTGAAGAGCTTCAGTGTAAATATCTGGAGAAAAGAAACGAACGCCAAATCGAGGCTACCTGCCATTTCGGTATGCGCGAAATCGGAAGGCTTTTACAGTCTCATAGATGTCCGTCCGAATCAGTGCCCGTAATTCGCGGGAGGAAATTTCCATCTTGGAAGTTATTTGACATGTCTCAAGTAACTGTTTTAAAGTTCATATACAGAAAGAGCATCTCAGAGCAGCTTAGAGTAAGTTGTATATATTCATGTATTTATCAAGTAAAATCAAAGGAATATGACATGTGCTAAACGCAAGAATATAAAGCCAGTTGCACATAAGGTGTCACTATAGTCTGACATATGGCTGCATCGGCGAAAAGTGCGTCATCTTGGAGGCGCTGTGTATTGAGTGGTAGCGTATAAAAAGTGAATGCAAAATCGACAGAGCAAACATTGCCTTACATTACAAACGTGTAAACTAATCTCCTTCACATGCCTGAAAAGCGCAAGTAATAATGTAATCGAAATGACGCCTCGTGTGCAATGGGCTTTAGTCCGTCAGGAAAAGATGTCTTAAAGCCCAAGTCCACTCCGATTTTCAAAAATTATAACATGTTGTAAATAAATCAAAGGTTAAAACTGCCAAATATCACGGGCGTACTTCAATCAGGTGATTTTTAAGAGCGATTTTTGTTTCGGGTATTTCGAGCAAAACATTTATATTGCTGTACGGATGTGACGTATGCTCCTCACAACGAAAGTGCCAGCGGTATACATTCTGACAATAGGCTATTTTCGTAATGTAACCAAATTTAATGCATACGTCTTTGTGAAGTGCCTCTATACAAACTATTTCATTCACCTGATAAGAATAATATTCTTATCAGGTGAATGAAATAGTTTGTATCGAGGCACTTCACAAAGACGTATGCATTAAATTTGGTTACATTACGAATCTGTGTTGTGAGGACCCTACGTCACAACCGACTCGATCATTAACTTGTCTTTTGCTCATTAAAAAAAAATTATTAAAAATAAATCTGAGCACCATTTTCCAAAACCAAGTTATATTTGGGCTTTTTAGATTTTTGTCTATCTAATCAGCTCAACTTTTCAGTGGAGTGGACTTGTACTTTAAGATATTTCTGATGTGTAGCCTATGCCTCTTAGTACAGCCAATGAATAAATTGTTTGAAATAATGTTCCCGTGTGTAACATAACGGTGTGATGGTCATCACATTGCATAACTCTTGAGACTTCTAAAAAAAATTACCAGCAGTGGAATTTATGCTGATCTATGTTTTATTCTACCCCTAGCGCAACTGTTGTTATCGTACAGACCCAGTATTATGTCGATATACAATCATCTTCCATCTCACTTCCACAAGGTAAGATCAGAACTTTCTCATGAATTATTTATCTTATTCTAATTTTATCTTATTACCTAATAATTATGACGGAATACGTGACTAACAACATTTTATATTATAATAATAGAGTAGTTGCAAAATATATGTGTGCGTATGTGTGTCTGTTTGTATTTGTGTGTGGAAGAGGGAGAGATAGAGAGAGAGAGAGAGAGAGGGGGGAGGAGAGAGAGGGAAAATAGAAGAAAACGTTTAATATATGGCCATCTTTCACGTATAACATTATACTAATAATGTAGTTGCACGTCCATTCTGTCCGTTGATGCGTCCCATTATCATGATCTCTACAATTAACTAAATTACCTTTCGATGTATACTTACATTTTAATATTTTTTCATGATTTACATCAGCATGTCAATTAGTTATGGAAGGCGGGGATGATGCATGTTTTAACCAATTTCTACCGCAACAGTTTCATCAATGTGAACATGCAATTGAAATTTTGGATCTTGCTCAGCAATCAGAAAAATAATTGTAGGCGATGCTTTCCAAATATTTACATTAACCTAACTTTGTATCTTCCTAACCTCGCTTCATTTATTTCTATGGTAACTTTCAACTCTTAGCTCACCAAACACCTTTCTTCCAACAAAATCTTAGGCCCATGCACAGCCAACTTATGTCAAAATGGCGGCATATGTCAGGCAACTGGTTCCTTCACATTCCAATGTGTATGCACTACGGGATTCTCGGGGCCTCTTTGCTCTGAAAGAGGTAACACCTATTTTTATAAAACCGACTTGGGTGAGGTTTGCATTGCATTCTTTGCAGACACTGCTTCAACCATTTATCTATTATGTTGGGTGGCATCCCCATTGGTCCTACGCTACCATCCGTATCCCCCATGCACCCCCGTATAGAGCGCCGTAATTGGTAGGGCTTTAGGCTTGTTTAGATATCACGCGGTAAACCGCCACAAAACAACCTCCGCCTTTTCTTGTTGATTTTTTGGACGTGTGAATGAATAGCAACTGCGCGCATCAAAGATCCTGCGCGTCTTCATTGAGCTCTGTGTTATGAGATACAGAAATTTGACGCTTATTACAATTTACGTCATCATTAAAAAAAAAAGACGCCGCGGTTTCGCCCCGTCATATCTGAACGGGTTAAGGTGATGTTTAGAGATGATGAAGTAACCGCACACCTTTCCTATATAACCCCGAACGATGCCCAATTACGGACCAATAATGTTAGGACCAATGGGGTATTATAATTCTTCCCTTTGAAATTGTTAAGATGGCACCCCCAACAACAAAAAAATGAAAATAAAAAATCAGGAAATATGCTTACTTTGATTAAAATAAGGTTACATGAATTGTCTGTCTCCATTTTCTTGTTGTCTTGTTCAAATCGATTTACATTTCTTTGAAACAGTCTACACATATCATTGTATTAGAGTTTTTTTTAATGATAGATATCTATGATCATGTATTTCTTACAGTAGAAACTATTCACTAATAATATAATAAAATTACTAACTTTAAACTAGACTTAATAGCATCCATTACGCACATAATAATAATTACTTACTAATTTCTGATAAACATTTAAGAATGCGACATTTTAACATACTAACGCATTTATAACTCTTAACACTTTTCACTCCATAGACTCATGCAATCCAAACCCATGCCAGAATAACGGGTTTTGCTCTGTATCTGGCCAGCTTACATACACCTGCTCATGTAGAACAGGTTATGTTGGAGTGCACTGTGAAATTCCAGGAGGTACTACGTTCTTGTAATCTTGTCATATTTGTCACCGCGACAGTTTGTTGTGTTGAATATTTCTTGATATTTTCCGTAAAGCTATAAAAATACGATCTTAAAGGTAAAGACCAGTTTTGGAAACGCCCCCCTCTCAAAAAATGAAATGGAAGCTCTTATTACCAATCATGTGAAAGAATATGTTTCGACTAATACGTGATGATACATATTTTGCCGGGAAACCGCCTACTAATTGATGTATTTGGTAAATTAGTGTATCGCGATCGCGTATATAGTACCATATACATCTTTCTGTGTACAGTGCTTGTAACTTTACCATGACTTGGCCAAATTTCTTATAATTTTGATGATTCCAGAACCTTGCAGTACACACCAATACTTATATGCTAGATGATCAACCTTTTCTGATCGATTCCACAATGCAATCGCATGACCAGAACTGGTCTGTACCTTTAAAGACATTCAAAAAATTAATTCAAGGGGAATGTCAAGACTCTACTGTTTTTCCCATGGAAATGGTGTTCCAATTGTATAAAATCTCTTTGTAATATTTCACGTTTCAAAACGCGATGTATAAGGGTATTGAAATTGCCTGAGGTTGATTTTCTCGAAAGTCTTTGCGATCGTGCTGGCATTAAATATATGTAAGGCTTCTTATGTCAGTTCATGAAGCCAACCTAAAGGTGTGAAGGCCATAACTTGTCTCTTAACACTAAGCTGATTCTCATATGAACCTGATGAAACAGAATATTTATCATTTGTTCAATAATGCTGAATAATTCAGAGAACTATGAGATTGACAGTGTTGACTATAAATACGTTTACTAACAATTTAAGAATTTGAAAGTGATCGAGTGTGCAGGTTGACTCCTTTGTAGTGGCAAACATAAACATTTATAGAATCTTCGGGTATACTTAAAACAGTTTGATGATGTCAGTATCGCATGGGACAAATTACCTTGGATGTTGACTACCGAAGATTGTTGGTGATAAGGTTAAAGGTGGACCTGTCCTTGTTTCATGATTCGCATTTAGTTTGTGATTGAAATGCCCGTTCTCAGCGAATCTTGTCACCTCTGTATCATCAATACCACCCTTTCTAGTTTCTAATACAAACGCCCTCCCCCTTTCACTTTCTTCCAATCTGTCCAACACTGCTGTATCCATCATCTAACTCATCACTCTTTCATTTTGCTGCTCCTTCATCCTTTTCTCTTTATATCTTCGCTGCTCCATCATTCTTCGCTTCACCTTCACGTACATCTAACCACATCAGGAATATGCCTAACTAACCAATGCTCTAACGGAGGCACCTGTATACCCACTAGCGCCACTTCATTCATGTGTTCTTGTATCAGTGGTTACGTGGGTAACCGATGTCAGATACCAGGTAAGTCTACTGAAATGAGCTTTGATTTTTCACTAACACCGATTTCATATTAACTGATTTCTATTCTCTAAACTCCTTCCTTTTCCAGCGCCAAGGAATCCATCAGTGGATCATTCAAATTAAGTATCTTCTTTCTAACATTACATTAACAAATTTTCTCGTATTTCTTCATGCAGATTAATCTAACGCTGTCGGGTTGGATACCATTAATGTTACTTCTCTCTCCTCCCACCATTTTCTAATCTCGATCTTTAATCCTTGTGTAACCGAAAACATTTCCTACTATTTTTTGCTGTTATCCCTCGTAACCATTAACCTTGCACTCATTGGATCGAGGGCAAAGAAACTTTAAGGAAATTAGGTAAGGTTAGCATGAATGTTTGTACTGCATTCTGATGATATTATATGCATGGTTGTTGGAAGACTGATCTGTGTGTTTTGTATCCAGAGCTGCTGTAGGAGAATGATTGTGGAAAGTTTGAATGAAAACTAACTACTCGTATGTTGTATGGCAAAGTCTTGTGTATAGGAACACAATCAGTATTCGTATTTATTTCTTGTTCATTCTCAAATGATATGTTTTGTTCAAATACAAATATTGTTATTTCCACGTTTTGGTTAGTGTATATTACGGCGTATTTACAAGGAATGTTCCGTGTGACATTTCAAAGATCCTTTGAACACGTTGAAAAGAGAGAATATTTCGTGTTCTAGAAATGCCACCATTATCTAGAATTGTACCACGGTATTATCTTATTGCATAGATTGCATGTTAGTTGCTTTTTAAAATTATAAATCTGCATGACACAGTATTTTCGAATGCAGTTAATGTATAATGTATGGTACATCTCCGAATTTTTTTTTGGCAGATACAAAGAAACATCCACAACGAAATTCCTTCAACAATTTTATCAAGTACATCACAGCCGTTATCGTAATCAAAAACCCGTATTCTAAATTTCTTGTCGGTAAATTTTTTCGACTCCGCCAATCGCAAAAAGTGATGCACATTTTCTTGTATTTTTTATTTATTATTATTATTATTATTTTTTTTTTTTTGGGGGGGGGTGACCCTCTGTGGGCAAACTTTAAAATTTATCAGTTAGTCTTTGAAAATTGGAAAATTAGAGGACTTTTTTGTGGGGGCTTTTTGGGGAATTTCTACCAAATTTTACCAACCCCGATAAAATGTTCTCCGATTTTGATGAGATACCCTGAAGACGTGTATCATCCCAGTAATCACTTAAGCAACAATTAATGCTTTTATTTAATAATCTTTTTGTTACCTTAGCACAGTGAAAATCCAGATTTTGGCACCATGTGTTGACCCCTAAGATTGCAGTGATTGAATCGCCCGTAATAAACTAAAACTAAAAACTAAACTACCCATAAAAGCAAAGGATAATAATTATCACTAATTGAACTATACAAAATAATTTGTTAGACAGGTCAGTTCTCGAGTCCTCTCGTTATAAATCAATAATTATACTGTCGATCATTTAGGAGCCCCAAAGCAAAGTAACATAGCGCTTACAAAATTACACAATGTGAAGAAAAACATGAAATACATAGAATTAAAAAAATATATATATTTTAATAATTTATTGAGGGAAGAAGTATGTTCTAAGGGATCTTTTGAAAGAGGCAAGACAGGTTAATACAGATCAAGATTAAGAGTACTTTGAACATCCTCATCAGTCATCATAGCATTGCTTGCAATTTTTTTTTCTTCTGATATAACAGCCGGAGCGTGTTCTTCGGATCCTTGTCTCAATGGAGGTACCTGTTTCGAACAGGACCAAGGAAATGCTTTCTTCTGCGTATGCTCCTCGGACTTTCAGGGAACCACGTGTGATGCAGCAGGTAAGCGACCACTATCTTTAATTTCTCTGTGACTAATCAGTAACATCAGCAAACAGACTCCACACAGACTCCACACCGACTCCACACCGACTCCACACCGACTCCAAAACGACCGATTCTTGGCCATTCGGGGTAATGTTATGTTTAGTTCGGTCTCTCGTCGGTCTGGTGTCGATCTTGTTGGTGTGAATGGGTAATCAATCTTATCATTCATGCATAACCACAGCAGTAGATATTTCATTGGATCGTACACACTTATGATATTGAACCATGTATTTCACTGCATATTGTGTATTTATACTTACAGAGAAGGTTGAGTTCTGGGAAGAGGTGAAAAATAATTTGTGAGCGTTATCATTGTTGTTATGCAAATGTGGAAGAACTTCAGATAAAAATGTTCCCTGAAAAGCATGGCTCTTCAAATAATATTCTAAATATGACATATAACAGCATAAAAATCGGGACGGATTTTCATGCCACATGTTTGTGTAGTCCCATATACATCTTTCTGTGTACAGTGTTTGTAACTTTACCAAGACTGGGCCAAATTTCTTATCATTTTGATGATTCCAGAACCTTGCAGTACACACCAATACTTATATGCTAAATGATCAACCTTTGCTGATCGATTCCACACTGTTTCTTTCACAATGCAGTCGCATGACTAGAACTCAACTTTATCTGTAATGCATACATATATCATATTTTAATTGGGCAAGCCCAGGGTAATTTATCCCATATGTTAACTTCACCATCAACGTATAACCGACTTTTAGTATAACCGACAAGTTGTCAAGTTGTCAGCTCTTCTAGAGCTAGAATAATCTTTTTTTAGATCACTCATGTGGTGTTATTTTTGGTCAGTTTTCTTTATTGTCGTAAATGAGCAACGAAAGAACTTTCTAGAACATATAGTTCAATTATATATTAAAAAGAGATTTTATTTTAACATTGCATAATCATTGTTGCGGTGGAAGTTGTGGATTTTTTTTGTAATACCATTAATTGTTTACTCCTTTGTTCTAACACAGCTTATCCTTGTGAATCTAACCCATGTCAAAATGGGAGTACATGTTGGTCCCCCCCCCCCAAAAAAAATACAACAACATACAAATACAAAATAAATCAAATGGTATTCTCATTTGAAAAATAACAACCTACCACAAATTGATAGTAATTTAGCAATAAATGTACTTGTGGTGAATATTTGTACATTCCCTCTGTAACGTTGTTCATGTCTTTGTCCTAACAGTTTCCCTGTGTGAGCCTAATCCCTGTGAGAATGGGGGTACGTGTTTTGTAAGCGGTGACCTGACAAATTATTTCTGCATCTGTAGTGCTGATTACATTGGAGAAATCTGCCAGACAGCAGTTGGTATGCCATGCCTATCTTTATTATGCCCTCAATTTGCAGGGGCGTCGATAGAGGGGGGCTGAAGGGAGGGAGGGACGGGACAATTTTATGTCTTTTTTGTGTGCATATTTTAGAGCCTTGTCGCCAAATCGCGAAAGTTGATGATTTTTTTTATATTTTTGCTTTTTTTATATTCTTTGCTTACACGTCAGCAGATAGGGATGAATACGCCCCTCCCCCGATTCAAAAAATTGTCCAGCGACGCCCTTGGTAATTTCGTTACCATTGCATGGCAGTGTCTTTTTTCCAACTGTTTTGTTCTTGCTTCAGCCTTTTAGGGGAACAGTCCTAAACGTTATGACTGACCCCATCTAATGCACCTTTCAGAATCTAACACTGTAATTTAACACTAAATCTGCGTGGTTGACATATTTTGTAGAATATTCTTATAGTAATATTTTCATTCACATTATCCATTTAAGTTTTCAAAGCAGGTTAAATAGGACTTTTTACTTACTCAGATTTATGGTTATTACAGTAAGGTTACCTCTTTAAGTATAATTCTGTCCATATCAAAATTAAAACTCACACATTTTAAGTTCTACTAACCCTATGAGATATTGATGAATAAGTTGCAGAAGATGGCACCATAATTTCCATCTGCCATTGTTTTCTTACAAGCATTCGATATCATCCATATTTCTGTTTCATTCATGCAAACAATACTAAATTTCTTTTATTGCTTACATACTTATCTTTCATTGTCTTTATGTATCTCAACCAGTTTTATTTTCCCCGACTATCTCTAATTTTAACCGTCACCTACCACGCTCTTTATACTTATCATTATCGTCCAACATCTACCATCATCTGTACTTTCATATATGTTTCTACCATCGCCTATACATATTTCGTCTTCTCAACCATTTATCACTACCTCCCTTCTGTTCCCTTTACTTATATCTACCTCTCAATCATCGCCTATACTTTCTACCATCTACTGGGCTCATTTTTATTTCTCTACCATCGCATACATGCATACTAAACTCTACACTTCTATCACCGCATATACTTATCTTCACCTTTAGCACAACCCAATCCATGCATATCTGATCCGTGCCAGAACACGGGTACCTGTTTTCTTCTATTGATGGCTTAACCTACAGATGCTTGTGCACCATCGACTTCTCTGGATCCTTTTGTGAAATTAGTGTCATTGGTAGGATTCAGGACATCGTTTCACGAAAGCGCCATAAGAACAAGTTTGCCGACATCCCTTCGAAATGCGTCTTAATTATCAGACTCTCATATCAAAGGGATGTTTTCGAACTTGTACTTTTCGTTTCGTGAAACGCTGTCATTAATACTATGTCTCCCTCGTGGACATTATATTACCTTATATTAGAAGAGCATTAATCTGGCGCCACTCGGGGGGGGGGGGGGATAATCGGACACATGAAAGGTGTTGCATATATAAGTCTTCACAAATTAAATCACAACATTTTATTTAGGGCCTCATAAAAGCTGGGATTTATGAGCTACACTTACCAAAAGTAATTCCATTAATATCAAATACGAAGACAGATAAAACTACCTCAAGTATGGCAAACCTTTTCCCTTCCCTCTGCTTCCAGTTCTGGTTTTGGAAATATTACGCATTGTTTACTTCACAACATGCAAAGAATGATAAAAGCAGATAATCCTATAATCATGAGACTATCAAGTTTTGATTCGATTAGTCTTTCATTAATTTTGGGGAAAAATTCACTCGCATAGTTATAGTGTACATTTTCATCGTCCGAGATAAAGTTCTGATCTCATTTTCTTACTTGCACAACATCACTAATCCATCTTTCTTCTTTCATCTCACATTCTAACATGTGTCGTCACCACATATCTTCTCTGTAGCTGCCCATTGTATCCCTAACGTATGTCGCAATGGCGCACCCTGCCTGCCCTGGCCCGTCACTTTCACGTGCGCCTGCCCGTTTGGTTTCGGTGGCACCACCTGTGCAAATATTGGTAGGTTCCCCCCGACGTTCACTCTGTGTACATAAGGTGTAACACTTGACTGTTCCTGGATTTTAAAAGTGCCCCTGTTTTGCAGGGGACGAGGGGACACATATCCCATCCCCGCTGCCCCACAAACACACATCATTCAAGGCGAAAAAAAACAAACAAACATAGCAGCCCTTTTCTTGTAGGAGGTTCAGTCGGCATACATTATCAAGGAACACGATTTCCTAGGGTTCAAAGAGGTTTAGAGGAGGTTTAAAGATCTAGTTCTCTGAAGCACCGCTAAATATTCATATCGCAGAGCTTGTTACAAAAGTAGAGATGATTATTCTAGACAATGGAGGTACCCGAAATAAAAGTGCATGGCCTTAAAAAGTACCTCTCATTCCGATTAGACTTCAGAACAGTCATGTGAACACGTTTTGATAATGAGTGGACATCTCGGGGTAGGTTCCAGTGGACACCAATGGAAGAAAAAGAGTAGATTCAGGGAAATGGTTTTCAATTCTAACGCGGTCGAGAGCAATTGTCTCTCTCTCTCTCTCTCTTGCATTATAGGCCCTATCCAAATGCCTTGCCAAATGCATGCCTTCCAAACGAAAACGGTTGCCCGACTTTAAGCGACGACCCTTGCATTTAAAGTGTTGGTTAACCACATAGTGATTAGTTTGACTGTTTGAAGCATGTTAATTTTAGCATCCGATATTTGGTATGCATGATGACAATTATATATTATAAGTATGCGTATATTGATTAAGTACCTTATTGTCAGATTGTCAGTAGAGACGATATAACGTGTATTTCTGACAGTTATCAAGATATTGATAACGTCGCATCGAATGAGGTATGCATTCGCGCATTTCTGCTATACTCTCGCAGTCTTTGATAATTATATAGTCCCTTAGAAAATTCACTGTATGAACTGATGTCTTACCCTATGCATGTGTAGAATGTTCATAGCATGCTCTAACCTGCTAACCGTAATATGATTGGTGATACGATGGTAATCGAATGTTTTTCCTGATAGGTTGAATGAAATATCGTTACAAACGATGTAACTGTAACGTTATATACCTAAGTACATTGAACAATATTGCATGTGCATGTTCTGTGGATCCTTGCCTCAATGGAGTAATTCGCAAAGCTCCATGTTACCTTAATAATGAACATTGTTTACATGTATGTTCTGCAAGACCTATACTCGTTTGTACTTGTCAGTTTCACCGGTGACTCCATGTGACTCGAACCCGTGTGTGAACGGCGGGACATGCTTCCTGCCTTCGGATCAGTTAAGTTTCCAATGTATCTGTCTGACCGGCTTCAGCGGACTCAACTGCCAAGATTCCACCAATGGTACGAACCACTCAACCAAGCATGCAGTAGAAATGTATTATTCCTTCAGCCCATAATGCGTACATAGCGATAGGAGTTTAGAAGCTTAGAGCACATTAAGTGCTTGATAGAAAAACATAAACAAAATTAGCAGCAGCAACAACAAAAAGAGCATATTCTAAGTTTTCATAATTTGTTAAAGGGGTCTAATCACCTGAAAACATATCGCTCTCAAATGCTCGAGGTTCCATATCGGTCTATGGTGTTCAAATGTTGTTCTTGAAGTGTTATTATCATTGTTTTAACGTCGATTACACTACGTTTGTTGAGCAAATTGTGAAGCGCTTTGTAACTACAAGGAAAAGTTCCTTTACCAAACACTCTATTGATTGGACGGAGTAGGATTAGAAATGATCAGCTTCAAATATATCTAGTGTAAAGGGATATTGCCAAAACACGCAAATATTGCCCTGTATATAAGGGTAAAAGTGACTTGTTTGTAGACTATTCGACATACTTGGAGGTTATACACACGTGAGGCTGTTTGGGCGGTTCGGATAACACAAGAGAAAATACAGTCGAAGCGTATATCTTCTTCGGTAGTTCTGTTTCGCATGGGACAAAATGTAACATAGAACTGTACGTATTGCGAGTCTTGCTTTTCTAACCTACAGTTAGCAGATTGGAAAAACGTATAGTTTGCAGTCGAGACTAATATCACTGCTATTTAGAGTAATATAATAAAGAAATCCCTACTATTACTAGAAGTTAAGATGAATATGACTGCTGTTTAGAATAATATAACCAAAACCATGTAGCATGACGCCGCTCTGGTAGTCCATCTTAGCTTGCAAACGCTTCTCTTAACAGATCAATGTACACCCACAACCTGCCAAAATGGAGGAACGTGTTTCCAATCAGGGGGCAGTGATGGTGGCATCATTTGTGTGTGTCCTTCTGGTTTTGAAGGTTCTACCTGTGAGATATCTTTAACTGGTATGTTTTCCATGTGTACTAACCGATTGTTCTTTCATCTAACCGTATCATTATAATTAATGCCTGTTTTAATCTGAAGTAAAGTACGTTCCGCAGTAATGTCCGTGGGCACCTTGACTGCGAAGGGCCAGATAATCAATTATTTACCATATGCTCAATACTAGGAACTCCATCCAGGCATTAAGCTGGCCCTGTGGAGCCAAGATACACGGAAACAGTACTGCGGAACGTCCTTAACCATAGGGACTTATTGTGAGATAACTTAACTGCTAGTATGTTTTTCATGTCAACTCACCAATCGTTGTCTCATCGTGAAGTAACATATCCCGTTTTAATCGAAATTTAACTCAAGGGATCAAGTTTACCCTATGAGGGTTCTGCTTGTGACGTAACTTTACCTGGTGTGTTTCCATGTTAACTAATCGGTTGCTGTTCATCACGAATTAACGTAAACCTTAAAGGCTCGTTCATACATGACGCGGCAAAACCGCGGTGTCTTTTTTAATGATGACGTAAAGTGTAAGACACTTCACATTTCTATATCTATAACGAAGAGCTCAGTGAATAACGCAACAGCTTTAGATAAAGTTCAAACGCTTGCTGTTTTATTTGTAATAATACTAATAAATATTATTCGTTGGTTAAGCTAATTTTTATGCACGCAGCAATATAGTTTTAATTTTAATATTTAGTTTGTAACAAGCAGTGCTTTTATGCATGCATAGTATGGTTTTACATTTCGTAAAACTCTTTAAAAAAATTAACATGCGTAAAGTACTTTAATATGTTTTTATTTAATACGTTTTTATTTCAGTCGTGTATGTTTACCCAAAGCTTTGCTTATGCCTGCGTAGTTGAGTTTACATTTCGTTCTATGTTCCGATTTTCTTTTCTCACCCACCGTATATATTTTAGTTATGGCATGTTCGTCCGACCCCTGCATGAATGGCGGCACGTGCTTCGAGTCTGGCTCGTCGGGAGGAATAGCCTACATTTGTTCCTGCCCCATTAATTTTTCCGGCGTCAACTGTGAATTGGGTATGTACCCCCTTTAACTTTACATTCCAATGCTTAACTCCACTTCCTTCCTTTCAAGGTACATAATGCTTGTCATAGCCGTTTTACACCAAGAGTTATGTGTGTACAGGGTAATGCGTCCGAGACTCGATCCTGAAGCTGACCAATCAGAAGTCGCCATTACAGTAACCACGTGATGTTGGATACCGTATGATAAGCATAAGATTGGCATATTTGCACAACGCAGGTAAGTACGTATTTAGGAACAATTTTGGGCTCGATGTTACACCTTTGCTTTTAGTTCCTGTGGAATAAGTATTGTCTGTATAGCTATGTCTTTCTTCCTAATTAATGTTGCGTTCACCAGCGACAGTCACATTATGTACTGGTCACCAGGGGCGGATCCAGCCGGCGGCAAGGGAGGGGGCCGAAAAAGGGGCCCACTTCGTGCGAAAATTCGAAAACCGTGCCGGCCGATTATCCGCTCAGTGGGGGGGGTAGTGAGCAATTTTTATTTTTGCCTCCGAAAATTGAAAATTGGGAAATCGTGCCGGTCGATTTTCCGCTCAGGGGTAGTGAGCACAATTTTTTTGCCTTCAAAAATTGAAAACAATTTCACCACCACCCCTTGAGCGCCAGGAGGGGCCCATCTTCTTTTTTCCCCAAAAAGGGTGTTTTTACATGTTTTATTTTTTAGGGGAGGGGGCCGGGCCCCCCGGGCCCCCTCCCTGGATCCACCACTGCTGGTCACTGACAAACTTACCATTTGACAGACAGTATGAAGTATGATTGCCGCAGGTGAACCCTATACAAAATCTCCTAATGCTTGATTTTGTTCTCTATTTGGGGTCTCTTAACATGTTCTCTATTTTCTGACAGATAATGTTGTTCTTTGTTCAGTCAGGCAAGTTAATGGTTTACATCTGAGGTATTGTGAATCAAATTTCTGTGTGCTGTTGGTGTAATATCAGTGCCAAAAGCGATGTAGATCAGAAATTGAAAAGCCTTATACTGTCTTATACTATATTGTGGCGTTAGTGACTGGGTGTATGCAATCTAGATGTTTAGCGCAGTATATCGTTCAGTTATAATTTCATTTTCATATGCTTATTTTGGCATGCTCTGTTCGGGTAAAAACTGTATTTTTTGAATGTTTTGCGTAGGAATGGTTCCACGAAAGCTCTAATAATGTGACGTATCATGATCAGTAATACTACATTAGAATTACTCTAGTGCCATAAAACTTTAGATCCATAACAGCAAATTTCATTTCAAGCACTTCATAATACAGAAACCATAGTCATCTATCTTATATTTGCACTTTTACCTTTTTCGAAATATCATTATGCTAAACTTTATCAAACGAATGCTCATTTTTTTCTCCATAATTTATATATGTATGTAAAATCACTATGAGTGTCCTTAGTGTTGCCTTTGCATTTGAATTAATGCTCATGCTTTTAGCAACAATGGTGAATCCGTATTAGACAAAAAAGGACATTATGACAAGAGTTTGTACCGGTACTAATGTCCATTGGCAATACATTAATCTACACTTGCCACTCTCCACCCAGGTGTTAAATGGGTACCGGTAGGAAGGAATTCCTTGAATGCTGTGAGCGCCAAAATCGGCAGCCTAGCATAGCCGGGTGATGTTGGAGCGCCTTGAGCACCTTGCAAGGTGGATACGTGCGCTATATAAGAATCCAATATTATTATTATTATTATTATTATTAAAAATAATTGATGAAAATTATTTTATGACTATTGTATTATTAAAGCAGGAAAGAGGAAAAGTACATTTGCAAATTGTGCGATTTTCTTCATCTTTGAGTGGAATATATGACAAATTATATAGATGTCCCATACGGCATGAAGCTTATTTCCATGTATTTAACCCCCGAGGGAAAGAAGATAAAATGAACTGATGTAAGAGTTACCCTAAAATGAACCTCAAAAAATAACTCATTTGGGATTGAAATTATTGTCATAATATTTTTTTCTTCTAATCCGGAATCGCCATCATGCTCTCCGTTCTCTGTTCATTGTAGTCAAAACTGCCTGCTCATCACAACCTTGTGCAAACGGGGCTTCATGTTTAGAATTTCAAGCCAGTTTACGCTACGCCTGCATATGCTTACCTGGTTTCACGGGATTTAATTGTGATATACAAGGTAATATATGTACCTTCTCATGGTTCTTGCCTGCTGTGTGGGGGTAAACTTCGTAAGTCATTAAAGAGCACTTTCCATGTTTTTTTCCTTTCTAATATCACCCGGGGATATTAATATTGGGTAAACGCCACATCTTTATTGGAAGTACAGATTAACAGAAATAGATTCGAATGGGAGAAAGGTAGAAGCCTTTCCTAAATGTTTAATCGTGTGAGAACCAGAGTCGAAATTTGATATTTTCGCGTGCATTAGCTGTTTTGTAATTAAAATTCTGCAGATCGTTGTTTCTTTGAGCTCCATAAATCTGATATGCTATCAACGATTTCTGTATCCGCAAGCGTTTCTCACCCCGCTGCTAAGACCCCAGTCACACCGCCAAACCGACTCCACACCACACCGACTCCAAACCGATATATTCTTGGCCACAGGGGTAATGTAAATGTTGGTGTCGGCCTCATCGGTGTGACTAGGGTAGCAATGGCCAAACCTCGGTCGGTTTGGAGTCGCTTTGGAAGTTTGGAAACAGTTTTTTGGTGGGACTGGAACCTTGCCACAATGGTGTATCTTGATGCCGAGAATGGGCAGGCTTTAAGTGATAGATTTTGCACTGTTTGTTTTATATACACAATGTAATACATGTTATTGTGTACGTTTTATCATGTCTATGTGCTTCGTGTAAAATGTACATGTATTGCATGCTGTGCCAGTTCAATTCTTCTTATGTTCGCTGTAAATTTATATGTTTCATTTCCTTTTCAAGCTATGCATTTCCTTTTCAAGCTATGCATTTATTTCCATCAGTACTTGTAAAATGTTAATTCCTTATATAGTTCAGCTTTAGAGAAGCACCAAATACATTTCTTGTGATAATACTTTTCCAGTAACGCTATATTTCTTCAATGTAAATATCAGCTCAAATTTTGGCAGATGCATTTTGAATGAGTAAAAATCCGACACAAGCACGAATTTTAACACAAACAGTTATAATTGATTATGATATGTAGCTGAGTAAAGATAAAACAAAAAAGCCCGCTAGAATAATTCCTGAAAATGTTTGTAATTCCTGCGAATCACTATCCTTCCCTCTATTAATCTGTTTATGCTTGTTCATCTCATTTCCAAGAGTTTTTTGTAGTAAATTATGAACAGTTGAGTATTAGATTTTTTTTAATGAGACAAAGTTACAGTAGAAGTCTTGAACAACTTTTCCATTCCTGCAAACAAAACTCTTTTTTCCTATAGGAAATTTCTTCAATTTTGCCATTTCCATGTTCACTCCATTCCCTGTAAATCTAGTTAATCCTGCATGTGCCTCTAACCCATGTCCCGATGGTGCTACATGCCTAGAAGCGGCTGGCCAAGCTGCTTTCCTTTGCCTCTGTCCAAATGGTGATGTCGGTACACACTGTAATATAACTACAGGTAATAATGTATACCTATAAAACGGGCAATTAATGCAACATTGCTATAGGATCAATTTGGACCTTTGTAAAAACATTGTCTTCGGTAGACAATATATAATTCCAGGTCATAACGTATAATATGCATGTGAAAAGTACTTCATATGATCTGAATTAAAGATCATTTTTCATCAACACAAAATGCCTTTTTATTTTTGGAAATTTCAATGCTAAGCAAGATACGGGTATTTTGGGAAAGATATGTAATATTTATTGAAACGAGGAAGAAAAACCTTAACGTAATCTAGTTGAAGCTGCATAATTTTTTTTTTAGCCGTAGACTTCTTTTCAAATCATTTGTCTGTGCTTTCTGTGTATTCTTGCTTTGTCATGATTTTGTCTTCTTAAATGCAATGTTCTTTTATCTTCTCCATTGTATTTATCTCTTCATTTGCAATGTCCTTCATATTAACTTGTCGCTTTCACTTCTCCATTGCGTAGACCCCACTCCCGTGCGAGGTTGTTCCTCGAACCCCTGCTCCAATGGAGCGAGCTGTCTGGATGCAGCAGATGGAAGTTCATTTACCTGCTTATGTCCAAACGGTGCTATAGGCATTAACTGTGAAATGGCTCCAGGTACACATTTCTCTATCACACTAAAAACACACATACACATCCACACATCCGCACACATAAATATAAAAAAATGTATATGCCACAGCTGTAAGGATGAAATATGTGTTTTATATTATAGCGGACTTTAAAGTTAATATGAGATTTTAAATAAAGTTCGTCATGATTAAATTTGTCTTTCCGGACAACAAAAATTGAATCCATATCATTATACACATAAGCTATATGTAGATAGATATGCACCCTTTTCTATTTCTCCCTGGTTAGAGCTAAAGATAAGCTTGAGTTTGGGTAATGATAGAAAAAAAATTCTCACAGAATCCAACAGAACTTACACTGAATGTTCAAGACTACAAATAAATGTTGGTAGAAAATGTATAGGGGATGAGTAATGAGCATAGAAAAATAAGGATATCAACGTAAGTCGGCCCGACACCATGTGCTTAACACAGGTTTTTATTGAAGATGATTTCCAGCAAGTTTTTGTGAGGTTGTTTTTATTTTACTGCTTCAACCAATCGATCTATTGCAGGATAAATAATCCAGAATGAAATTATAGCCATGTTCTCTAGACATACGATGCCTATACCAGAGCTCAAGATTAGATTTAAAGTTAGTTACATGTAAATTCAAGATATTTCACATATGCAATTATCTGCATCATCGAGAGAGCGGTCTCAAAACGATTGTGTTTATCCAATCGTCGTGACTTTCGCTTGACAAAAAATGATCGCAAGTTTGTTCAAAATAGTTTTAGTATTCATATTTAAATAGATCCTCGACCATGACTCCTACACCTGCAGCTACCATTAGACTCCTATCACCTTCCTACCATCTGTCCATCTTTTTTAGGTCCCCTTCCTACTTTTAGCTGCTCCTCAAACCCTTGTCCTGACGATGCAACTTGCTTGGAAGCAGCAGAAGGGAACTCTTACACCTGTCTGTGTTCAAACGGGCAGCTTGGGGTAGACTGTAGTTTTACAGGTAAATTTAGGCTCAGTAGCGAAGTAACAAAGTGACAAAGTAACAAAGTAATAGAGTAACAAAGCCTGTTTGACGTGAAAGTTTAACTGACCGTGCTCAATTTCTAATCGTCAATTTCAAACTTAATCAATGTTTGTTTTCTTCAACTAAAAGTTACAACATCAAGAATATGGCTATTTCGAACGTACATCAGACATGTTAATAAATGCCTTTCGAAGTCAACATATTTTCCCGGTCAACAGCCACCGCAACTACCTTATAAAGAGACAAATGCAGGTCCACACACATTTTCTGAGCAATCATCAAATACTTCACTACTCAAGATCTCATTGAACGTCACGTAACATCCTTTTTTCAGTAGTTTAGTTGTATTTCTTCAACGCGATCGCATAGACTATCGAAAAGTTGACTCTATTGCAATTTGAGTACCCCATTGTAATGCCTGTAGCTATCATTGTCGGATTACGTCATACGTCAAAGTATGTTCGCACATTTCAAAAGGTGATGGCAAGGCTATTAAAATTGTCTTTGGTTTATTTTTTTGCTAAGTCTTTGCGATCGCGTCTGTCACACCTATGCATGCCTTTTCTTTGTTCTCATGTTGTATTTCTTCACAATTATGCACGAATACCTTGTTTTCACCTTGTATTTCTTCACATCTGTGCATGCTCTCCTTCTGCTTCCACTTGTAACAATTTCTCTTCATTTAGCACCTATCAACGTAGCACCCGGCTGTGCTTCGAACCCTTGTCCCGACGATGCAACGTGTTTGGACGCTTTTGATAGAAGTTCATACACTTGCTTATGCTCCAATGGTGTAATTGATATATATTGCGGTAATACACCAGGTAATGTCAGAACCATTGGCTACAGATACATAACAAGTCTTTTTTTAATATATATATATCAAGTGAATACGGTCGTGGTGCAAAACTTATCTTCACATGCATTTTTGGTTTCTACTGCATTATTACCTTTTGATTTAGTATAACAAATACATCATCTAAGACCCTCAACACCGACTAACACATACATAAATGTATCAAGTGTATATGTTCTTGGTGTTAAAATTATGTTTAGATGTATTTTTGGCTAATACTTTCGTGGTACATTTAATTCGATAAAACAAATACATTACTCAATCCGAGAGCTTTAACACCGACAAAGATATGAGCTTTGTCGTATACATTTACATGTACCAAAGGAGCGTGGTCTTTGTGCTAAAATTACTGGGCAGGTATTTTCGTTTGTACTATTCTGTGGTACAGTCAAACCTGTCTATAGCGACCGCCCAAGGGAAACACAAAATGTGGTCTTTGTAGACAGGTGGTCTTTGTAGACAGGTTCCTTTAGTACATGTTTCAATGAGAAACCATTTTCAAGGGAAACAAAAAATGTGGTCTTTGTAGGCAGGTGGTCTTTGTAGACAGGTTGTCACTAAAGCAGGCTTGACTGTATTTCATTCTGCTGTATTTGATTAACGAATACATTACACAATCCAATCTAATTCCTACCAAAAATTTGCTTTATCACACATCATGTTTACATGTTCATAATGGTTGTTTGATCCTTTATTCGATAACTGTTCTAATATACCTTCTAATAATATCTTGACCTTGCCGAACATGTATCCTGCCATCTGAATCTTGCATGCTTATTTGCCATTTTGGGGTATATGTCCCTCGTTTCTCTTTCTCCTCTCTCTATCTCTTTCGCGTCTATGCCATTCCCCCACCCCCTCCTCCACTCCCTCTCTCTCTATGTCTCTGTCTCTCTTCGCACCACTCCACTCTCCTTTCAAACTCCATCCCCTCTCTGTCTATCGCTTGTATATCCGTATGTTCTTTTGTGGTATACATGAAAGCGTAAAGAACAGTTATTGGCTTTATATATTTTATAAGCTTTATATATTTTATAAGCGGGTCCCCTGGAAGAATGCATTCTCACTGTCCGTACTACTACATACATTTAGTCTTGTGTCATATTATACGATAGGTCCTTTAACGTCATATCTCCTTTACACGTCTGTTTTGTATTAATGATTTTTCTAACCCGGCACTGTGATGTTTGCATCTCTTAACCGATTCACAGATAAATACCTAGTTCTTAAAAGCTAATCATAATTTATAGTTATATAATAGCATTTGCCCATTTATTTTTATATTTCAATAAGCGCGATTTTTAGCAGTTTATCAGTGAGAATCAATATCGCTCTTTCATTTTCCCCTAAAGTAATGGTTTGTCGTATGAGTGGTTTTTAGTATTTAATTGCTCTAGCAACTATATTAGTAATGTTACTTTTTGCGCAAATTTAAAATAATATTTGCATGACAATGGTAGTGTGAGGAGAAATAGATTAACTGTCATTATCATATGTACCATTTTATATCACTACATTTAACCTTATGTTATCATTTATTTACGAGTGGTATTCATTTTGTATGGGACATGCATGTACAAATACACGATGGTAAGCTGAGGGTAAAATTGAAATAACTTGTGAAGTTTATTTGATTTATTTAGTTTTTAGAGATTTAGAGATAGGGTTTTACATGCAACGAAATGGATGAAATATAAACAATTTGCTGCCTTATAATAGCACATGCACGTGTATTGACTATTGAGTAGAAAATGCATGATAAGTAAAATTATATTTGTAATGTTTGATTCATACATGAATTTGAAGGTAAACGTTATTTTGTGTATAAAGCTGTATAATAAGGTCATAATCATTGCAGATTCAGTAAGCATGGGGTGTTATTACTTTAAATAAAATTACATCCAGTATTTTTAGCTGCCGCAGTAGCATAGAATACATGTCTATTTGCATGGAGAATTTGAAACTGCTTGCGCCCCAAACTCCTTTTCGAGTGCTGCCACTTAGTTTAGATTCATATTTTCGTTTGCATTCATCCCTTGTTTTCATTTACAGCTGTTAGACAATTTTACGAAATATCATAAGACATTTGTATTTAATAATCAGAGGATAAAAAAACAAAGGCTATTTTGTTTTACGTGAGTACAAATTACTGTGGATACCCGAATGATCAATTTAATGCATGTTTACTCAATCCCCATAATTAGGCTAATCCATTACATAGAAATGCATACATATTATTACACTGTTCTAAGTTTTAAGCGCACATTACTGCAATTGGCTCATCATATAAGCGAATAAAAAAAAGAAACCAAATTGTCACCAGCAGCATGCATTACCCAGAATCTCGATTTAGTTGTCATTTTACAATTATGCAATTTCATCAAGCCCAAACTGCGCTGAACCACCATCATTGTTGCTCTAACAAATGTCGAAAGTTTTAAAAGAAATGTAACCCCCCCCCCCTAAAAAAAAAAGTTTTCTCCCTTTCTTTATAGAAACCCATGCATGCCACATTTTATTATTTCACGCCGAATTCCAAACTAGAGCTGATGCTCTTTGAATTTGCTTTTTAAAGTTGAAAAAGAAACAAAAAAACTAGTGTTCCTCACACTGCTTATAGAAACCCTTTCATATATAGCCATTTCTCGTAGAACTCCAAATTAGAGCGGGTGTTCTTTGAACTTTGCTATTTGTAGTGGTAGGTTGCGATGCTCTCCCCTGTCAGAACGGAGGGACCTGCTTCACCGCCGGAGCTGACCCGTCAGCCTACGTCTGCAGTTGCCCTGACGGATACACAGGACCAGACTGCGAAACAGTTGGTGAGTGTGTTAATGTTGACGTCGATCTCATGTGCTAACGTTTTCTAATGCAGCTCAAAAGCTCCTATGCATTTCAGGACAGGTGTTGCATCATGCTTACCTCAAAGACCCAGGTCAGAAATACAGGTTATTGTGTAATTTGTTCATCTCCTTCATAGGAATCCCTTTTTTGATACTAAGCGGAATAAATTGGTCTGTGTGGTGAGGGGATAAAAAGGAAATTTAAGGCACTTTTTTGTTGCAGAGTGTTGATTTCGTCTTTTAGTGCTGCATTGATGTGCATTTTTTACATTTAAGTCATTGTACTGTGTTTTCTTATAAACCTTCTAGAAGTTTCTCTTTTTTCTGGCTGTTTAGGTTATGGGTTTCTTTTTAATTAAGATAAATAGATCAATATCATCATATTATATCCAATTTTAACACAATGCCTATTACAAACACGTCTGTGAGTGTGCGAAGAATAAGAGCAAGGGAAAGGAAAAACGTAGATAAAATTTGACATGACTTTTACATAATTGGGTATGAGTGAACATCATGAGACAGATCAAAATGGCATTATCAATGATATATCGAAGTAGTGCTTGCTTTTGAGTGTAAATGGTGGAGGCTTTGCAAAGCATATATCATTGTTTTTTTTTGAAATTCATAACAGAAAAGTTTTGAACAATTGGCTATAGGCTGCTTTTGCTTGACTTCTATATATTTCACTAAGCATGTATGAAGGCATTTCTACATGAAGCCTGTTCACGTTGATTTCCTCTTTGCATGTGCGTTCTCATTTGTTGTGCACGTTTGTTGTACATGTGCTTGCTTTGGTCTGCTGTAGTCTTAGCATGCTCATCCAACCCCTGCCAAAATGGAGCGACTTGCATGGACTCTAACCCTGGTTACGCATGCCAGTGCGCTGCTGGATATGAAGGAGATACGTGTGAGCTCCTAATACAAGGTGAGTGCTTACAAGCAAAGCTTAAGGCCCGGTCACACAGCCCTCCACGGGCGTATCGCGGCCGAATCACGGCCAAAAATTTCTGCCCGTGAAGCAGACGCTGTTGGACGCTTTGAGGTCGCGATAAAGACGCGATACAGCCGTACTTTACCCGTCGTTACACGCGGTAAGAAATTCACACGCGGTTGGCCGCGCGAAAAAGTTTTGGGCTGCCCAAAAATTTAGACCGCGGGTAATCGCGGGCGGTACACGTGGTACACACGCGGTAAAGACGCGGTACAGACGCGGAACGAACGTGCTAGGACGTGCTACGGCCGCGGTTAAGACGTGGTTACACGCGGTAGGACGCGAAATTTTAAGGCCCGGTCACACAGCCCTCCACGGGCGTATCGCGGCCGAATCACGGCCAAAAATTTCTGCCCGTGAAGCAGACGCTGTTGGACGCTTTGAGGTCGCGATAAAGACGCGGTACCGCCGCGCTTCACCCGCGATAAGGACGCGGAACAGTCGCCGGCGTCTGTTCCGCGGGCATACCACGGGTAAACCGCGGGTAAGCCAATTTTGCACATTTTCCACCACGGGCAACCGCGGGCAAAAAAAAAATCGCGAAATTTTACCCGCGATACAGACGCGAAAGGCTGTGTGACCGGGCCTTAATTTCAGCATGTCTCTTTCAAAATGGTGTGTTTTATTCCTCTACTTAAGAAGCATAACACTTCTACGCATAATTTCATTCTTCTTCTATGAAAAACTATTTCTGATTCCAAACCCTAATTTTTTTCTTCAAATTAGCTATTTGTTGATAGTATCGAATATATAATCGTCTTAACGATATTATACCCCCTAGTTTGTTCAGTTGATAAGACCTAAATCAACAGTATTTTAAGGACTGCGACAAATATATATATATATGTATCATAATTTTTCATACCAGTAATTGATTTTTGTAAGTACTATTGTAAATTTGTTTCAAAGTATTCTTCTTTGAAAAATCTTTTTTTACATACTGCCTTTTATGTTTAATCCAGTCTACGTAAAAACAAATCATAATTTTAGAACATACTGTAAATGGGTCTGTTGTTGGAGCATATATATTCGAAATACATCTTACCTTCTTTTGCACGTTGCCTTAATGCTCACTAAGATATTGTCAAAATCGCAATGTTTAGACCATGATGTAAATTAACCTATTACTAGAAGTTGTACTGGCGAGCTAATTCACCGAATTCTACACAATGGACATCCAGTCTACGTAAAAACCATCATGTTTAGACCATTGTGTAAACGTGTAATGTTGTTATAGACGATTAATTCCGTCTTCTAATGTGTTTTTTATGTGCTTATACAAATACTGACATCCACACAATTCAAATATATATGTAGACACACACACACATACACACACAAACACCGTCACATGCCGATTGACGCAGCAAATGAATATGAATGTCAAATTCTCTTTATCTGCGCTCTCTTGTTGTCAGGGCCTCCTCTATGCATTGAACGGATTTTGTTTTCGAATATCATTTTATGTTATTTTGTTGAGTACACATCAGTGTTCTGCCGTTCATTTATTAGGTGAAATTGAGAGCAAATTTCTTTACTTCGTTATCAACACGATTGCAACTACTATTGTTATATCAACCTAACCAATTTCAATAGACTTGTGCGTCACCTTTTGGTGTAAACATGACAATAATGTATTACGTAATTCGAACATGATCTCAATGGCACGTAAAATAGGATATTTAAATTGCCCACTTTATCTTCCTTTCCTTGTACAGTATTTGGTTGTTCTTCAAACCCATGTTTGAATGGAGGTGCTTGTTTTGAAGCTGGAGCCGGCAATGGCTACATCTGCCAGTGCCCAGCAGGTTATACTGGAACCAGCTGCGAAACAGAAAGTAAGTTGATAAACTTTCTTGGGAATCTGATATTTGTCATTTTTAATAGGCTAATACTGAAATGTCTTAATGATATCTTGGCGGCTATTAGTTGAAGGATTTTGAACGAGTAAAATCATGCTAATATATCCTGTTGTATTACTGATTATTATATTCAGAAACTGTGTTTCCTTGAAGAGACGAAGTTTCAATATCAACATCCATACAGTGATTGGCAGAACCTAATCAAATCTTTTATGCTCATTTTCTTACAGTATTCGCCTGTTCTTCAAACCCATGTCTGAATGGAGCTGCATGTTTTGAAGCTGGGGCAGGAAATGGCTACATCTGCCAGTGTCCTTCAGGTTATACTGGAACCAACTGCGAAACAGAAAGTACGTACAAAAAAAATCCACGTAAAATTTGATAATCTATATTTCATACTAATATTCAGATGTTTCACCGATATGTCAGGGTCCCTGCATAAAACTTATCATTGATGGTAACTTTGCCATCAATGGTAACTTCCATGGAATACTTGATTTTTATTGGCTGTTGAGCAATGTTACCATGGTAGTTACCGTTAATGGCAGAGTTACCATTAATGGTAAGTTTTATGTAACAGGTCCAAGATGTTATTTTTAGTCCGTGTATTCCAGCGAGTAATCAACAGTGAAATTCCTGTTGGTATTTATTGCCACGTTTCAAAACAGTGTTAAAGAAAGAAGAAGAACATTTGTTGCTTTGATTATTATAGTAGTATATGTTTACATAGAGACATCAATATATTCACTTACGCATGATCATTATATCTGCATAGAATCCTGTAATCTTGCAATCTTTAGTTTACGTGATTTTACTATTTTCTTTAATGCTTCTTACAGTACCATCATGCTCGTCAAATCCGTGTTTGAATGGAGCTACATGTTCTGAAAGTGAAAACGGTTATATCTGCCAATGTACATCTGGGTTTACTGGGACAAGCTGTGAGACCATGGGTGAGTAATCACAAATAAAAGTTATAAACCACTATTCATCAAACTCTCATGTGTCATTTTCATCTTAAATTGTTCTTGTTTTATGATAAAAGATGGATAACTAAGAGCGTTGTGGCGTGCGCCTGTAATCCAGCTAACAGTGGAAGTTACAAACTGATTCAGCCGAGGACGCAGGTTCGAAACTGAGTCACGTCTTTCGGATGGTGACGTTAAAGGTCGGTCCCCAGACGTAAATAATCATATCTGATTGATACATGTCTGTAAAACCCAATACACACACACGCAATCATTCATCGGTGTCCTTTTCAAATGTTTGTCGTTTATTAATATCATATGATATTCATTGTTTATGTCATGAAGCGAGTTTACATTTCTATTTTTCATAGTCACCGACCAAGCCTGTTCATCAAATCCTTGTTTAAATGGTGCTACATGCTTTGAGCTTAACGATGGAAACGCTTACATCTGCCAGTGTCCATCTGGTTTTATTGGGACAAACTGTGAAACACAAGGTAATTCCAGTCTTCCTCATTTTCAATTTATTACTGACATGATTTCAAGGATATAGTGGTTTATCTGCCTAATTTTTTGATTAAAGTTAGATATCAAATTATACAGATTTTAATTTTATATTTTTAATTTGGCTCAGGCATAATTAAATCAAAACATTCTCTTTATTCATGACCAGTTGCATAAGCAAACGGCTGATAATAGATTATTGTAATAATGTGCTGAAACATTCTATGATACGACGATACGTGGCATCAAGCAATATGTTGCTGTCTTATGTATAATGTTCAGCATAATGCCATCATAATACAACCTTTTGCATTTTTACAGTACCATGCTCGTCAAACCCATGTTTGAATGGAGCTGCATTTTCTGAAAATGGAAATAGAAGTTTAAAAAATCGATAGACTATGATTTCGTTGGAAAACGAGGTGAAACACGATTAAAGTATTTTAAACACTTAAGTATTTATGCAGCAAACAGCCTGAGCCTAGAATTCTAAACCACATTCCTGAATTTAAAAAAATTAACCGAGAATCCCGCTAATCTTTTGTTCTTACTGAAATGGATACAGATAAAGTGTAATATTGAGATAATTATATTTATTTTAACTGTTTGACAAAATATTGTTGTTCTAAAAAATCATCTAAATCTGAATATTTTTTCTAGAACAATTTTGTTCTTCAAACCCATGTTTGAATGAAGCTGCCTGTTTTGAAGCTGGAGCTGGAAACGGGTATTTCTGCCTCTGTACAACAGATTTTACTGGAACTAACTGTGAAACTATGGGTAAGTAAATATATATTAGTATTAACCACCCATTAATTGAACTCTTAATATGTCCTTGTATTTTACATTTCCTCCCGTGTGATTGATTTGCATTACAAAGACTGTTCTCTGCGAATTGTCCTGTATATGTTTCGTTAAACTGCAAATATGATTTGTCTATAATCACTTTTTATTTGTAACCGTAGTTCACGACATTGATAATATTTTCAAATCTACTTTCTGCAGTCATTGAACCAGCCTGTATATCAAATCCCTGTTTAAATGGTGCTACCTGCTTTGAGCTTAACAATGGAAACGCTTACATCTGCCAATGTCCATTTGGATTTACCGGATCTAATTGTGAAACTCAGAGTAAGTCGACCATCCCTTTCTGATTCAATCTGATTTAACAAATATTTTTCCCGAACGTTTATTTCTGCTTTTCAAAATTGTTGTTACTTGAATTAACCTTTCATCACCGAATTATCGGGAAAATATATTGAATGATGTTTAGTGGTGTAAATATGCAAAAACGACCTATTGAATTTCGGAGATGATGTATACCGGTAGATCTCACTCCCACTAGCAATAAATATTTTTGCATGTCAATGCCACGCCTTCTATGGCCAAATGTTACTGGTTTTAATGAATAATCTAATCCATAGAGTATGTGGTATAACCCCTCTTCACTTGCAGATAGAAAACATGTCACAATTTGTTCAAAAATAGTAATAGTAAGGGCTGCTTACACAAGGATAAAACACTTCAAAGAGTCCAAACGAACCACAACATAAAACAAATCTTGTTCTCTTACAAAACAAGTGGGGCTTTTATGTATACTTTTCATGATGTCTGTCATTAACCAATTTTTTTTTTCTGTCATTTTATTTTGTACAGTACCATGTTCGTCAAATCCGTGTTTGAATGGAGCAACTTGCTTTGAGCTAAACACTGGAAATGGGTATGTCTGTCAGTGTCCATCTGGTTACACAGGAACCAATTGCCAAACACAAGGTAAGTTACCACTCACCATGATGTTTGTTAACTATTTATCACTGCATTTCTTATCCCTATTAATATTTTCTTGTACCTGAAAAGGTATTCAAATGCTACTACCTTATCAAAGGGGCATACATTGACTCGAGTATGCATCTCTAGACAATGATTTCATGAACCTTTGTCTTATTGTGATCATGATTAATTACTTTTCATACTTGCAGTGATTACTTTTTTCTCGTCCAATAAATCCTTTTTTTGTGACATTTCAGTTTTCAAAGCAACTATAAATCGATCGTGTGCAATTATCAGAGGAGAATAATTTTTGCTTAATTTCTCTTTCGATAAGTTATACATTTATTTACTTTTAAAGAATATAGTGACATTCTTTTTGTTTTACTCTTCATCTATACACACAGTCCAAGTACCTACTTCCTGTTCTTCAAACCCGTGTTTGAATGGGGCTACATGTTTTGAGCTTGACTCTGGAAGTGCTTACTTCTGCCAGTGTACGCCGGGTTACACTGGAACGAACTGTGGAACAGAGGGTAAGCTGACAAACTTTCCTGACAATTTCTTATCTCTGTCAATAAAAGCTTTTATTCAATCATTTTGTAATCTCTGGTATCTAAAGATAACTTGGAGGCCATTCATTAAGATAGTGGATTTTTATGGCGTTATCCTCTAAGAATGCTTCAAAATCCCAGTGTAATCCTGATTGTAATTCCTTAAACAGTTAATTAGATGTAGACGATCATGTCAGATTGCGGTTTTTATGAAGACATTTCATATGGCTATTTCCACAATGTCACCAAATATTTATCATCATGTTTTTTTTTCTTATACAGTACTCGCCTGTTCATCGAACCCATGTCTGAACGAAGCGGCATGTTTTGAAGCTGGAGCAGGAAATGGCTACATCTGTCAATGTCCAGCAAGTTATACTGGAACCAACTGCGACACCGAAAGTACGTTGAAAATATTCTATGGAAAATCTTTTTATATTTTATTCTAATTACACTAATATCAAGATGTTTTACAGAGGTATTATGTTTTACTTAACTAGCTTTGTATTTGTTCTAGTATTCCGGTAGTAAAATTCCCAGTGTATTTCTGTTCCCTACACATGCAAACGATGTTTTGATAGATTTGTTGCTTTGATTATTATGGTAGTATCTGTTTCCATAGAAACATCATTATAGTCACTTGCACGTGATCATTATATCTGTATCATCATATTTTTCTTAATAGTACTCGCCTGTTCTTCAAACCCATGTCTAAACGAAGCTGCATGTTTTGAAGCTGGAGCAGGAAATGGCTACATCTGCCAGTGTCCAGCAGGTTATACTGGAACCAACTGTGGAACAGAAAGTAAGTTGACAAACTTTCCTAGGAATTAGATAGTTGTTATTTTTAATCTTTGCTAATACTGCAATGTGTTAAAGATATTTTGCGGCCATTAGTTAAAGGATCTTGATCGAGTAAATCCCATAGGCATGCTAGGATATCTCGATGTAGTACTGCTTACCATATTCAGAAACAGTATTACTTTGAAGAGACGGTCTTATAGTAGTTCTAAATGAACATCAATACAGTGATCGGCACAATCTAATCAAATCTTAATGCTCAATTTCTTGTGACAGTACTTGAATGTTCTTCAAACCCATGTCTGAATGGAGCTGCGTGTTTTGAAGCTGGAGCTGGAAACGGGTACATCTGCCAGTGTCCTTCAGGCTATACTGGAACCAACTGTGGAACAGAAAGTAAGTTGACAAACTTTCCTAGGAATTTGATATTTGTTATTTTTATTCTTTGCTAATACTGAAATGTGTTTAAAAATTTTGTGCGGCTATTAGTAAAAGCATTTTGATCGAGTAAATCCCATGGGCATGCTAAAATCCCGATGTAGTACTGCTTACCATATTCAGAAAAAGTATTACTTTGAAGAGACGGTCTTATAGTAGTTCTAATATCAACATCAATACAGTGATCGGCACAACCCAATCAAATCTGTAATGCTCATTTTCTTCTGACAGTACTGGAATGTTCTTCAAACCCATGTCTGAATGGAGCTGCATGTTTAGAAGCTGGAGCTGGAAACGGGTACATCTGCCAGTGTCCTTTAGGGTATACCGGAACCAACTGTGGAACAGAAAGTAAGTTGACAAACTTTCCTAGGAATTTGATATTTTTTTATTTTTTATCTACGCTAATATGGAAATGTGTTAAAGAGATTTTGCGGCTATTAAAGGACTTTGATCGAGTAAATCCCATAGGCATGCCAAGATGTCCCGATGTAGAACTGATTACCATATTCAGAAACACTGTTACTTTGAAAAGACGGTCTTATAGTAGTTCTAATATGAACATCAATACAGTGATCGGCACAATCTAATCAAATCTTTAATGCTCTTTTTCTTCTGACAGTACTTGAATGTTCTTCAAACCCATGTCTGAATGGAGCTGCATGTATTGAAGCTGGAGCTGGAAACGGGTACATCTGCCAGTGTCCTTCAGGTTATACTGGAACTAACTGCGAAACAGAAAGTACGTTGAAAATATTCTATTGAAAATCTTTTTATATTTTATTCTAATTACACTAATATCAAGATGTTTTACAGAGGTATTATGTTTTACTTAACTAGCTTTGTATTTGTTCTAGTATTCCGGTAGTAAAATTCCCAGTGTATTTCTGTTCCCTACACATGCAAACGATGTTTTGATAGATTTGTTGCTTTGATTATTATGGTAGTATCTGTTTCCATAGAAACATCATTATAGTCACTTGCACGTGATCATTATATCTGTATCATCATATTTTTCTTAATAGTACTCGCCTGTTCTTCAAACCCATGTCTAAACGAAGCTGCATGTTTTGAAGCTGGAGCAGGAAATGGCTACATCTGCCAGTGTCCAGCAGGTTATACTGGAACCAACTGTGGAACAGAAAGTAAGTTGACAAACTTTCCTAGGAATTAGATAGTTGTTATTTTTAATCTTTGCTAATACTGCAATGTGTTAAAGATATTTTGCGGCCATTAGTTAAAGGATCTTGATCGAGTAAATCCCATAGGCATGCTAGGATATCTCGATGTAGTACTGCTTACCATATTCAGAAACAGTATTACTTTGAAGAGACGGTCTTATAGTAGTTCTAAATGAACATCAATACAGTGATCGGCACAATCTAATCAAATCTTAATGCTCAATTTCTTGTGACAGTACTTGAATGTTCTTCAAACCCATGTCTGAATGGAGCTGCGTGTTTTGAAGCTGGAGCTGGAAACGGGTACATCTGCCAGTGTCCTTCAGGCTATACTGGAACCAACTGTGGAACAGAAAGTAAGTTGACAAACTTTCCTAGGAATTTGATATTTGTTATTTTTATTCTTTGCTAATACTGAAATGTGTTTAAAAATTTTGTGCGGCTATTAGTAAAAGCATTTTGATCGAGTAAATCCCATGGGCATGCTAAAATCCCGATGTAGTACTGCTTACCATATTCAGAAAAAGTATTACTTTGAAGAGACGGTCTTATAGTAGTTCTAATATCAACATCAATACAGTGATCGGCACAACCCAATCAAATCTGTAATGCTCATTTTCTTCTGACAGTACTGGAATGTTCTTCAAACCCATGTCTGAATGGAGCTGCATGTTTAGAAGCTGGAGCTGGAAACGGGTACATCTGCCAGTGTCCTTTAGGGTATACCGGAACCAACTGTGGAACAGAAAGTAAGTTGACAAACTTTCCTAGGAATTTGATATTTTTTTATTTTTTATCTACGCTAATATGGAAATGTGTTAAAGAGATTTTGCGGCTATTAAAGGACTTTGATCGAGTAAATCCCATAGGCATGCCAAGATGTCCCGATGTAGAACTGATTACCATATTCAGAAACACTGTTACTTTGAAAAGACGGTCTTATAGTAGTTCTAATATGAACATCAATACAGTGATCGGCACAATCTAATCAAATCTTTAATGCTCTTTTCTTCTGACAGTACTTGAATGTTCTTCAAACCCATGTCTGAATGGAGCTGCATGTATTGAAGCTGGAGCTGGAAACGGGTACATCTGCCAGTGTCCTTCAGGTTATACTGGAACTAACTGCGAAACAGAAAGTACGTTGAAAATATTCTATTGAAAATCTTTTTATATTTTATTCTAATTACACTAATATCAAGATGTTTTATAGAGGTATTATGTTTTACTTAACTAGCTTTGTATTTGTTCTAGTATTCCGGTAGTAAAATTCCCAGTGTATTTCTGTTCCCTACACATGCAAACGATGTTTTGATAGATTTGTTGCTTTGATTATTATGGTAGTATCTGTTTCCATAGAAACATCATTATAGTCACTTGCACGTGATCATTATATCTGTATCATCATATTTTTCTTAATAGTACTCGCCTGTTCTTCAAACCCATGTCTGAATGAAGCTGCATGTTTTGAAGCTGGAGCAGGAAATGGCTACATCTGCCAGTGTCCAGCAGGTTATACTGGAACCAACTGTGGAACAGAAAGTAAGTTGACAAAATTTCCTAGGAATTAGATAGTTGTTATTTTTAATCTTTGCTAATACTGCAATGTGTTAAAGATATTTTGCGGCCATTAGTTAAAGGATCTTGATCGAGTAAATCCCATAGGCATGCTAGGATATCTCGATGTAGTACTGCTTACCATATTCAGAAACAGTATTACTTTGAAGAGACGGTCTTATAGTAGTTCTAAATGAACATCAATACAGTGATCGGCACAATCTAATCAAATCTTAATGCTCAATTTCTTGTGACAGTACTTGAATGTTCTTCAAACCCATGTCTGAATGGAGCTGCGTGTTTTGAAGCTGGAGCTGGAAACGGGTACATCTGCCAGTGTCCTTCAGGCTATACTGGAACCAACTGTGGAACAGAAAGTAAGTTGACAAACTTTCCTAGGAATTTGATATTTGTTATTTTTATTCTTTGCTAATACTGAAATGTGTTTAAAAATTTTGTGCTGCTATTAGTAAAAGCATTTTGATCGAGTAAATCCCATGGGCATGCTAAAATCCCGATGTAGTACTGCTTACCATATTCAGAAAAAGTATTACTTTCAAGAGATGGTCTTATAGTAGTTCTAATATCAACATCAATACAGTGATCGGCACAACCCAATCAAATTTGTAATGCTCATTTTCTTCTGACAGTACTGGAATGTTCTTCAAACCCATGTCTGAATGGAGCTGCATGTTTAGAAGCTGGAGCTGGAAACGGGTACATCTGCCAGTGTCCTTTAGGGTATACGGAACCAACTGTGGAACAGAAAGTAAGTTGACAAACTTTCCTAGGAATTTGATATTTTTTTATTTTTTATCTACGCTAATATGGAAATGTGTTAAAGAGATTTTGCGGCTATTAAAGGACTTTGATCGAGTAAATCCCATAGGCATGCCAAGATGTCCCGATGTAGAACTGATTACCATATTCAGAAACACTGTTACTTTGAAAAGACGGTCTTATAGTAGTTCTAATATGAACATCAATACAGTGATCGGCACAATCTAATCAAATCTTTAATGCTCTTTTCTTCTGACAGTACTTGAATGTTCTTCAAACCCATGTCTGAATGGAGCTGCATGTATTGAAGCTGGAGCTGGAAACGGGTACATCTGCCAGTGTCCTTCAGGTTATACTGGAACTAACTGCGAAACAGAAAGTACGTTGAAAATATTCTATTGAAAATCTTTTTTATATTTTATTCTAATTACACTAATATCAAGATGTTTTATAGAGGTATTATGTTTTACTTAACTAGCTTTGTATTTGTTCTAGTATTCCGATAGTAAAATTCCCAGTGTATTTCTGTTCCCTACACATGCAAACGATGTTTTGATAGATTTGTTGCTTTGATTATTATGGTAGTATCTGTTTCCATAGAAACATCATCAGTGGCGTAATGAACAAAATAGTTTGGGGGGGCTGGCAGACAAAAAAATCCGCATCACCCACTCTTACATGCAGGCCCCGCTGAACGTTTTTCAAAGGGGATGGGGGGGGGTAAAGTACTTACGATCAGGTAGTGTAAATTGGCGTGGGGTCTAGGGGCATTTAGTTACGGTCCAGATGAGCATATTTTGATACCTTTTTCATGACACTGGCAGGTCACTAATTGGCGTGGGGTCCAGGGGGCTGAGCCCCCTGAAACTCAGGGATTTGAGGCATTTTATAACGGTCAGATGAGCATATTTTGATACCCTATTTGTGACACTGGCAGGTCACTAATTGGCGTGGGGTCCAGGGCAGAGCCCCGAAGCTCAGGGTTTAGGGGCTTAGGCCCCTGGTGGGGTCGAGGGGCGGAGCCTCCGGAAGCTCAGGGTTTTAGGCATTTAATTACGGTCAGATGAGCATATTTTGATACCCTATTTGTGACACTGGCAGGTCACTAATTGGCGTGGGGTCCAGGGGCGGAGCCCCCGGAAGCTCAGGGTTTAAGGCATTTTATAACGGTCAGATAAGCATTCAGGGGCCCGCCTTAGGGCCCTAGGTGGGGTCCAGAGGGCAGAGCCCCTGGAGGCTCAGGGGTTTTAGACGTTCAATTACGGTCAGATGAGCATATTTTGATATCTTATTTGGGACACTGGCAGGACACTAATTGGCGTGGGGTCCAGGGGGCGGAGCCCCTAGAAGCTCAGGGTTTCATGCATTTTATAACGGTCAGATAAGCATTTATTCAGGGGCCCGCCTTAAGGCCCCTGGTGGGTTCGAGGGGGCAGAGCCTTCGGAAGTTCAGGGGTGTTAGGCATTTAATTACGGTCAGATTAGCATTTTTTAATACCTTATTTGTGACACTGGCAGGACACTAATTGGCGTGGGGTCCAGTTGCGGAGCCCCCAGAAGCTCGGGGGTTTTAGGCATTAAATTACCGTTAGATGAGCATCCAGGGGCCTGCCTAAGGGCCCTAGGTGGAATCCAGGGGACAGAGCCCCCGGAAGCTCAGGGGTTTTAGGCATTTTATAACGGTCAGATAAGCATTCAGGGGCCCGCCTTAAGGCCCCTGGTGGGTTCGAGGGGGCTGAGCCACGGGAAGTTCTGGGGTTTTAGGCATTTAATTACGGTCAGATGAGCATATTTTGATACCTCATTATTTTGTGTCACTGGCAGGTCACTATTCTTTCTTTCTTTCTCTCTTTCTTTCTATTTCTCTTTAGCAGGGGCGGATCTAGCTTTTGCTAAGGGAGGGGGCGGTTTGACCAAATGACAATGCGGAGCATCGTCCACGAGCCGCGTAGCGGCGAGGCGATTTTGGGGGCTATTTTGAACCCCGGCCCGTAAGCGATGTTTTCCTGGCATCTACTAACACAATGGAGACCACAAAAAGCAGTGCTTGATAACGTCTTTTAAATCAAGTAACAGTTTAAACAATTTGACCCAATGACGATGCAGAGCATCGTCCACGAGCCGCGTAGCGGCGAGGCGATTTTTGGGGGCTATTTAGAACACCATAAGTGATGCGGAGCATCATCCGCGAGCCGCGTAGCGGCGAGGCGATTTTTTTTTTTGGGGGCTATTTTGAACCCTCGTAAGTGATGTTTTCCTGGCATCTACTAACACAATGGAGACCACAAAAGCAGTGCTTGATAACGTCTTTTAAATCAAGTAACAGCTAAAACAATTTGACCCAATGCGGAGCATCGTCCACCAGCCGCGTAGCGGCGAGGCGATTTTGGGGGGCTATTTCGAACACCATAAGTGATGCGGAGCATCATCCGCGAGCCGCGTAGCGGCGAGGCGATTTTGGGGCTATTTTGAACCCTCGTAAGTGATGTTTTCCTGGCATCTACTAACACAATGGAGACCATAAAGCAGTGCACGATAACGTCTTTGAAAATCAAGTAACAGTTTAAACAGTTTGACCCAATGACGATGCAGAGCATCGTCTACGAGCCGCCCAGCGGCGAGGCGATTTTTGGGGCTATTTTGAACTACCGTAAGTGATGCGGAGCATCGTCCACAAGCCGCGTAGCGGCGAGGCGATTTTGGGGGCTATTTTGAACCCTGGCCCGTAAGTGATGTTTTCCTGGCATCTACTAACACATTGGAGACCATAAAAGCAGTGCATGATAACGTCTTGTTAAATCAAGTAACAGTTTAATACACAGTTATATCCAGAGTTATCATGTGTTTGGTTAAGTTACCAGATGAGTTGAATATCTTCTCACAATATTTGCACTTGAAAATTTCTCTCCAGTGTGCGTTCTTTCTTTCTTTTTCCCCTTTTTGGGCGGCCCAAGGGGTTAAACCCCTAAACCCCCGTAGATCCGCGCCTGTTTAGTATACTGTTTTCCAAAAAGTGGGGGCGGAGCCCCGTCGTTCTGCGGGCCCTGCTATGTAAGCCTCTAAATAAGCATATTTCTTGCCTGACTGTAAATTTAGGAATTTGTAATTTTCCAACAAACGCATAAAAAGTATAATTTAATAAAAAGTGAGGAAAAATCTCGGATTATTATGTCATTTCAGCAACATTTGTAAATCACCGGTATCGAATTAGAAATGATCCACGTTTGAATTTTATTGTGACACTGGCAGGACACTAATTGCCCCCCATCGGTACGCCTGTGGCCCCCCAAACTACACCTTGTTGGCGGGAAAATCGCAAATGACCTCCCTCCCTACCTATCTTCTTCTCTCTTTCTTTCCTTACCTTTTCCTCCCCTTCTCTTTCCCTTCCCTTCCTCTCTCTCTTTTAGGTTTGCTAGGGAGGCAAGGGCCTTTCGCCCCCGATCCACATGTTGTTGGCGGGATTAAACGCAACTGATCTCCCTTCTTTTCACCCTTTCTTTTCTTCTTCCTCTTTTTTGTTCACTTTTAGCTCTCCTCTTTCCTTTTCCCTCTCTTTTTTGGCGGCGGGGGGGGTGAGAGGCAAGGGCCTTTTGGCCCCCCTCCCCGCCGATCCACAACTTGTTGGCGGGAAAATTGCAACTGATATCCTCCTTTTCTTTTCTTCTTTCTCTTTTTTTCGTTCCCTTTATCTCCTCTTTTCCTTTTTTCCTTCTCTCTCTCTCTCTTTTTTTTTCTTTTTCTTTGCGGGCAAGGCCCGCTCGCCCACCCCCCTGGATCCGCACCTGTGGAACATTCCCTCCGGAAATGACCCTCCTCGCCGCATCCAAAACAAACCCTGAGCGCAGGCGACTGCGCATTCCCCCGCGTACCGCCTAGAGCTGCCGCGATATAAGCTCTACTCTAGGCCGGACATACGGGTATCCAGACTTTTCGCTAAACTGGATATACGGTTATCTACTAGTACTAGTATTACTGTTAGTGGACACCAAGGCCCATATAAAAAAAAGAACATTTTGCTCTTCCTGGCTATTTGGGAATGTGTCAGTTTGCAACAGAAATGGAGAACCGCGCATTTTGTTGAAAATCATTGTGTGATATATCACGAACATTAATTTTATAAATCACTTGTATGGATTGAAAATAAGTAATGGTTTAATTTTATTTGGGGGGGCTAGCGCCCCCCCAAGCCCCCCCACCAGTACGCCAGTGAACATCATTATAGTCACTTGCACGTGATCATTATATCTGTATCATCATATTTTTCTTAATAGTACTCGCCTGTTCTTCAAACCCATGTCTAAACGAAGCTGCATGTTTTGAAGCTGGAGCAGGAAATGGCTACATCTGCCAGTGTCCAGCAGGTTATACTGGAACCAACTGTGGAACAGAAAGTAAGTTGACAAAATTTCCTAGGAATTAGATAGTTGTTATTTTTAATCTTTGCTAATACTGCAATGTGTTAAAGATATTTTGCGGCCATTAGTTAAAGGATCTTGATCGAGTAAATCCCATAGGCATGCTAGGATAGCTCGATGTAGTACTGCTTACCATATTCAGAAACAGTATTACTTTGAAGAGACGGTCTTATAGTAGTTCTAAATGAACATCAATACAGTGATCGGCACAATCTAATCAAATCTTAATGCTCAATTTCTTGTGACAGTACTTGAATGTTCTTCAAACCCATGTCTGAATGGAGCTGCGTGTTTTGAAGCTGGAGCTGGAAACGGGTACATCTGCCAGTGTCCTTCAGGCTATACTGGAACCAACTGTGGAACAGAAAGTAAGTTGACAAACTTTCCTAGGAATTTGATATTTGTTATTTTTATTCTTTGCTAATACTGAAATGTGTTTAAAAATTTTGTGCTGCTATTAGTAAAAGCATTTTGATCGAGTAAATCCCATGGGCATGCTAAAATCCCGATGTAGTACTGCTTACCATATTCTAAAACACTGTTACTTTGAAATCAATCAAATCTGTAATGCTCATTTTCTTCTGACAGTACTGGAATGTTCTTCAAACCCATGTCTGAATGGAGCTGCATGTTTAGAAGCTGGAGCTGGAAACGGGTACATCTGCCAGTGTCCTTTAGGGTATACTGGAACCAACTGTGGAACAGAAAGTAAGTTGACAAACTTTCCTAGGAATTTGATATTTTTTATTTTTATCTACGCTAATATGGAAATGTGTTAAAGAGATTTTGCGGCTATTAAAGGACTTTGATCGAGTAAATCCCATAGGCATGCCAAGATGTCCCGATGTAGAACTGATTACCATATTCAGAAACACTGTTACTTTGAAAAGACGGTCTTATAGTAGTTCTAATATGAACATCAATACAGTGATCGGCACAATCTAATCAAATCTTTAATGCTCTTTTTCTTCTGACAGTACTTGAATGTTCTTCAAACCCATGTCTGAATGGAGCTGCATGTATTGAAGCTGGAGCTGGAAACGGGTACATCTGCCAGTGTCCTTCAGGTTATACTGGAACTAACTGCGAAACAGAAAGTACGTTGAAAATATTCTATTGAAAATCTTTTTATATTTTATTCTAATTACACTAATATCAAGATGTTTTACAGAGGTATTATGTTTTACTTAACTAGCTTTGTATTTGTTCTAGTATTCCGGTAGTAAAATTCCCAGTGTATTTCTGTTCCCTACACATGCAAACGATGTTTTGATAGATTTGTTGCTTTGATTATTATGGTAGTATCTGTTTCCATAGAAACATCATTATAGTCACTTGCACGTGATCATTATATCTGTATCATCATATTTTTCTTAATAGTACTCGCCTGTTCTTCAAACCCATGTCTGAATGAAGCTGCATGTTTTGAAGCTGGAGCAGGAAATGGCTACATCTGCCAGTGTCCAGCAGGTTATACTGGAACCAACTGTGGAACAGAAAGTAAGTTGACAAACTTTCCTAGGAATTAGATAGTTGTTATTTTTAATCTTTGCTAATACTGCAATGTGTTAAAGATATTTTGCGGCTATTAGTTAAAGGATCTTGATCGAGTAAATCCCATTGGCATGCTAAAATCCCGATGTAGTACTGCTTACCATATTCAGAAACAGTATTACTTTGAAGAGACGGTCTTATAGTAGTTCTAATATGAACATCAATACAGTGATCGGCACAACCTAATCAAATCTTAATGCTCAATTTCTTGTGACAGTACTTGAATGTTCTTCAAACCCATGTCTGAATGGAGCTGCATGTATTGAAGCTGGAGCTGGAAACGGGTACATCTGCCAGTGTCCTTCAGGTTATACTGGAACCAACTGTGGAACAGAAAGTAAGTTGACAAACTTTCCTTGGAATTTGATGTTTGTTATTTTGATCTTTGCTAATATGGAAATGTGTTAAAGATATTTTTGCGGCTATTAGTTAAAGGATTTTGATCAAGTAAATCCCATAGGCATGCTAAGATATCCCGATGTAGTACTGATTATCATATTCAGAAAAAGTTTTAGTTTGAAAAGACAGTCTTATAGTAGTTCTAATATCAACATCAATACAGTGATCGGCACAACCCAATCAAATCTATAATGCTCATTTTCTTCTAACAGTACTTGAATGTTCTTCAAACCCATGCCTGAATGGAGCTGCATGTTTAGAAGCTGGAGCTGGAAACGGGTACATCTGCCAGTGTCCTTCAGGTTATACTGGAACTAACTGCGAAACAGAAAGTACGTTGAAAATATTCTATTGAAAATCTTTTTTATATTTTATTCTAATTACACTAATATCAAGATGTTTTACAGAGGTATTATGTTTTACTTAACTAGCTTTGTATTTGTTCTAGTATTCCGGTAGTAAAATTCCCAGTGTATTTCTGTTCCCTACACATGCAAACGATGTTTTGATAGATTTGTTGCTTTGATTATTATGGTAGTATCTGTTTCCATAGAAACATCATTATAGTCACTTGCACGTGATCATTATATCTGTATCATCATATTTTTCTTAATAGTACTCGCCTGTTCTTCAAACCCATGTCTGAATGAAGCTGCATGTTTTGAAGCTGGAGCAGGAAATGGCTACATCTGCCAGTGTCCAGCAGGTTATACTGGAACCAACTGTGGAACAGAAAGTAAGTTGACAAAATTTCCTAGGAATTAGATAGTTGTTATTTTTAATCTTTGCTAATACTGCAATGTGTTAAAGATATTTTGCGGCTATAAGTTAAAGGATCTTGATCGAGTAAATCCCATTGGCATGCTAAAATCCCGATGTAGTACTGCTTACCATATTCAGAAACAGTATTACTTTGAAGAGACGGTCTTATAGTAGTTCTAATATGAACATCAATACAGTGATCGGCACAACCTAATCAAATCTTAATGCTCAATTTCTTGTGACAGTACTTGAATGTTCTTCAAACCCATGTCTGAATGGAGCTGCATGTATTGAAGCTGGAGCTGGAAACGGGTACATCTGCCAGTGTCCTTCAGGTTATACTGGAACCAACTGTGGAACAGAAAGTAAGTTGACAAACTTTCCTTGGAATTTGATGTTTGTTATTTTGATCTTTGCTAATATGGAAATGTGTTAAAGATATTTTTGCGGCTATTAGTTAAAGGATTTTGATCAAGTAAATCCCATAGGCATGCTAAGATATCCCGATGTAGTACTGATTATCATATTCAGAAAAAGTTTTAGTTTGAAAAGACAGTCTTATAGTAGTTCTAATATCAACATCAATACAGTGATCGGCACAACCCAATCAAATCTATAATGCTCATTTTCTTCTAACAGTACTTGAATGTTCTTCAAACCCATGTCTGAATGGAGCTGCATGTTTAGAAGCTGGAGCTGGAAACGGGTACATCTGCCAGTGTCCTTTAGGGTATACCGGAACCAACTGTGGAACAGAAAGTAAGTTGACAAACTTTCCTAGGAATTTGATATTTTTCATTATTATCTATGCTAATATGGAAATTTGTTAAAGATATTTTTGCGGCTATTAAAGGACTTTGATCGAGTAAATCCCATAGGCATGCTAAAATCTCGATGAGTACTGCTTACCATATTCAGAAACAGTGTTACTTTGAAAAGACGGTCTTATAGTAGTTCTAATATGAACATCAATACAGTGATCGGCACAATCTAATCAAATCTTTAATGCTCTTTTTCTTCTGACAGTACTTGAATGTTCTTCAAACCCATGTCTGAATGGAGCTGCATGTTTTGAAGCTGGAGCTGGAAACGGGTACATCTGCCAGTGTCCTTCAGGTTATACTGGAACTAACTGCGAAACAGAAAGTATGTTTTAAAGAAATTACACGTAAAATTTGATTATCCATAATTCACAGTTGTATTAAGATGTTTTATAAATATGTCAGAGGCTATTTTTAATTCATGTATATCATCTAGTAATCGACTGTGAAATTCCTGTTGGTCTTTATTACTACGTTTTAAAACAGTGTTTTTTTATATTTGTTACGTCCAGTACTATAGAAAACTTTGATTACATACTAGACATCAATATAGTCACTTATACATGACTGTTATATCCGAATCATCATGTTTTTCTTATACAGTACTCGCCTGTTCTACAAACCCATGTTTGAACGGAGCTACATGTTTTGAAGCTGGAGCTGGAAACGGGTACTTCTGCCAGTGTCCTTTAGGTTACACTGGAACCAACTGTGGAACAGAAAGTAAGTTGACAAACTTTCCTAGGAATTAGATAGTTGGTATTTTTATTCTTTGCTATTTTTATTCTTTGCTAATACTGAAATGTGTTTAAAATGTTTGTGCGGCTATTAGTAAAAGCATTTTGATCGAGTAAATCCCATAGGCATGCTAAAATCTCGATGAGTACTGCTTACCATATTCAGAAACAGTGTTACTTTGAAAAGACAGTCTTATAGTAGTTCTAATATCAACATCAATACAGTGATCGGCACAACCCAATCAAATCTGTAATGCTCATTTTCTTGTGACAGTACTTGAATGTTCTTCAAACCCATGTCTGAATGGAGCTGCATGTTTAGAAGCTGGAGCTGGAAACGGGTACATCTGCCAGTGTCCTTCAGGCTATACTGGAACCAACTGTGGAACAGAAAGTAAGTTGACAAACTTTCCTAGGAATTTTGATATTTGTTATTTTTATTCTTTGCTAATACTGAAATGTGTTAAAAATATATTTGCGGCTATTAGTACAAGCATTTTGATCAAGTAAATCCCATAGGCATGCTAAAATCCCGATGTAGTACTGCTTACCATATTCAGAAACAGTATTACTTTGAAGAGACGGTCTTATAGTAGTTCTAATATCAACATCAATACAGTGATCGGCATAACCTAATCGAATCTTTGATGCTCATTTCTTCTGACAGTACTTGAATGTTCATCAAACCCATGTCTAAATGGAGCTGCATGTATTGATGCTGGAGCTGGAAACGGGTACATCTGCCAGTGTCCATCAGGTTATACTGGAACCAACTGTGGAACAGAAAGTAAGTTGACAAACTTTCCTAGGAATTAGATATTTGTTATTTTTTTTTATATCTTTGCTAATATGGAAATGTGTTAAAGATATTTTTGCGGCTATTAAAGGACTTTGATCAAGTAAATCCCATAGGCATGCTAAAATCCCGATGTAGTACTGCTTACCATATTCAGAAACAGTATTACTTTGAAGAGACGGTCTTATAGTAGTTCTAATATCAACATCAATACAGTGATCGGCACAACCCAATCAAATCTTTAATGCTCATTTTCTTCTGACAGTACTTGAATGTTCTTCAAACCCATGTCTGAATGGAGCTGCATGTATTGAAGCTGGAGCTGGAAACGGGTATATCTGCCAGTGTCCTTCAGGTTATACTGGAACTAACTGCGAAACAGAAAGTATGTTTTAAAGAAATTACACGTAAAATTTGATTATCCATAATTCACAGTTGTATTAAGATGTTTTATAAATATGTCAGAGGCTATTTTTAGTTCAATCATGTATATCATCTAGTAATCGACTGTGAAATGCCTGTTGGTCTTTATTACTACGTTTGAAAACAGTGTTTTTTTATATTTGTTACGTCCAGTATTATAGAAAACTTTGATTACATACTAGACATCAATATATTCACTTATACATGACTGTTATATCCGAATCATCATGTTTTTCTTAAACAGTACTCGCCTGTTTTACAAACCCATGTTTGAACGGAGCTACATGTTTTGAAGCTGGAGCTGGAAACGGGTACTTCTGCCAGTGTCCTTTAGGTTATACTGGAACCAACTGTGGAACAGAAAGTAAGTTGACAAATTACCTAGGAATTTGACATTTGTTAGTTTAAATCTTTTTAATACTGAAATGTGTTAAAGATATTTTTGCGGCTATTAAAGGATTTTGATTGAATAAATCTCATTATGATGCTAAGATTTCCTGATGAAGTACTGATCTCTATATTATTCAGAAAACTTTGAAAAGACGGTCTTATAGTAGTTCTAATATGAACATCAAAACAGTGATTGGCACAACCTAATCGAATCTTTAATGCTCTTTTTCTTCTGACAGTACTTGAATGTTCTTCAAACCCATGTCTGAATGGAGCTACATGTATTGAAGTTGGAGCCGGAAACGGTTACACCTGCCAATGTCCTTCAGGTTATACTGGAACCAACTGTGGAGCAGAAAGTAAGTTGACAAATTTAATTTGATAGGAATTTGATATTTTATATTTTTAATATGCTAATATTGAAATGTCTTACAAATATCTTGGCTGCTATAAGTTGAAGGATTGTGATGGAGTTTACCTCCAAGAATATGATTCGAAATCCCATTGTAATCCCGGTTGTTATTCCTTAAACAGCAATCTAGAAGATTATGCCAGATTGTGGTTTCTATGGAGACATTTAATATGGTCATTTCCACAATATAATCAAATATCTATAAACATTTTTTAATATACAGTACTCGCCTGTTCATCAATCCCATGTCTGAACGGAGCTGCATGTTTTGAAGCTGGAGCAGGAAATGGCTACATCTGTCAGTGTCCAGCAGGTTATACTGGAACTAACTGTGGAACAGAAAGTAAGTTGACAAACTTTCCTAGGAATTTGATATTTTTTATATTGGCTAATACTGAAATGTGTTAAAGATATTTTTGCGGCTATTAGTTACATAATTTTTATCGAGTAAATCCCATAATCACGCTAAGATGTCCCGATGTAGAACTGATTACCATAACAGTGTTACTTTGATTAGACGGTCTTATAGTAGTTCTAATATGAACATCAAACAGTGATTGGCACAATCTAATCGAATCTTTAATGCTCATTTTCTTCTGACAGTACTTGAATGTTCTTCAAACCCATGTCTGAATGGAGCTGCATGTATTGAAGCTGGAGCTGGAAACGGGTACACCTGCCAATGTCCTTCAGGTTATACTGGAACCAACTGTGGAACAGAAAGTAAGTTGACAAACTTTCCTAGGAATTTGATAGTTGTTATTTTTATTCTTTGCTAATACTGAAATGTGTTTAAAATATTTTTGCGGCTCTTAGTACATGGACAAGCATTTTGATCGAGTAAATCCCATAGGCGTGCTAAAATCCCGATGTAGTACTGCTTACCATATTCTAAAACACTGTTACTTTGAAAAGACGGTCTTATGGAAGTTCTAATATGAACATCAAAACAGTGATTGGCACAACCTAATCGAATCTTTAATGCTCATTTTCTTCTGACAGTACTGGAATGTTCTTCAAACCCATGTCTGAATGGAGCTGCATGTTTTGAAGCTGGAGCTGGAAACGGGTACACCTGCCAATGTTCTTCAGGTTATATTGGAACTAACTGTGAAACACAAGGTAAGACCATAAAATGCTTTCCATACATTTCTGCACATTTCATTTCTGAATATATTTTTGCGGTGTATTATAGGTAGGATTTGCTTTTTGTTGTTAGCAATTTTTGTATTCCTTTCATGCATAGTAATGGTGTATCCTAGTCTCTGACCCTGAAGATATAGACTAGCAACCTCGCATATTTAATTAATGTAATACTATCCATTCTGCTTTTTAAAGAAGTATTTAACTTCCATTCAAGGGGCCTTAAAAATGTTTAATACTATAAAACATGTACCCCGTTTAAGAAATTCGTCATTTGACCTCATCCATTGCATTTCGTATCATTCTCTATACATTCCTACAGCAAAAGAACGAACATTAACGATACATTTAGAAATAAGCTCAAAGAATTTGGTTATGTTGTACTCTAATGCAATTTGTGATACAGTGAACGTGGAGAATCACACAAACACATGAAACCCACAGGAGATAAGAAACCCCAAAGAGGTCTTTAGAACACAATTGCCTTGTTTTATAGCATGTTCATTCTGTTGTTCATTTCTGTTTACTAACACTCCCTCACTAGATTTCATCTACCTTCTCTCTAACAGTCACTGCTTGTGCATCTAACCCATGTTTTAACCTTGGAACTTGCCTCAATACTAATTTCGGGAACACATATTTCTGTGTATGTCGGACTGGGTTTGTCGGAACCAGGTGTGAAATACCGGGTGGGTTTATCGTAAAAATACCTTCATTACATGTTCTTATTCCGATTTTATCAAATTTTTAATGCAAAAATTAAAAAACAATTGATGGCAAAAATTTAGCAGCACTTTACTTTTATGCCAATTGTTGATAATCTAACATTTTTCCATCCGTATGCTGATTGGTCAATAGGTGCAATTATAAGATGCTTATATTTTTACAAAATTCTTTAGGAAACGTTTTGAATCTTGTACACATATGTAATTTGGTCTTAGTTTTGTTTTCAATTATTATACACGAATATGATAGATAGCTTGACTCTTTATCATTAACAATTCTGTTCGTTTCCTCGTCATGTCATACTCATGCTAATCATGATATTGTCTTATTTTTGTAATGCTTGATGTAATACTTAAGTGTGTATGTGTTTTGTATTGTTTATCCATCATTTTGTGTGTTTACTCGCATTTCGACTATTGCATAAGAGATGTAACACACATAAGTGACATCTTTTCTTGATATTTCATTGCTCAGTTTCTGTGTGTTCTACCGGTCCTTGTTTGAATGGCGCCACTTGTTTCGAGTCTCAAACGACTCCAGGTTATACGTGTTTATGCACGTCAGGTTTTATTGGACCTAACTGTGGAATACGTGGTGAGAATCAAACAAGTCTTCATTCACTCTATTCTTGTTAATCCACTGTTGCTTTCCACCTCTTTCAAACATTCATTTTTAGGTTTATATTCTCCTCTTGTATGATATTCGCTGTAAACAATACCCTTACTGAATTGTAAGTAAAGTTTCTAGGTTTACACCATGTAATTCTTCTATAGGAATACGGGTCTTGAAAAGGGCTGGTGAGTTCCGCTATTAAAGAGCTCTTTGGTTCTCAATGTTTCAATCAGTAAACTCTGATCATCTTTAGAATAGTCTTGGGCTCTTAGCGTAGCTCACCAGCCCTTTTCAAGGCTCGTTAAAAAAAAGAATTACATGATGTAACCCTAACAAATACTTACAATTCAGTTTCTCCACCATGAAAGTATCGCTGACACTTCAATCACCAAATACCCAAATTATACATCTGTTTTCCTTTATGTATACCTCCGAGAAACTATGCTATTCTTTGAGCTGCACATATATCCCTCAGTTCATTTTCCTATTATACGCGAGCTTTCTATTTGAATTGTATGTCTGTGTTGTACATGTATGTGTTCATTAGCCTTTTGGTGATGTTGTAATACTGTAACCATTCCTTGTGATTCTTATCTCTGCATTTTCATCCCTCTGTTCTCCATGGCATCATTGTGCATTTTATTTTAAAGTATATTTTGGTATACAGGTCATTCTTTTCAAAGAGAAGAGTTGTTTATTTAAAAAAAGGCAATCCAACTTTGGTGGTTATAGCATGCAACTTGTATAGCCCTTTAAATCACTCGTGTCGTGGCTGATTAAACGCGAAGGTTTGACATTAAGTTTGTGGCGGATCCAGAATCCATTTTGTTTGGGCACAAGTACGTAACCATCATATATGAAAAGGCAATAATTTGGCCTTCAAAATCACTGACAAGCAAGAAAAAAGTTGTTTTAATATATTCCAGTGAATGGTATGGAAAACACGCTTTGGTCGATGGCACAACATGCTTGCATTGAAAATATGTGACTGGAATAGTGGAAGAGAGGGAGGGGGGTACCTGGTCTCCTTTTGCCCCTCCTTGATCCGCTCTTGAGCTTTATGGCTTAGTAATCCACGAGCGAGGCCAGAACGGAATATGTGTGATTTGGTATCATATCCAACCTGTTCCCTTTATGCCATACAATCGTGGTGGTTTCTTATATATCGCCATGTCAGTCACGCCGTAACACCCCTGGTGCTCCAATATCATTACCACGGTCATAGCTGGGGGACATATTAGTATGTAGCGCTCTAGCATATCGGTAATCATTTACAGCTGGACGTAGAGTGGCAAGTGTGAATTGATGTCTTGCCGAAGGTCTTCGGTATCGGACTGAGTTTTTAACCGTCAACCGTTGGATTTAGAATCGAGTAAATGTACCACTATACCACGACACCGTTCAATACAGTTTATGATCCTTTCATGCAACCCACCAAAGTTGGATTCCTTTTGTTTAAACGTTGGTTATATCTATGACACCTACATCAAGTCTTGCTTTATTTCTCTCACGTTTGCATCCTTGTGTTTCATCATCATAATCATGCAATCATTACCCACCCTTCCATGCACACAGCTCTTTCACCATGCGAATCCTACCCTTGCTTGAATGGTGCAGTCTGTTTTGAATCTGAAAGTGGTGCTGGTTATTTCTGTCTCTGTGCTATGGGTTATTTCGGGACCCATTGCGATATGAGAGGTATGACATGAAACATCCCCTTTTGTCTTATTTTTCTTATTCAGTATTGGTAATAGGAAATATTTATTGTTGGGATATGGTATCATGTTATTTTATTTTGGTAAATGTAATGTAATTATTTATGTGTTGAACAGGTGGAAGTCTTTTTAAATCATTTTCCTAGTTCATTCGTCTCATTTTAATTCGAAAAATCGACAGCGTATAAGTACTATTTGACATTTTTAGGCTATATGATACTTTGTATATTACAATCTAAAGGTTAAGGAAACCAAGAACACTAATAAAACAACAATGCTACACGTCTCTATCTGTCTCTAAATGACACTTGTGCAGGAATGATTTCATTTCCAAAAAGTGTGTGACCTGAGTTCACGTGTGTAAATATATAAGTTTCTAGATTATCAAGAGTTGAATTAATATAAACTTCTGAAAATTTTGTTCTTCTAATTACAGGGATATTGATGGATTCCTTCACGGAAGTCAATATCGTAATTCTCTGGAAAGTAATAAAAGAAAGAATTTTCAAGAGCCAATAAAAAACATAATCGACGTAGCCATGGTAGTGTTCCTCTTTAATCATATCTAGAATATGCTTTTCTCTCCTAGAAATAGATATTTGCTTGCTTGAAATTATCAAGAGCTTCCAGGCACTAAAAGGTAGAATGCTTTGTAACCCAATCAGGCAATACTGACATAGGCAAGTTCTAAGTTACTACAGCGGCACTGACACAACTTTAGTTTTAATCTATACTGTCCTTCATTCCTTTTACTAAGTTCTATTCTTTTGTTTAATTTCATTATTCAGTACCAGCTTGTACGTCTGGACCCTGTCTCAACGGTGCGGCTTGTATTGATACCGAGCTGGGTTATAGATGTGTCTGTGAAGATGACTTTCAGGGTGTCAACTGTGGCGAACGAGGTATGGAGGAATGCATGAATGTTTTAAAAAATCTCACAGAAAGAAAGCCAACTTGAGTTACATGGTCATCAAAGGAAGGAGTAGTAAATGTATATTTGACAACCATACGTTTTCCGATCAGAAAACAAGCAATTTTATCGGATTCTATGAAATAGTAATGTGCAGAGCACTGTTGCTGCTGCCAATGCTCTTGCTAAGTTAACAACTATAATTTCAAAGTAGCCCTCTTCATGGAGGGTCTCTTTTGGGGCATGTTGAATTTTTCCATGCTGCATTACAGACAAATTGTCAAGGAAGTCCTACCTTTGCAAAGAAGACAAAATTTGAGGGATCATAGCGCTACTCTGATGATATGACCCACTATGAAATACATATTTGTGTAATCATTTCATGAGACAATATAATGCAGGCTGGGTGAAAGAAATGTCAAGAGAATTCCACGTGGTCTTAAACCTTTGCAAATAAATGTGATATATATATATATATATATACATGTATATATATATATATATATATATACATACATACATACCAGATTTTTATATCAACCATTATGGTTAAAAATAATTTTGTTTTTTGATTCATTCTTTCACACGTGTATTATGAATAGTACCGAGCTGTTCGTCTAACCCTTGTCTGAATGAAGCAACTTGCATGGAACCTAGTTCGGGATCTGGATATTTCTGTCTCTGTCCTGCAGCTTATACAGGAATAGACTGCGGAACAAGAGGTAGGGTTTGTACTAATGTGACCAGTTATATGTTGCATGCTGTATTAGATGTAGCTGGGCAGTTCAATATGGGACATATTCGCATGAAAAATTACAGATTTGGACTTTACCCACACGAATTTAAAATGCTTGTAGCAACAGATTATTCATGACGAAGGGAAATTTACCAATTTCGTTAATTGAATTTGTCGGAAATTTCGAAGAATTTTCAGATTTAAATACAAATTATAAAAAATCCTCTGATGAATTTCGTCACTGACATTTGTTAAGATGATTGAGTCTTACATGGGCAATATTTTCTTGTAAATATTAAACATACATCAGCTATTTATTCTGAACTACGATTGATAATCACTTCTTTCACACGTGTATCCTTAACAGTACTGAGCTGTTTGTCTAACCCTTGTCTGAATGGAGCAACTTGCATGGAATCTAGCTCGGGATCTGGGTATTTCTGCCTCTGTCCTGCAGCCTATACAGGGAGAGACTGCGGAACAAGAGGTAATGCTGATTCTGATACTGTGCATTAGTTGTAGCTGGGCAGTTCCACATGGAGAAAATCTCCATAAGATCCTTTCTGTACAAATTAATTTAACCGATCAGCTTAAATATGAGAAATTCAAGAGTGCATTTTTTCAGGTTGTAACACAAAATATGCCGAAGTCTCGGAGTGATTTTGTCACTAATAAAATGTTTAAGCTGTACATGAGCAATAAATGGTAGTGTGAAAATCACAAGATAATAAAACTTGTAAACACCTGACTCTGTAATGGTTTCATCAACCAGTGTAAATTGTAGTCTCTGTCATGGAGGAGTATAAGGGGAAATGACATATAATTATATCAATGTCCATGTGGAATTGCCCAACTATTCAAATACATGTAATTCATATATTATCATTCATATCTTTTATAAAGACGATGCCATGGAATAACAAATATATCAACTGCGTTTTTTCTTTTAGCATTGAAATACGCAACGGGTGACAAATGAAATCAAAGCATGGCCGGGTTGGCTCTCTACCTCTTTTTGCCCCCTCCACAAAAAAATCAAACCCTAATGATGTTGCATGATCTTCTTGCATTCAAGATGCACGCCTATTTTTTATGAATTTCGTTTTTAGTTGTTGCTTGTATGTTGCTTGCTTGTCATTTGTTTTTTGTGTAAGTCCGGCATACCCCTTTTGCCTACCTTCACATTTCTGTGTCCATTCTTACATGTCGAATGCACCCTATATATTTTCCAATCCCTTAGTTCTTACCTGTCTATCAAATCCCTGCATGCATGGCGGGTCGTGTGCGGAATTGGAGCAAGATTTGGGATACTCGTGCTCATGTCTAGAGGGTTTCAGTGGAACCAATTGTGAAACCCAAGGTACGAAGTGTGAATGGATCACCCATCAAGCACACATTATAAAACATACGTACACGAACACAATCACATGCCATTACATCTTCTCGCACACCCACATATATTATGTTTATTGCGTCAGTTATGTAATCATATTCTGTTATTTGTACCAATTTTTAATCTCTTTGAAGAAATTATTCTAGTCATTGCTCTATAAAAAAGAGCTTCATCACACTAATTGTTTTTATAATTCTACGGCAGGTAATACTGAATTTTTATGAGAGTGTGGCAAACTTTTACATCAACTCAATATACAATACATTTATCTCATAACGACGTAGGCTCAGTCAGTGGTATTCTTTATTTATATATACGGTTTAATATCTTTCTTTAATATCAAATATGAGTGAAAAATCTGCTCTTCTTACACCATATAATTTATATATTGTAAAATCAATGATGTTTCCTCTTAAAAACGTTTAATTATGTGTAATACTAATAGCTCGGTTGCATCCTGATTTTTTAAGTTTGTAATGCTAAACTGAATAATAAGAGAGAGAGAGAGAGAGCGATTCGAGTGCCTTGTGCATCGTATGTAAAAATGTGATATCTTTTTCTATTTTATCCACAGTTTTCGCCTGTAGTTCCAATCCATGTCAGAACGGTGGAGGTTGCTCTGAACTACAAGTTGGTTTTGGATACACTTGCACATGTCCTGCGGGCTTCACTGGAACTAACTGCCAGACACAACGTAGGTTTCAGTCTTTTATTTGATGACTCTTTGAGAACTAAATAGATGAAATACTTTGATGCAGGGGTAGCTTTATACATATCTTATACGCCGTGGCCAAATAACAAAAATTGATAACTTTTTTTTAGTTCATTTATTCACTTGTGCATTGATGAATTTATATATTGTTCTTTTTATCTATTTCTTTCTTTATTTGCTTGTTGGGAAAAAATGTGAACGTCTGTCGGCAAATTTGGATATCCGTCAACCTGGTGTTCCCTTATCTACAAATTTATAACTCTCATGACTTTTTTTTTCTTTTTTCCTTTCCGAAAATTTCCTCCCATTTTGTTGACAAATTTGGTCCGAACCCCCCCCCCCCTCCCATATACCACATCTTCAAAATTGTATTTTGGCTCCCATGCTTTGAAGGTAGAGGGGTTTCAAACACCCACGAAGTAAAAGAACGTAATTATAAACAATATAATCAAAGTGAATAAATTTGCCTTATTTATTTCTCCAATATCTTAATTTTTCTTTCAATGCAGTTTTGTCCTGTACATCTGCACCGTGTCTGAACGAGGGAACCTGCTTCGAAGTTGGATCCGGCTTCGGATATGCTTGCCTCTGTCCTGCTGGTTACACGGGGTCAAACTGTGAAACGAGAGGTAAACTGATAAAGGGTGATATCCGAAGGGCTGTGCGCTCGTTCGCGCGCATGTGTGCTTCTTTGTTGTATGTGCGTGCTAACAATGGGTCGGACTCTGACTGCTGTCCTCCGACCATCATTTTAATGCTTGCACTTGTCTTCGACTACAACAAAAATGTGTATGTGTAATGTGTAGCATGTCTTGTTTGCTTTCATTTCAAACGTCCAACCCATATATTACTTTATCATGTCTCGTTTTTCAATGTTCGTTTGTATCTCTTCACCATTTCACAATGGTGGAGTTATTTTTGAATTTGATGTTGTTTTCAATCACACCTGTCCTATTGGCTTTGTTGGACCAACCGGAGAACGTGGAAGGAAAACAATCGCACCCCGTTGTTGATTATTGTACGTCCGTAAGTCGTGTAGTTTCTTATATAAAAATAACTATTTTCAAGCAACTAATTTCACTTTCTTTTTACACTTTGCAAAATGTGTCTGTCGATCTTGTCTATTTGCTAAACAAAACTAAACTAAAATCAATTGTTCTTTGTTCTAGATGTATTATGTGCTCAACTTTTGTTAAACCTATAATTCGCTCTTTTGTGACCTTCCTTTCGTTTCTGTCGCTTTTAGTTTCTGCATGTTCTTCAAATCCTTGTCAAAATGATGGATTTTGCCTTGAAACTGCTTCAGGATTTGATGTATATTGCATCTGTCCTGAAGGCTTTACTGGTTCAACTTGTGAAACAAAAGGTACTATTTTATGTCTATTCTCATCTGTCTCTTCATATCACATTTATTCTTATTTCAAAATATATTTTGATATAGATATCTAATTGGTAGAGTGGTTTTATGTTCTTTGAAAATTGCTTTGATTTTTAAAACCGCTGTTTCTTCCCATCTCAGCTTTTGCTTGCGACTTTTCACCTTACTCTAATGGTGGACTTTCTCATGATTCCGAGATCGGATTTAATTGCACAGGTTCAGACATATTTAATGGAACGTTTTGTGAAACAAGAGGTTTTTATTTCACTTTATAGCTTCAAACCTAGCACGACCACATTTTCTAGTACATATTAAACTCGTTCGCCAACATATGATTCGCAGTTCACTTCGTTCTTCGAGAAAATGTAATTTTCCTTTCAGCAACTATTCTTTTGAAACAATGTTAGGGTTTTATTTTATGTTTCGTACATCTTTAGTAAATGTCTTTAGTAAATGCCTTCCCCTCCTGTTAAGCTTATGTAGTATCTATTTCAGATTGGTTGTCTCGGTTGTATATTCCGCAAAAATTTGCTTTGGTTTAATTGTTTTTGAAAAATCCCCTTTTCTATCCTCTTCCTTTCCATATCAGTTTTTGCTTGCGACTCTTCACCCTGCTCCAACGGTGGTCTGTGTTATGAATCCGAGTTTGGATTTAATTGCACATGTCCCCAAGGATTTAATGGAACGTTTTGTGAAACTCCAGGTAAATTTGCTCTAGTCCTTGGTTGAGAAAAATAATAATACATATCCTAACAGTTTCTCTTATTTCACGTTGGAATTTTCTTCGATGGGTTCCCCTTTACAAGTGCAAGGAATATAATACATTTCCGCTAGAGTTTTTTTAATAGGATATTATCGCATAATTTTAGCTCAAAACAAGATGGGGAAAGTTCTGTCAAAACTACATCCTATGGAGAATACACATGTACCGAATCGAATCCCTATTAACATGTACTGTGTACTTAGTTTACCTTTTACACAATTTTTCAAATTCACATTCTTATTGTCCGATTTCGTTCAAATTTTCAACAATCCTCTAAGACGAGTCAGTCGATTATAGTGTTTATTAATCATCTGGGCCCCATTGCATACAATTTAAGACTGATGGTAACTTCGCCATTACTGGTAACTTCCATGGACACCTCGATTTGAGCGGCCGGTTAGTGATGTTGTCTTTGTGGTTAATATTGATGGCAAGGTTACCATCAATGGTAAGTTTTATGCAACGGGGCCTTGGTTCGAAAACCTGGTTTACACATAAAGTTCTCCTTGATTTCTAAATTGTTCAACATTTTCAACTCTAGCACTTTACCTGTGATACTTCAAACGTTTCCTTTTAGTGTTAACGTGTTCGTCAGCTCCTTGTCTAAATGGTGGATCTTGCTCAGAATTTCTGGAAGGCTTCGGTTACAATTGCTCCTGTCCAGATGGTTTTACTGGAGATATCTGTCAAATTAGAGGTACATGCACCACATGAATCAACACCACAGTTTATTACAGACATTACTGTGTTTGTATCATACCTCTGTCGCAAATGCGTGTTAATAGTGATTCTACATGTATTTCATTTAACAAAAATAAGAGTAAGAAATTCAGGACCGAATGTTACTCGAGTAACATTCGGCAACTTAACATTTCACAGTCCTTAAATTGGTACTACGTTCTTTAAACTAACAAAGAAAGAGATTTATATTATGAACTCTGTTTTCGTTTTCTCAAACGATTATGTTTCTCTTCTTGTGACTTATGTCAACGGACTCTTGAGTTTTCTAACTTTTTTTCAAATATATTCTATTATGTTCTCCTTGTCATGCTGGTTTCCGTCCTTTTATTTGCAGTTTCTGCTTGCACTTCAAATCCTTGTCAAAATAATGGATTTTGCCTTGATGCCGTTTCAGGATATGATGTATATTGCATCTGTCCTGAAGGGTTTACAGGTTCAGCTTGTGAAACAAAAGGTACCATATATATCTGTTTCAATCTAACTTCTAATAATTATGTAACCGGCGAAGGGTATTGTATGATTTATTTTCACTTCATATGAACATTCTCTATACATCAGAATGGTTGTTCTGGCTGTATATTTCAGAGGTTTGCTTAGGTTTTATTGTGGTTTTTTAGGTTGTGTCTTCCAGGAAAATTGCATTGGTTAAGATTTTGATCATGAAATATTACATTTTCTTTCCTCTTCTTCCATTTCAGTTTTTGTCTGTGACTCTTCACCCTGTTCTAATGGTGGACTGTGTTATGAATCTGAGTTTGGATTTAATTGCACATGTCTCCAAGGATTTAATGGAACGTTTTGCGAAACTCAAGGTAGATTGAGTTATAGATTAAGTTCTGGAAAATAGTATGGATATTACTAACTCTGTCAACTGAGAATTGTATGTATGTACTCGAGCTCACAAATATCATTTGTCTGTACGTACTTATTCTATTCAACAATGGGTGTTTGTATTATGTATTCCTGGAAAATTGCTACGATTTCATTTGTCTAAAAACCGTTGTGTCCCCTTTCCAGTATTTGCTTGCGACTCTTCACCCTGCTCTAACGGTGGACTGTGTTATGAATCCGAGTTAGGATTTAATTGCACATGTCCCCAAGGATTTAATGGAACGTTTTGTGAAACTCCAGGTAAATTTGCTCACGTCCTTGGTTAAGAAAAATAATAATACATATCCTTACAGTTTCTCTTATCTCTTGTTTGAATTTTCTTCGATGGGTTCCCCTTTACAAGTGCAAGGAATATAATACATTTCCGCTAGAGGTTTTTTTAATAGGATATTATCGCATAATTTTAGCTCAAAACAAGATGGGGAAAGTTCTGTCAAAACTACATCCTATGGAGAAAACACATGTACTGAATCGAGATTCCTATTTACATCTACTTAGTTTACCTTTTAAACAATTTTCCAAATTCCGATTTCGTTCAAGTCCGATTTTGTTCAAATTTTCAACAATCCTCAAAGACGAATCAGTCGATTATCGTGTTGATGAATTATCTGGGCCCCTTTGTATAAACCTTTCCATTGATAGTAACTTCGCCGTTACTGGTAACTTTTATGGAAACCTCGATTTCAGTGGCTGTTTAGTGATGTTGTCATTGTGGTTAATATTGATGGCAAGGTTACCATCAATGGTAAGTTTTGTGCAACGGGGCCTTGGTTCGAAAAGCTGGTTTATACATAAAGTTCTCCGTGATTTCTAAATTGTTGAACATTTTCAACTCTAGCACTTTGAACATTTTACCTGTGATACTTCAAACGTTTCCTTCTAGTGTTAACGTGTTCGTCAGCTCCTTGTCTAAATGGTGGATCTTGCTCAGAATTTCTGGAAGGCTTTGGTTACAATTGCTCCTGTCCAGATGGTTTTACTGGAGATATCTGTCAAATTAGAGGTACATGCACCACATGAATCAACACCACAGTTTACTACAGACATTACTATTTTTGTATCATGCCTTTGTCACCAATGCGTGTTAATAGTGATTCTACATGTATTTCATTCCAAAAAATAAGAGTAAGATAATCATGACTGAATGTTACTCGAGTAACATTCGGTAACATATTATTGCACAGTTCTTAAACTCGTACTACGTTCTTGAAACTAAAATAGAAAGAAGTGTTTTTTCATGAACTCTCTTTTCATTTTCTCAAACAATTATGTTTCTCTTCTTGTCACTTATTTCAACGAACTCTTTGATTTTTCTAACGTTTTTCAAATCTATTTTACTTTGTTCTCCTTGTCATGCTGGTTTCCGTCCTTTCGTTTTCAGTATCTGCTTGCACTTCAAATCCTTGTCAAAATAATGGATTTTGCCTTGATGCCGCTTCAGGATATGATGTATATTGCATCTGTCCTGAAGGGTTTACAGGTTCAGCTTGTGAAACAAAAGGTACCATATATTTCTCTCTATTTCAATCTCACTGTCTAATACTTATGTAACCGGTGAAGGGTATTGTATGATTTATTTTCACTTGATATGAACATTCTCTATACCTCAGAATGGTCGTTCTGGCTGTATATTTCAGAGGAATGGTTAGGTTTTATTGTTTTTTAAATTATTATATCAGACTGGATGTTTTAGGCTGTGTCTTCCAGGAAAATTGCATTGGTTAAGATTTTGATTAGGAAATACTACATTTTCTTTCCTCTTCTTTTACATTTCAGTTTTTGTCTGCGACTCTTCACCCTGTTCTAATGGTGGACTGTGTTATGAATCTGAGTTTGGATTTAATTGCACATGTCTCCAAGGATTTAATGGAACGTTTTGCGAAACTCAAGGTAGATTGAGTTATAGATTAAGTTCTGGAAAATAGTATGGATATTACTAACTCTGTCAACTGTGAATTGTATGCATGTACTTGAACTCACAAATATCATATGTCTATGTGTACTTATTCTATTCAACAATGGGTGTTTGTATTATGTATTCCTGGAAAATTGCTACGATTTCATTTGTCTAAAAACCGTTGTGTCCCCTTTCCAGTATTTGCTTGCGACTCTTCACCCTGCTCTAACGGTGGACTGTGTTATGAATCCGAGTTAGGATTTAATTGCACATGTCCCCAAGGATTTAATGGAACGTTTTGTGAAACTCCAGGTAAATTTGCTCACGTCCTTGGTTAAGAAAAATAATAATACATATCCTTACAGTTTCTCTTATCTCTTGTTTGAATTTTCTTCGATGGGTTCCCCTTACAAGTGCAAGGAATATAATACATTTCCGCTAGAGTTTTTTAATAGGATATTATCGCATAATTTTAGCTCAAAACAAGATGGGGAAAGTTCTGTCAAAACTACATCCTATGGAGAAAACACATGTACCGAATCGAGATTCCTATTTACATCTACTTAGTTTACCTTTCACACAATTTCCCAAATTCCGATTTCGTTCAAGTCCGATTTTGTTCAAATTTTCAACAATCCTCAAAGACGAATCAGTCGATTATCGTGTTGATGAATTATCTGGGCCCCTTTGTATAAACCTTTCCATTGATATTAACTTCGCCGTTACTGGTAATTTTATGGAAACCTCGATTTCAGTGGCTGTTTAGTGATGTTGTCATTGTGGTTAATATTGATGGCAAGGTTACCATCAATGGTAAGTTTTGTGCAACGGGGCCTTGGTTCGAAAAGCTGGTTTATACATAAAGTTCTCCGTGATTTCTAAATTGTTGAACATTTTCAACTCTAGCACTTTGAACATTTTACCTGTGATACTTCAAACGTTTCCTTCTAGTGTTAACGTGTTCGTCAGCTCCTTGTCTAAATGGTGGATCTTGCTCAGAATTTCTGGAAGGCTTTGGTTACAATTGCTCCTGTCCAGATGGTTTTACTGGAGATATCTGTCAAATTAGAGGTACATGCACCACATGAATCAACACCACAGTTTACTACAGACATTACTATTTTTGTATCATGCCTTTGTCACCAATGCGTGTTAATAGTGATTCTACATGTATTTCATTCCAAAAAATAAGAGTAAGATAATCATGACTGAATGTTACTCGAGTAACATTCGGTAACATATTATTGCACAGTTCTTAAATTCGTACTACGTTCTTGAAACTAAAATAGAAAGAGGTGTTTTTTCATGAACTCTCTTTTCATTTTCTCAAACAATTATGTTTCTCTTCTTGTCACTTATTTCAACGAACTCTTTGATTTTTCTAACGTTTTTCAAATCTATTTTACTTTGTTCTCCTTGTCATGCTGGTTTCCGTCCTTTCGTTTTCAGTATCTGCTTGCACTTCAAATCCTTGTCAAAATAATGGATTTTGCCTTGATGCCGCTTCAGGATATGATGTATATTGCATCTGTCCTGAAGGGTTTACAGGTTCAGCTTGTGAAACAAAAGGTACCACATATATTCTCTCTATTTCAATCTCACTGTCTAATACTTATGTAACCGGTGAAGGGTATTGTATGATTTATTTTCACTTGATATGAACATTCTCTATACCTCAGAATGGTCGTTCTGGCTGTATATTTCAGAGGAATGGTTAGGTTTTATTGTTTTTTTTTAATTATTATATCAGACTGGATGTTTTAGGCTGTGTCTTCCAGGAAAATTGCATTGGTTAAGATTTTGATTAGGAAATACTACATTTTCTTTCCTCTTCTTTTACATTTCAGTTTTTGTCTGCGACTCTTCACCCTGTTCTAATGGTGGACTGTGTTATGAATCTGAGTTTGGATTTAATTGCACATGTCTCCAAGGATTTAATGGAACGTTTTGCGAAACTCAAGGTAGATTGAGTTATAGATTAAGTTCTGGAAAATAGTATGGATATTACTAACTCTGTCAACTGTGAATTGTATGCATGTACTTGAACTCACAAATATCATATGTCTATGTGTACTTATTCTATTCAACAATGGGTGTTTGTATTATGTATTCCTGGAAAATTGCTACGATTTCATTTGTCTAAAAACCGTTGTGTCCCCTTTCCAGTATTTGCTTGCGACTCTTCACCCTGCTCTAACGGTGGACTGTGTTATGAATCCGAGTTAGGATTTAATTGCACATGTCCCCAAGGATTTAATGGAACGTTTTGTGAAACTCCAGGTAAATTTGCTCAAGTCCTTTGTTAAGAAAAATAATAATACATCTCCTAACAGTTTCTCTTATTTCTTGTTTGAATTTTCTTCGACGGGGTCCCCTTTACAAGTGCAAGGAATATAATACATTTCCGCTAGAGTTTTTTAATAGGATATTATCGCATAATTTTAGCTCAAAACAAGATGGGGAAAGTTCTGTCAAAACTACATCCTATGGAGAATACACATGTACCGAATCGAGATTCCTATTTACATCTACTTAGTTTACCTTTCACACAATTTCCCAAATTCCGATTTCGTTCAAGTCCGATTTCGTTCAAGTCCTCAACAATCCTCAAAGACGAATCAGTCGATTATCGTGTTGATGAATTATCTGGGCCCCTTTGTATAAACCTTTCCATTGATATTAACTTCGCCGTTACTGGTAATTTTATGGAAACCTCGATTTCAGTGGCTGTTTAGTGATGTTGTCATTGTGGTTAATATTGATGGCAAGGTTACCATCAATGGTAAGTTTTGTGCAACGGGGCCTTGGTTCGAAAAGCTGGTTTATACATAAAGTTCTCCGTGATTTCTAAATTGTTGAACATTTTCAACTCTAGCACTTTGAACATTTTACCTGTGATACTTCAAACGTTTCCTTCTAGTGTTAACGTGTTCGTCAGCTCCTTGTCTAAATGGTGGATCTTGCTCAGAATTTCTGGAAGGCTTTGGTTACAATTGCTCCTGTCCAGATGGTTTTACTGGAGATATCTGTCAAATTAGAGGTACATGCACCACATGAATCAACACCACAGTTTACTACAGACATTACTATTTTTGTATCATGCCTTTGTCACCAATGCGTGTTAATAGTGATTCTACATGTATTTCATTCCAAAAAATAAGAGTAAGATAATCATGACTGAATGTTACTCGAGTAACATTCGGTAACATATTATTGCACAGTTCTTAAATTCGTACTACGTTCTTGAAACTAAAATAGAAAGAGGTGTTTTTTCATGAACTCTCTTTTCATTTTCTCAAACAATTATGTTTCTCTTCTTGTCACTTATTTCAACGAACTCTTTGATTTTTCTAACGTTTTTCAAATCTATTTTACTTTGTTCTCCTTGTCATGCTGGTTTCCGTCCTTTCGTTTTCAGTATCTGCTTGCACTTCAAATCCTTGTCAAAATAATGGATTTTGCCTTGATGCCGCTTCAGGATATGATGTATATTGCATCTGTCCTGAAGGGTTTACAGGTTCAGCTTGTGAAACAAAAGGTACCACATATATTTCTCTCTATTTCAATCTCACTGTCTAATACTTATGTAACCGGTGAAGGGTATTGTATGATTTATTTTCACTTGATATGAACATTCTCTATACCTCAGAATGGTCGTTCTGGCTGTATATTTCAGAGGAATGGTTAGGTTTTATTGTTTTTTTAATTATTATATCAGACTGGATGTTTTAGGCTGTGTCTTCCAGGAAAATTGCATTGGTTAAGATTTTGATTAGGAAATACTACATTTTCTTTCCTCTTCTTTTACATTTCAGTTTTTGTCTGCGACTCTTCACCCTGTTCTAATGGTGGACTGTGTTATGAATCTGAGTTTGGATTTAATTGCACATGTCTCCAAGGATTTAATGGAACGTTTTGCGAAACTCAAGGTAGATTGAGTTATAGATTAAGTTCTGGAAAATAGTATGGATATTACTAACTCTGTCAACTGTGAATTGTATGCATGTACTTGAACTCACAAATATCATATGTCTATGTGTACTTATTCTATTCAACAATGGGTGTTTGTATTATGTATTCCTGGAAAATTGCTACGATTTCATTTGTCTAAAAACCGTTGTGTCCCCTTTCCAGTATTTGCTTGCGACTCTTCACCCTGCTCTAACGGTGGACTGTGTTATGAATCCGAGTTAGGATTTAATTGCACATGTCCCCAAGGATTTAATGGAACGTTTTGTGGAACTCCAGGTAAATTTGCTCAAGTCCTTTGTTAAGAAAAATAATAATACATCTCCTAACAGTTTCTCTTATTTCTTGTTTGAATTTTCTTCGACGGGGTCCCCTTTACAAGTGCAAGGAATATAATACATTTCCGCTAGAGTTTTTTAATAGGATATTATCGCATAATTTTAGCTCAAAACAAGATGGGGAAAGTTCTGTCAAAACTACATCCTATGGAGAATACACATGTACCGAACCGAGATTCCTATTTACATCTACTTAGTTTACCTTTCACACAATTTCCCAAATTCCGATTTCGTTCAAGTCCGATTTCGTTCAAGTCCTCAACAATCCTCAAAGACGAATCAGTCGATTATCGTGTTGATGAATTATCTGGGCCCCTTTGTATAAACCTTTCCATTGATATTAACTTCGCCGTTACTGGTAATATTTATGGAAACCTCGATTTCAGTGGCTGTTTAGTGATGTTGTCATTGTGGTTAATATTGATGGCAAGGTTACCATCAATGGTAAGTTTTGTGCAACGGGGCCTTGGTTCGAAAAGCTGGTTTATACATAAAGTTCTCCGTGATTTCTAAATTGTTGAACATTTTCAACTCTAGCACTTTGAACATTTTACCTGTGATACTTCAAACGTTTCCTTCTAGTGTTAACGTGTTCGTCAGCTCCTTGTCTAAATGGTGGATCTTGCTCAGAATTTCTGGAAGGCTTTGGTTACAATTGCTCCTGTCCAGATGGTTTTACTGGAGATATCTGTCAAATTAGAGGTACATGCACCACATGAATCAACACCACAGTTTACTACAGACATTACTATTTTTGTATCATGCCTTTGTCACCAATGCGTGTTAATAGTGATTCTACATGTATTTCATTCCAAAAAATAAGAGTAAGATAATCATGACTGAATGTTACTCGAGTAACATTCGGTAACATATTATTGCACAGTTCTTAAACTCGTACTACGTTCTTGAAACTAAAATAGAAAGAAGTGTTTTTTCATGAACTCTCTTTTCATTTTCTCAAACAATTATGTTTCTCTTCTTGTCACTTATTTCAACGAACTCTTTGATTTTTCTAACGTTTTTCAAATCTATTTTACTTTGTTCTCCTTGTCATGCTGGTTTCCGTCCTTTCGTTTTCAGTATCTGCTTGCACTTCAAATCCTTGTCAAAATAATGGATTTTGCCTTGATGCCGCTTCAGGATATGATGTATATTGCATCTGTCCTGAAGGGTTTACAGGTTCAGCTTGTGAAACAAAAGGTACCACATATACTCTCTATTTCAATCTCACTGTCTAATACTTATGTAACCGGTGAAGGGTATTGTATGATTTATTTTCACTTGATATGAACATTCTCTATACCTCAGAATGGTCGTTCTGGCTGTATATTTCAGAGGAATGGTTAGGTTTTATTGTTTTTTTAATTATTATATCAGACTGGATGTTTTAGGCTGTGTCTTCCAGGAAAATTGCATTGGTTAAGATTTTGATTAGGAAATACTACATTTTCTTTCCTCTTCTTTTACATTTCAGTTTTTGTCTGCGACTCTTCACCCTGTTCTAATGGTGGACTGTGTTATGAATCTGAGTTTGGATTTAATTGCACATGTCTCCAAGGATTTAATGGAACGTTTTGCGAAACTCAAGGTAGATTGAGTTATAGATTAAGTTCTGGAAAATAGTATGGATATTACTAACTCTGTCAACTGTGAATTGTATGCATGTACTTGAACTCACAAATATCATATGTCTATGTGTACTTATTCTATTCAACAATGGGTGTTTGTATTATGTATTCCTGGAAAATTGCTACGATTTCATTTGTCTAAAAACCGTTGTGTCCCCTTTCCAGTATTTGCTTGCGACTCTTCACCCTGCTCTAACGGTGGACTGTGTTATGAATCCGAGTTAGGATTTAATTGCACATGTCCCCAAGGATTTAATGGAACGTTTTGTGAAACTCCAGGTAAATTTGCTCAAGTCCTTGGTTAAGAAAAATAATAATACATCTCCTAACAGTTTCTCTTATTTCTTGTTTGAATTTTCTTCGACGGGGTCCCCTTTACAAGTGCAAGGAATATAATACATTTCCGCTAGAGTTTTTTTAATAGGATATTATCGCATAATTTTAGCTCAAAACAAGATGGGGAAAGTTCTGTCAAAACTACATCCTATGGAGAATACACATGTACCGAACCGAGATTCCTATTTACATCTACTTAGTTTACCTTTCACACAATTTCCCAAATTCCGATTTCGTTCAAGTCCGATTTCGTTCAAGTCCTCAACAATCCTCAAAGACGAATCAGTCGATTATCGTGTTGATGAATTATCTGGGCCCCTCTGTATAAACCTTTCCATTGATATTAACTTCGCCGTTACTGGTAATATTTATGGAAACCTCGATTTCAGTGGCTGTTTAGTGATGTTGTCATTGTGGTTAATATTGATGGCAAGGTTACCATCAATGGTAAGTTTTGTGCAACGGGGCCTTGGTTCGAAAAGCTGGTTTATACATAAAGTTCTCCGTGATTTCTAAATTGTTGAACATTTTCAACTCTAGCACTTTGAACATTTTACCTGTGATACTTCAAACGTTTCCTTCTAGTGTTAACGTGTTCGTCAGCTCCTTGTCTAAATGGTGGATCTTGCTCAGAATTTCTGGAAGGCTTTGGTTACAATTGCTCCTGTCCAGATGGTTTTACTGGAGATATCTGTCAAATTAGAGGTACATGCACCACATGAATCAACACCACAGTTTACTACAGACATTACTATTTTTGTATCATACCTCTGTCACCAATGCGTGTTAATAGTGATTCTACATGTATTTCATTCCAAAAAATAAGAGTAAGAGAATCAGGACCGAATGTTACCCGAGTAACATTCGCCAAGTTAACATTTCACAGTCCTTAAACTGGTACTACGTTCTTTAAACTTACAAAGAAAGAGATGTATTTCATGAACTCTGTTTTCGTTTTCTCAAACGATTATGTTTTCTTCTTGTGACTTATGTCAACGGACTCTTGAGTTTTCAAACGTTTTTCAAATATATTCTATTTTGTCCACCTTGTCATGCTGGTTTCCGTCCTTTTATTTGCAGTTTCTGCTTGCACTTCAAATCCTTGTCAAAACAATGGATTTTGCCTTGAAACTGCTTCAGGATATGATGTATATTGCATCTGTCCTGAAGGGTTTACAGGTTCAGCTTGTGAAACAAAAGGTACCATATACATCTGTTTCAATCTAACTTCTAATACTTATGTAACCGGTGAAGGGTATTGTATGATTTATTTTCACTTGATATGAACATTCTCTATACCTCAGAATGGTCGTTCTGGCTGTATATTTCAGAGGAATGGTTAGGTTTTATTGTTTTTTTAATTATTATATCAGACTGGATGTTTTAGGCTGTGTCTTCCAGAAAATTGCATTGGTTAAGATTTTGATTAGGAAATACTACATTTTCTTTCATCTTCTTTTACATTTCAGTTTTTGTCTGCGACTCTTCACCCTGTTCTAATGGTGGACTGTGTTATGAATCTGAGTTTGGATTTAATTGCACATGTCTCCAAGGATTTAATGGAACGTTTTGCGAAACTCAAGGTAGATTGAGTTATAGATTAAGTTCTGGAAAATAGTATGGATATTACTAACTCTGTCAACTGTGAATTGTATGCATGTACTTGAACTCACAAATATCATATGTCTATGTGTACTTATTCTATTCAACAATGGGTGTTTGGATTATGTATTCCTGGAAAATTGCTAAGAATTCATTTGTCTAAAAACCGTTGTGTCCCCTTTCCAGTATTTGCTTGCGACTCTTCACCCTGCTCTAACGGTGGTCTGTGTTATGAATCCGAGTTTGGATTTAATTGCACATGTCCCCAAGGATTTAATGGAACGTTTTGTGAAACTCCAGGTAAATTTGCTCAAGTCCTTGGTTAAGAAAAATAATAATACATCTCCTAACAGTTTCTCTTATTTCTTGTTTGAATTTTCTTCGACAGGGTCCCCTTTACAAGTGCAAGGAATATAATACATTTCCGCTAGAGTTTTTTAATAGGATATTATCGCATAATTTTAGCTCAAAACAAGATGGGGAAAGTTCTGTCAAAACTACATCCTATGGAGAATACACATGTACCGAACCGAGATTCCTATTTACATCTACTTAGTTTACCTTTCACACAATTTCCCAAATTCCGATTTCGTTCAAGTCCGATTTCGTTCAAGTCCTCAACAATCCTCAAAGACGAATCAGTCGATTATCGTGTTGATGAATTATCTGGGCCCCTCTGTATAAACCTTTCCATTGATATTAACTTCGCCGTTACTGGTAATATTTATGGAAACCTCGATTTCAGTGGCTGTTTAGTGATGTTGTCATTGTGGTTAATATTGATGGCAAGGTTACCATCAATGGTAAGTTTTGTGCAACGGGGCCTTGGTTCGAAAAGCTGGTTTATACATAAAGTTCTCCGTGATTTCTAAATTGTTGAACATTTTCAACTCTAGCACTTTGAACATTTTACCTGTGATACTTCAAACGTTTCCTTCTAGTGTTAACGTGTTCGTCAGCTCCTTGTCTAAATGGTGGATCTTGCTCAGAATTTCTGGAAGGCTTTGGTTACAATTGCTCCTGTCCAGATGGTTTTACTGGAGATATCTGTCAAATTAGAGGTACATGCACCACATGAATCAACACCACAGTTTACTACAGACATTACTATTTTTGTATCATACCTCTGTCACCAATGCGTGTTAATAGTGATTCTACATGTATTTCATTCCAAAAAATAAGAGTAAGAGAATCAGGACCGAATGTTACCCGAGTAACATTCGCCAAGTTAACATTTCACAGTCCTTAAACTGGTACTACGTTCTTTAAACTTACAAAGAAAGAGATGTATTTCATGAACTCTGTTTTCGTTTTCTCAAACGATTATGTTTTCTTCTTGTGACTTATGTCAACGGACTCTTGAGTTTTCAAACGTTTTCAAATATATTCTATTTTGTCCACCTTGTCATGCTGGTTTCCGTCCTTTTATTTGCAGTTTCTGCTTGCACTTCAAATCCTTGTCAAAACAATGGATTTTGCCTTGAAACTGCTTCAGGATATGATGTATATTGCATCTGTCCTGAAGGGTTTACAGGTTCAGCTTGTGAAACAAAAGGTACCATATACATCTGTTTCAATCTAACTTCTAATACTTATGTAACCGGTGAAGGGTATTGTATGATTTATTTTCACTTGATATGAACATTCTCTATACCTCAGAATGGTCGTTCTGGCTGTATATTTCAGAGGAATGGTTAGGTTTTATTGTTTTTTTAATTATTATATCAGACTGGATGTTTTAGGCTGTGTCTTCCAGAAAAATTGCATTGGTTAAGATTTTGATTAGGAAATACTACATTTTCTTTCATCTTCTTTTACATTTCAGTTTTTGTCTGCGACTCTTCACCCTGTTCTAATGGTGGACTGTGTTATGAATCTGAGTTTGGATTTAATTGCACATGTCTCCAAGGATTTAATGGAACGTTTTGCGAAACTCAAGGTAGATTGAGTTATAGATTAAGTTCTGGAAAATAGTATGGATATTACTAACTCTGTCAACTGTGAATTGTATGCATGTACTTGAACTCACAAATATCATATGTCTATGTGTACTTATTCTATTCAACAATGGGTGTTTGGATTATGTATTCCTGGAAAATTGCTAAGAATTCATTTGTCTAAAAACCGTTGTGTCCCCTTTCCAGTATTTGCTTGCGACTCTTCACCCTGCTCTAACGGTGGTCTGTGTTATGAATCCGAGTTTGGATTTAATTGCACATGTCCCCAAGGATTTAATGGCACGTTTTGTGAAACTCCAGGTAAATTTGCTCAAGTCCTTGGTTAAGAAAAATAATAATACATCTCCTAACAGTTTCTCTTATTTCTTGTTTGAATTTTCTTCGACGGGGTCCCCTTTACAAGTGCAAGGAATATAATACATTTCCGCTAGAGTTTTTTAATAGGATATTATCGCATAATTTTAGCTCAAAACAAGATGGGGAAAGTTCTGTCAAAACTACATCCTATGGAGAATACACATGTACCGAACCGAGATTCCTATTTACATCTACTTAGTTTACCTTTCACACAATTTCCCAAATTCCGATTTCGTTCAAGTCCGATTTCGTTCAAGTCCTCAACAATCCTCAAAGACGAATCAGTCGATTATCGTGTTGATGAATTATCTGGGCCCCTCTGTATAAACCTTTCCATTGATATTAACTTCGCCGTTACTGGTAATATTTATGGAAACCTCGATTTCAGTGGCTGTTTAGTGATGTTGTCATTGTGGTTAATATTGATGGCAAGGTTACCATCAATGGTAAGTTTTGTGCAACGGGGCCTTGGTTCGAAAAGCTGGTTTATACATAAAGTTCTCCGTGATTTCTAAATTGTTGAACATTTTCAACTCTAGCACTTTGAACATTTTACCTGTGATACTTCAAACGTTTCCTTCTAGTGTTAACGTGTTCGTCAGCTCCTTGTCTAAATGGTGGATCTTGCTCAGAATTTCTTGAAGTCTATGGTTACAATTGCTCCTGTCCAGATGGTTTTACTGGAGATATCTGTCAAATTAGAGGTACATGCACCACATGAATCAACACCACAGTTTACTACAGACATTACTATTTTTGTATCATACCTCTGTCGCAAATGCGTGTTAAAAGTGTTTCTACATCTCTCTCATTCCAAAAAATAAGAGTAAGAGAATCAGGACCGAATGTTACTCGAGTAACATTCGCCAAGTTAACACTTCACAGTCCTTAAACTGGTACTACGTTCTTTAAACTTACAAAGAAAGAGATGTACTTCATGACCTGTGTTTTCGTTTTCTCAAACGATTATGTTTTTCTTCTTGTGACTTATGTCAACGGACTCTTGAGTTTTCAAACGTTTTTCAAATATATTCTATTTTGTCCTCCTTGTCATGCTGGTTTCCGTCCTTTTATTTGCAGTTTCTGCTTGCACTTCAAATCCTTGTCAAAACAATGGATTTTGCCTTGAAACTGCTTCAGGATATGATGTATATTGCATCTGTCCTGAAGGGTTTACAGGTTCAGCTTGTGAAACAAAAGGTACCACATATATTTCTCTCTATTTCAATCTCACTGTCTAATACTTATGTAACCGGTGAAGGGTATTGTATGATTTATTTTCACTTGATATGAACATTCTCTATACCTCAGAATGGTAGTTCTGGCTGTATATTTCAGAGGTTTGTTTAGGTTTTATTGTGGTTTTTTAAATCTTAGACTGGATGTTTTAGGTTGTGTCTTCCAGGAAAATTGCATTGGTTAAGATTTTGGTCATGCAATATTACATTTTCTTTCCTCTTCTTTTACATTTCAGTTTTTGTCTGCGACTCTTCACCCTGTTCTAATGGTGGACTGTGTTATGAATCTGAGTTTGGATTTAATTGCACATGTCTCCAAGGATTTAATGGAACGTTTTGCGAAACTCAAGGTAGATTGAGTTATAGATTAAGTTTTGGAAAATAGTATGGATATTACTAACTCTGTCAACTGTGAATTGTATGCATGTACTTGAACTCACAAATATCATATGTCTATGTGTACTTATTCTATTCAACAATGGGTGTTTGGATTATGTATTTCTGGAAAATTGCTAAGAATTCATTTGTCTAAAAACCGTTGTGTCCCCTTTCCAGTATTTGCTTGCGACTCTTCACCCTGCTCCAACGGTGGTCTGTGTTATGAATCCGAGTTAGGATTTAATTGCACATGTCCCCAAGGATTTAATGGAACGTTTTGTGAAACTCCAGGTAAATTTGCTCAAGTCCTTGGTTAAGAAAAATAATAATACATATCATAACAGTTTCTCTTAATTATTTCTTGTTTGAATTTTCTTCGATTGGTTCCCCTTTAAAAGTGCAAGGAATATAATACATTTCCTCAAGAGTTTTTTTAATAGGATATTATCGCATACCTTTAGCTCAAAACAAGATGGGAAAGTTCTGTAAAAACTACATCCTATGGAGAATACACATATACCGAATCGAGATTCCTATTTACATGTACTTAGTTTACCTGTCAAATCTGTCAAATTAGAGGTACATGCACCACATGAATCAACACCACAGTTTCTTACAGACAGTACTGTTTTTTGTATCATACCTCTGTCGCCAATGCGTGTTAATAGTGATTCTACATGTAGTTCGTCCAAACAAAATAGAGTAAGAGAATCATGGCCGAATGTTACTGTATGGAATCTTTTATCACTAGTCTAAACAAAAGAAAATGCACAAAATAGATGCACCAAGTAAATATATAGTCATCAAAAGCATGACCTGACTAACACCGTGCATTAGGTCTATACAATAGACCTTTAATGATATAAAAAGCTTTATAAATGTAGAAAGTACTTGTACTAATAATCTACAAATTCAATATCAATATTATAATTATACGATGATGTCATTATTAATTCATTGATTGATTGTAAACAGTTTTTACTATTCTGGCGGGTTAGTCCCTCTGTGGGCACACCACCACCACTTCCAATATAACCCCACCTCTCCCTCTATTTAGAACAATCTTATGCCATTAATACATTATGTTAAACCGGTAGAAATCCTGAAAGCTTTAATCCACGTTGTGAAGGATTTCAGAATTCTAACTTCCTTATGATTTGAGGTCGTCACTTGGTGTTTTCTGGCTAATCACTCAATTGTGTTTATATGTTATCATGATAAACATTCATTGGAGCCCCAAGGTAATTGGTCTTACTGACTTGGTTGACCTAGCGATATCTATCGATCCAAAATACCGATTTCTAGACCTCCATCTTATTACATTTATCATTATCTCATCATTGATTAGCAAATTTACGTGTATCCGTCTTGAAAGTTTTCCTTCTAAGACTTGATTTTCTGTAGTGAAGAACATTGAAATTCTAATTGTGTACAGTTTTGTTCATCATCCTATGTTTTCTGGTTTTATTGTTGTTGAATTAACATAATGACATGATTGGCTTTACGGTTTATGTATCGATGACATTTACTTCTCGAGCCTCCTTCTTATTCTCTTACAGCTAACATTTGATAATTTCTAATTATGATAGAGGACAAATTAATCATTAATTATTTTATCCTACTTGTATTTTTTTCCTTTAGGGGATTCATTCTTTTGGTGAAGAACATCAGAACTCTAACTGTGTGAAGTTTATTTTATCCTTCAATATTTTCTCGGAGTAATTCGATTGTAGTCTTGAAACATAATTGGTACTCTGGTTGACTTTTTGACAGCTTTTATTTAATTCTGGTGCCTGTTAAATTGAAATTAATTTGAAACCCAGGATCGGTTTTCATACTCATTTGGTTGACACATTCAACAATTCAGAAATCATCTTCTCGGAACGGTGCTCTAACAGTGTATTGTGTTATTAATCCGAGTTTCTATTTAATTGTACATGTCCTCAAGGATATAATGAAACCTTTCGTGAAACTCGAAATAGAATTCCTTCCCATATGCTGCATATATAAAAATTATTATCTATATATACTTTTACTTTAACATTAGATCCATGTCCTGAAATTTTCCTCTAATTTTAGAATTATCATTCAAAGGTCGAGCTTCCCTTCATTTACGTGAACTGTTGAGATCCTTTTAAATGTTCCATTCGCTTTGGATAAGCTTGTAAAGCTTTAAAAATTGTATGATCTAGTGAAGGTTCCTTTAATGAAACTTAATCAAATTAAATGTTTTCCCCTCACATCTCTGATCACATCTTCCAACTTTTTAATTTCTTAAAGGAACTTGGTAACATTGTTCAGATGAGAGAAAATGGTGCTTAGGTAGTGACTTCAATGCTAGATGTGCATTTAAAGATAATCTAAAAGTTTTTTTTTCTTCATTCCAACAAGTTGTTATCGGTATATGAGCAATATAAGACCAATTAATCCTAATTGAGTGACTCATTCCATTCGAAAACCCAATCCACATAACAACAAAAACATCTATTATCTGTCCATTATTTGACATTTTCTCACTGACAATTAATTGTAAAACGTTTTCCCTCTAGTGTTTGCATGTTCTTCACTTCCTTGTCTTAATGGTGGAAACTGCTCAGAAATTTCGGGTGGCGTTGGCTACAACTGTACCTGTCCAGATGATTTTACTGGAGATATTTGTCAACATAGAGGTATATGAATCCGAAACCCAAGAAAAACAGCTCATTTCATTTCCGGTATTCTGTGTATATGCTCAAGTATCTTTTTTCTTAATAATGCAAAATCCTTTTTACATCTGTCTCTAGAGAGAAACCATGGATAATTAAATTTATTACTGATGACTTATAAGAATATTATTAGTTAAATTTATTTATAATTCTTCAATCTTCCAATCTGTATCGAGCTATCCTCTCTGCTATATGTGCAAATGCATTAAACTTGAAATGTCAAACCTTTTTCTTATAGTGTTTGCGTGTGCGTCAGCTCCTTGTTTAAATGGTGGAACTTGCTCAGAATTTTCTGACGGTTTTGGCTACATTTGTTCCTGTCCAGAAGGTTATTCTGGAGATACCTGTCAAAACAAAGGTACATCCCATACACTAGATTTCATATACACCACTAATTACTACATACACAGCTGTTCTGCATCTAGCCTTTGACACTTTGAAATCTCTGGTATGTGACGTAGTGCATGTTATTAGTTTGATTATTTCATTTACACCTCTTCATGGTAATCATTTTCAGGTATCACTATTTCTGCATGCAATCTTACTCCTGATTCACCTAAAGTTAATGCATGAACCTGGTAAAAGCTGACCGGGTGGAAAATAATTGTTCTTATATTTTCATATCAATGGATACAACTAGGAGGATAGAAGGTAACCCCTTCACATATTTCATAAATAACTTGTTTAATATGGATTCTAGGATTATTCCCTCCTGGTAACGATAATGAACGGGGTAACAGTATATCTGTAAGTGCTTATAGACATCGTAGATGTATCAAACGCTATATAAAAGCGGAATATTATTAATTATTATTAACTTGTTACACGACTTATTGCCTCAATCATAAATGAATATACCCTAATGTAGTCACTTCCAAAAGTACAATTTACAGAAAAGATTCTAGTTTAATGATGAATCTTAATATGACAAAAATGTGAATTCACGTTAAAGATTGGTGTTTTTGTCCGGCTGGAATGGAAAACACACCAGATGCTGTCCTCTCTCACCTTTCAAGGCTAATGGAGAAAAAGCAGATATGGATTATTTTTCGAAGTCTTCTAAAAAGAAACGCTTCGTCACATCTTTACCTTGACCTTCACCAATGCTGAGTAGTATACCATAAGTTATTCTCTTTTCGTTTACCACAAATATTGCCTAGGCAGTTCAATTCTCTTCTTCCTAGATTTTTAGCATCTCATCACATTCGCGAATCTTTTAATCTTCCACTTTCCGCGCTGCCACCTTATTTATCTCTTCTTTTCACTCACTCAACTGCTTGCACCTATTTCCCGTAGTGAGTCCATGTAGTCCCAGTCCATGCCTTAACGATGGGGAATGCTTTCAGCTACAAGGAAGCGGTATCGCCTACATCTGCCAATGTCCAGAGAACTATATTGGGCAGCACTGTGAAATCAGTAAGTCTTAACGGTGGAGGTTTCGCGAATTTCGGTCTGCTCATGTCAGAATATCTGTGCTGGTTTAGATTGCCAAATGAGAGCTCATAATTTTAGCTCCTTAGTTTACTTCCACTTCTTAAAACTTCTTCTAATTAACATGGCTGTGTGTTTATATAATGAAAATGCGTTTTACTTGTGTAATAGTTTAATTTCTCTACAAATAGATTTCATTCTCATCTTTTCTTCCACATCAATAGAAACGCTTAAACAAACACTGAACATGCAGTTTTAGGCAACGTTCTTTATAACATGATGAAAAGTCTTACAAACAGCTGATAGAGTTGTAGTCTCTCTTCTAAATGTTAGTCCATCTAAATGTTATTTCTGCTATCGTGCTCTTTAAATTGCACTCATTTCTATTGTCTAACCACACCCGTTTGATCATAATATTTCTCTGTAGTGACTGCATGTTCGTCATCATCATGTCTGAACGGGGGAGTTTGCACAGAGTTCACGAACGGTTTAGGATACACCTGTTCTTGTGTATTTGGATTTACAGGAGAAAATTGTGAAAGCAGAGGTACTGTGCTTAAAATATGAACGTAGAACATTTTTGATAAATCATTAGACGTTATTTTATTTTGTGTTTGTGACACACTTCATACTGTTACAATGTTCATGAATTCACAGTTTTTAGGTTTAAGTATTTCTCCTTTGTTTAGTCAGGCACGTGGGAGCAACTTATTCACTAGGGGTGCAGAAGCTATGTCACTAAGCAAAAAGAACAAACAAAAACTTTCCTCGAATAATTAATAAATCAAAAAATGCGTTTGCACGTGCATATTTCAATCTCTTTCACTTTAAATAACTCCTATCTAACATCTTCTCACTTTTCGCATCTTCTTACTTTCGCATCATCTGTATCTCCATTCTGTTTTAGACTTTGCATGCTTGTCATTTCCTTGTATGAATGGAGGAGCTTGCATAGAGTTTGAAGATGGCTTCGGATATTCGTGTATATGTCCTTCCCGTTTCACTGGTGACAATTGTGAGAGTTCAGGTACATGCTTGGTAATTGTTAATGAACATTTTGGTCGTGTTCCTATTAAAATGTTATATATTGTATGTCTATTTTTATGTTCTTTTCAGATATGTCAAAATGTATGTTCCAACATGTACATTTATCGTTAATTGAACTCTTGATTGATCTATGAAATTTTGAGCACTATACATGGAGAAATGTTGTTGTTGTTGTTGTTGTTTTTGTTTTTGTTATGAGTATTATTATTATTATTATTATTTTAATTAAAGATACGGTAGTTTTATACGTCTAATCAGATCGTAAGACATTTGTACAGCTCAGTATCTTATGATATCAATGTGCTATCTATTAGACTAACCTATCAGTCAAATCGTAAAGCTGGGAGTTTTATAAATGTTTACAGATAAATTACAAATTGATATAGATTTGGACAAATAGAAACAAATACAAATCTTTGCTATTTCATTGAGACCTATGTCTACATTATATTACTACTAAAAGAAGTGAGAGATAATATAATAAAAAGGAACACTTCTTACATCTTCACCTTGACCTACATCAATGCTGAGAAGTATACCATGAATTGTTCTCTTTTCGTTCACCACAAATATTGCCTAGGCAGTTCAATTCTCTTCTTCCTAGATTTTTAACATCTCATCACATTCGCAAACCTTTTAATCATCCGCTTTTCCGCGCTGCCACCTTATTTATCTCTTCTTTTCACTCGGTCAACTGCTTGCACCCATTTCCCGTAGTGAGTCCATGTAGTCCAAGTCCATGCCTTAACGGTGGAGAATGCTTTCAGCTACAAGGAAGCCATCTCGCCTACTTCTGCCGATGTCCAGAGAACTATATTGGGCAGCACTGTGAAATCAGTAAGTCTTAAATGTGGAGGTTTCGCGAATGTCGGCCTGCTCATGACAGAATACCTTTGCTGGTTTAGATTGCCAACTGAGAGCTCATAATCTTAGCTCCTTAGTTTACTTCCACTTCTTAAACGGTGCACTTTGTTATGAATCCGAGTTTGAATTTAATTGCACATGTCCCCAAGGATTTAATGGAACATTTTGTGAAACTCCAGGTAAAGTTGCTCTAGTCCTTGGTTATACCCCCTTCACATACACGGAATTTCATATGAGTCCTTACGGATCGCACATATTCACGGATCTTTCACGGATCCTTACGATTTTGCCACTTTTACGAATCGAGATTCCATTTACATGTACTTAGTTTACCTTTTACACAATTTTCCAAATTCCGATTTTGTTCAAATCCTCAACATTATCTGGGCCCCTTTGTATAAACCTTTCCATTGATGGTAACTTCGCCATTACTGGTAACTTATATGGAAACCTCGTTTTCAGTGGCTGTTTAGTAATGTCGTCATTGTGGTTAATATTGATGGCAAGGACACCATCAACGGTAAGTTTTATGCAACGGGGCCTTGGTTCGAAAATCAGTAAGTCTTAACGGTGGAGGTTTCGCGAATTTCGGTCTGCTCAGGTCAGAATATCTGTGCTGGTTTAGATTGCCAAATGAGAGCTCATAATTTTAGCTCCTTAGTTTACTTCCACTTCTTAAAACTTCTTCTAATTAACAGTTCGGCTGTGTGTTTATATAATGAAAAGGCATTTTTAATCATGTAATAGTTTGATTTCTCTACAAACACTAAAACAAACACTGAATATGTAGTTTTAGGCAACGTTCTTTATTACATGATGAAATGTCCTAAAAACAACTGATAGAGTTGTAGACCTTCTTCTTAATGTTAGACCATCTAAATGCTAATCCATCTAAATGCTATTTCTTCTATGACGCTCTTAAGATGCTCTTTAAATTGCACTTTTTTCTATTGTCTAACCACACCCATTTGATCCTACCATTTCTCTGTAGTGACTGCATGTTCGTCATCACCATGTCTGAACGGGGGAGTTTGCACAGAGTTCTCGAACGGTTTAGGATACACATGTTCTTGTGTATTTGGATTTACAGGAGAAAATTGTGAAAGCAGAGGTACTGCGCTTAATATATGAACGTAGAACATTATTGATAAATCATTAGACGTTATTTATTTTGTGTTTGTGATCAAGTAGACTTATTTCATATTGTTACAATGCTCATAAATTCACAGTTTTTAGGTTTAAGTATTTCTCCTTTGTTCAGTCACTAAGCAAAAAGAACAACAAAAAAAGCTAACCTCGAATAATTTGGTGTGCTTTTTCCATAATTTTCTGGCAGCACCATCTAACATCCCTGCAGATCCCCCTGTCCCCAGCATTCTCTGACAAGCAAAAAGAAATTTACTTACACTTTATTGGTGTCTTTCATCCCAAATTCGCTGACAGCACTCCTTGAGGAATCTATGCACCCTCAACTCTTTCAGGGGGTGCTGCGCTGCATGCTGCGCTGCATCCCGCGCTGCATCCCGGCTCCCAGGTCTATGCGTTTAGTCTGTCAATAATGTCTGTGAATTATCATAAACGCGGTGTCTGTGAATGCTTATAAACTACATGTAGTCTTCTGTATCTGGTACTCGTTCCTAATTTTAGTAAATCAATTCCCAAAACTCAATCTACTCCAAAGTAACTCTACTCCAAACAAGGTGTTGTATGTTCAACATGTCACCATGCACGAACACTCTTTCTCTCCAGTGTCTGCATGTTTCTCAGCACCTTGTCTAAACGGTGGAAGTTGTGCAGAGTCGTCCAACGGTGTCGGCTATACCTGTCTATGTCCCACTGGCTTCACCGGCGAAAATTGTCAAACGAGAGGTACAACATGGGACAAAACTGTAATCTATATTGATCACTTTTGTCTCAATTTTCTTGGAATATCAGTGACCAATGATTCATTATTATAGAAGTTTGTTTTGCATGCACTACTAGACCTTATATGTTTTCAATTAACTTCTTGATAAGATTCACGTTCGAGTTCATATCTGAAACACAAGTCTGATGTATATACATGTATAGGTCATAAACCGTTATACCCCCAGTCACATCAACGAGACCGATACCAAACCCGCATAAGACCGAACATAACACTACATTACCTGGAATGGCCAAGATTCTCTCCGTTATTGATCGGTTTGGCGTCGGTCTGGCGGTTTGACTGGGGTATAACTTTGGCTTAATTTCCTTTAAATATCAGTGACCAGAGACCCATCCTGCAGGACATTTTAATGCACTATTAGAAATTTTCATGTGTATGCTTTGACTGATACTTCAGAATATATTTAATGTTGTTTTTTATGTGTTCATATTTCGAATAAAAATCTAATGCAGTAAGTAGGTTCTTTTTGTAGGACTTATACGGCTTCTATATAGCGTGAGTTCATATTAAAAAAATAGTTTGTGCAATGTTTATAATCAAGAAATGCGTTTACACGTACCTGTTTCAATCTCTTTCACTTTGAATAACTCCTATCTAACATCTTCTTACTTTCGCATCTTCTTACTTTCGCACCATCTGTATCTCCATTCTGTTTTAGACTTTGCATGCTTGTCATTTCCTTGTATGAATGGAGGAGCTTGCATAGAGTTTGAAGATGGCTTCGGATACTCGTGTATATGTCCTTCCCGTTTCACTGGTGACAATTGTGAGAGTACAGGTACATGCTTGATAATTGTTAATGAGTATTTTGGTCGTGTTTCAATTAAAATGTTGTATATCGTATTTCTATTTTATGTTCTTTTTTCAGATATGTCAAAAATGTATGTCCAACATGTACATTTATCGTTGATTGAACTCTTGATTGATCTATGAACATTTGAGCACTATACATGTAGAAATGTTTTTTTTTTTTTTTTTTGTATGTATGTATATTATTATTATTATTATTATTATTATTAACAAGTTGTTGTTGTTTTTATTCTTGCTGCTTTGGTTTTTGTTGTTTCTGATGTTTTTGTTGTTATATTCTTGATGTTGTTTGTGCTTGTTGCTGCAGCTGCTACTGTAGTTGTTCAAAGTGTACTCGAGTGCTCAGTACTTATGAATCTACAGTATGCATGGTTCAATTATGCATTATGTGAAAACGTAGGTACATACATTGACTGTATGACCATGGCTGCATAATATGCCGTGTTCTATTTCTATTTTATGTGTAGAACTTTATGTCAACGCTAGAAATCATAGATCTATGGATTATGCGTAATTATATGAGCACTGTAAAGCCTCAATTGTTTTTTTCATAAGTGAAAAACATGGCAGGTGAATGAATTGGCCGTAGATAATGGCGTCTTACAACAAATGTTATTACCAGGTAATCGACAACTTATGATCTGGGTTATGATTATTCTTATTTACCTTAAAGATCAGGTAGTTTTATACGTCTAATCAGATCGTAAGACAATTGTACAGCTCAGTATCTTATGAGATCAACGTGCTATCTATTAACCTACCAGTCAAATTGTAAAGCTAGGAATGTTATAAATGTTTATAGATAGATTACAAATTAATATAGATTTGGACAAATAGAAACAGATGTAGACATACAAAAAAATACAAATACAAATCTTCGAACTTCATTGATATCTTCATCTACATTATACTACTACTAAACGAAGTGAGAGATATTACTGTTATGTCACAAAGCTAACTGATCCTTTATTTTTCTAGAATCCATCATTACCTATGTATTCATCATACGTTCTTTTATTCTGATACCTATACAGTCTCAGCCTGTGCGTCCTCTCCTTGTCTTAACGGTGCCGCTTGTCAGGACTTCACCTTTGGAGTCGGATACAGCTGCACATGTCCCCAAGGCTTCGCAGGAACGCGTTGCGAAATTGAAGGTAAGCATCTCCTTCAATGATATAAAAGCATTTCTATCTATCAATATCATGCAAGTTGTTGACATATACTAACTGACACCTCAGTCACATCGCCCAACCGGCTCCACACCGACTCAAAACTGGCCCATTCTTGGCCATTCAGGGCAGTGGATTGGTTTGTTCGGGCTGGTGTCGGTCTCGATGATGTGACTGGGGCATGAAGATAAATGGGGGAAAATAAGACGGGAGTAGGCTGACTTATTCAAATCAGGAAGTATACATGACACATAGGTGGTAGGAACTACATCATTTAGTGTATGGACTAACTGTATAATCTTGGAATGATACCTACATCGTATATGAAACTCTTAAACTGAGTTTATAAGCTTACCTGAATGATATAAGGACGTTTAGCTCGGCCTGATTCGCATGATTTTCAAAAGGATATTTCTGATCACAATGTTTTTGGTGAACTTTAATACCAAACATCTATTTACACATGATCCCCTCATGATTCATGATTTATGTTTGTGTTTGTGTTGCTAACTGTAAAACCATATTAATATTACAGCCTTCCATGTACATGATATACAAAGTCTGTACATTGTGTTCCATTGGTTTTTATTCACCTTTCTATTATTGCATTTTCTCAAAGTACTTTTATCATCATGAATGTGATACCGACTGAAATGAAGAAAATCTCTCACTTATACACCCATTTGTATTAATAAACATGCATC